>JAJJWW010006847.1:0-34093 GCA_023531295.1 Papaver armeniacum
CTTCAAGCAGACTTACTCAACCCTTTATATAGGGTAGTACACAGTGGATGACAAGCTAAAGCCGCCCTTATTTTGGGAATGGCTTGAGAAATATGCAAAGCGTACAAGTATACAATCTCGCGATACTATTAGACTTAGCCATATTTTCATATCTTCCTCGTGTTGGTGTCGTCATTTCATTGCGTCATTTATTTTACTTCCCTGCGACTCCCTCGCAATGTCGTCATTTATTAATCTCGCGAAGTATTGATGTCGCGATATTCTGATCCTACAAAGTCCACATTGATCTGTTCCAAAATGAGATCTCAATTTTTCAGCTCTAGGGTTGAAAACGCAGGGGATACCAAATACACCCAACTTTTTCATTTGCAACTTTGTATAGACAAAACTTAATACAATTGCAAGTATGATCCTTGACAATATGTGTATAGAGTGAATATCTCAACCTCTACTCAAATAGTATGTATATAGACACAAGGTTCGTGAACCTGATTGGAGAGTACTTGGACGATCTTAAAAATCAATATCCAAGATCAATCTAGTCGTATCCAAATAATTCAATCGGAATTATGCTTAGTGATTAAACTTGTTACCTATCTTTGAAGATACAAGTTCTACAAGAAACAAGTCTCATAATCGATTACAATTAAGCGGAAGTATCTACTTAGATTGAATACGTAAAAACCTGTGTAAATCTAATTATAAAGACAAACAATATAATGCAGAAAAGGAAAAACACAAGACACCAAAAAATTTATTAACGAGGAAACTACAATAGCAGAAAAACCCAGGGAACCCGTCCAGATTGAACAACATACTGTATTAAGCTGCTACATACAATATCTTAATATCAAACTTCGTACTGGAATGTAGTTGAGACGGATCCACCATCCAAACGATTCAGTTACAGTCACGCTCCTTACGTCTCTTGAACCTCGCAATTGATTCTCTTAGGCTGACATCCTTTACAACCTAAGAGTTTCTTTAGCCGAAGTGAAGAATTTTGATACCAATTTGCCTCTAACAGATAAGCCTATTTGATTTCCATTTAGATCAAAGATCGAGGTGTGGAAATCTGTTTTCAATACAAAAGATAGCAAACCTCATAAGTCCGGAACTTACGACTCCCAAAGAGCATCCTAGATTCTTAACTACCTCTTAGGAACAATCGTCGAAAGATCAAATCAGATCAATCTTTAGATATTTATCTTGAGGAATGACAAAGTCTGAGACGAAGAGAAGTTTGTGATTACTATCTATCTTGCCTAAAAAGAGATTGTTTAAAATATTGATTACATAAAAAGAAAGATCAGGATTCAATGAACTATCAAGGTAAAGATAGTAGGACCTGGATTCATGAATCCCCAAATGAAGTCTTTTTAGTCGTAGACCTAAAAGGTCAATAGAGGCGACTCTAGAATCAACTAGGACACAAAGTGTCAGAGATTAATTTTCCCAGTTGACAGAGATTCTCTATTTAAAGTTTTCAAAGACTAGGGTTAGCTTAGAATTCAATCCAAGATACTTGAGAATCAATCAAACTAATTATTAGGTCTTCAAACTACAATATAAGACTATACACATAGGTTCTAAGTTACTAAACCGTGTATAATGATTGTTGGTTTGTCAACTTATCCAAAGAACTAAAGTTATTTGATTTTCATTTAAACACCTAAGAAATTAATCATAATTCACATACATAAGTGTTTAAGTGATCAATGAAGTCTTAGAAGTGTTTAAGAGAGTTCTTGCAATGTTAAACATATTAAAATAATAAGTCTTTGAGCATTTTCTGAACATTATAGGAACAGTTCGTACAACGGATTGCCAACCATAGGGCTTGTTCACGAGTTAGGATGCTACGGTTCGTGAACCTGGTTCGCTAACCTTACTAGACTAGAAAACTCAGTTGACCTCGGTTCGTGAACCGGGTTCGTCAACTGCTAGCCAATTAATAAAACTTATAATCAGATCACCACGGTTCGCCAACCGAGATCGTGAACTGTTCCCAACTGAACTTGTGGTTCGCAAACCTTCCTGTATTTTTGTATCTCATATACATATCTACGGTTTGCAAACTGAGTTCGCCAACCTACCCTGAGTATAAATTCCAGTAAGTTTATATTTATCTGTTATGATGTTTGAAACATTCCCAAGAGAATGGTTCGAGACTTCACATACGATACAGAAGTTCTCCAAATATCTTTGTCTTTGATACTCAACTACAATTCTTACCTATCCGAAACTTGACTTAGTAGATTAGAAATCAAGATATAGATTTGGTCACCTAACAAGCTTGAGATAACAAAACTTGTGGGTTCAACCGAGCAATGCTCTAACAAGGGTTTTCAAAAACCCCAATTGAAATTCCTTTATCAGTATTAATACCAAAATATACAAATGGGATTTTCCAAAAAAGGCAAATCCTCTAACACAAAGTTCACCTTATTGTGAATCAAAGATTTTATATTGAGAATCTTAGGAAGTGACTTCGAAATGATGAGATGAAAAAGAGATCCTCCATCCATGATAGGAAGAAAAAACGAGAGGAAAAATCCAACCCTAGAAAAGGTGCGGGGGTCAAACTTGGTTATCTCGGTCAAGTTCCTTTACGCATTGCGCACAAAAGAAATTGCATAAGATCTTATATTATTGTGAGATTTGGTGTTTAGAAGCAAGTAACATAAACATCAAATTTAGTCGATTCCAAAGATGCTTACTTGGCAGACTTGAACACAAATATTATTGGCGCTCATCTATTATTAAAACTTCAACCGTAACACATTGTGTTCTCTAGCTACACTACACCAAAACAGCCTTTTTGTGACGTTTATAAATGTTGCGCATAATTTGTGCAACGGAAATAACTGTTGGTAAAATGGCATTGCGCATTGTTGTGCAACACATATTATCCGTTGCACAAATTAATTTGTACACAACGTTTACAAGCGTTGCACAATTGATAATGCAACGGTATTTTTTTTTATTTGTGCAACGTATAATTTAAATTGTGCAACATATAATTTAATTTTTGCAACGTTTATTTTTATTGAATAACACTTTTGTGGGTCCCATTGTGATTTTCTGTCAGCGTTTTTATTTATTTGGTAGCAGATTACATCCTTCATGCATTTCAGTGATCGTGCAGCGGATAATTTTCCTAATGTTTATATCCGTTGCAAAATAATTTTCGATAAAAATTACATAAACACTGATTCGCAAATTTCTGCTTCTGAATTACAATCGGTCAAGAATAATTATTGATCATCCCAATCCATCAAGAACGATTCATGCATCAACAGAGTAGCTACATGGATGAACCATAAATCCATACAATATTAAACTAACTTATTCAAAATCTCAAATGTTATAAACACAAGTTTCTGAATTTGAAACTATGAAAACCCTAATTATTGTTAGATTCTGAGAAGTCTTTTCTGAGTTTGATATCCATGCCATATCCAAGTAAAACACAAAGTTGAATTACCTTATTCCAAAATGCTCCCATGAGATCCCTAATCTTCGTAGAGTCCTAGAAAACCTACAGAAAACAAATTAAAAACAAAAATTAAAGGAGGACACAAATTTCACGACTCAACTAATTTCTTAAACAGAGATCTTTTACATTATATTTAATTTAAACCATCAGGCTAAAGAGAAGTTCACAGGATACTGCCCAAACTTCTATTACATAACTAATTTATTAAAGAGTGATGATATGTTATACGTAAGTTGTAGAAAAGGAAAAGGAAAAAGAAAAATTATTTCGGTCAATGATATTAAAATAATTATTCTAAAAAGTTTATAGACACAAAACCTATAAAGATAATGAACTAAGAAAAAAGATTTCAACAGGAAGCATAAAAACCTTATCAATCTTCAGCGACCGACGGTGCAGACGTATATGTCTTCGATAGTTAATGGGCGAGAAAAACTCTCGAGCACATTTATCGCACTTCTGCATTGGAACCTTGGGATACAAGGGCCACCCATAGAGATCTTCTGCAAAAAGAAAGAGGCACAACGAATCATTTGCTAGTAACTGACGAAACCTAATGCTAACTACAACCTCAAAATACCTGCTTAGGAGTTGTGACGCTTCACATAATTTTTCAAGCTCACCGAGGCCATTTCACCTGAGCAAATGTAACAAAGGCCTCGGAATTCCAGAATGAGGCCATTTCACCTGAGAAACGGTAACTAAGGCCTCGGAATTCTTAACGAGGCCTCGGATTCGAATGTGCAGCGTTCTGACACACCCTATGTCCCTTTTTATAGGGACTTTAATGTGTGTCATGGGGTGATTAAATTTTCTAACAAAACTCATGTTCGGCCGTGAAAATAAGCAATAACTACTATCTTTAAGCAAGAACAAAACAGAAAATCCCTAAAGAAATAGAAAAAACAACTCATCCTCACACATTTGGGCAATAGATTCACCATACCCACCTGCTCATAGTCTTGGACTTTTCCTCTCCATTTTCCATATGTAATTCCCCGATTAGAATTATTGGTCCTCCATTTATTCTTGGGTCATTTTTTCTCCTTTGCCAAAAAGATCAACATGATGAAATCAAGTAAATGACAACCGAATACCAAATTAAGAGGAAGTAAAATAGTAAAATGAAAAATATTTTCATCGAGATCTCACTAAGCACTTCCTAGCACCAACTTCAAACAAGGACAGGAAAACTCCATTCTAACATCTACAAGATCAGTGCGTGAAGACCAATGGAGAATGTAAGTTTGCAACAATTAATATCAAACAAAAAATGGGATTGTTTGTACCGTGTATAAAATACATGGGAGGCCCGCAAATCAATACAAGGAGGCATGCGGGGGCGGATTAATGCCGGGGAGGCATGCGGGGCAAGTCAATAGGCATGCGTGCGGTTTCATGCGAGTTATTTCAAGGAGGCATGCGGTGCAGTTTCATGCACGATTAATTCCATGAGGCATGCGGGAAATTAATGCTATTTAAGTTTATCTTGAAATTAATTATTCGGTTGTATAAATAGGGACACCCTGGTAGAAGGAAAAGGAGAGGTTTTCAGAATCAGAGAAAAACATTATAAATCTTATCAATAAAATATCTCTCCCTAAGGGGAATTTATCCGTGGATGTAGGCATCAATCGCCGAACCATGTTAAATCTGTCTTCTTATTTTTTTCTTCATTAGTAACTTAACCCAATTACACATCAATCATCAAAATCATCGTGTTTAGTGCCTTGAAATATTTCTGGGTACAAACATTGGCGCCAAACTAAGGGGATTCGTGTAAAACAATCGTGTTTTATCATTGAGATAGGTGCGTCAAAAGCTCAAAAATCATGCCACTAAATTTCCATGCAAAAATCAGCACCGTTCGGGTGCCACGTCAGCCATACCGTCCGGTAACAGCAACACATCAGCGCTTTGTCAAGATCGCCATCACGCCACGCCAGCAAATGCACCCACTTCATCCAAATCTTGTTTCATCAATAACTTCTTCGTTTGAAGTCCGAATTGAGTGATTTTTTGCTCGTTAGAACCATTTTTCAATTCCCTATAGGATGGAAGCAAAAATACACAAAATACACACCAAACTATCCATTCATCGTGTTTCGAGCCCAAAAGTAATTTTGGGTACAAACATTACGCCGACTAAGGGAAATACGAGAAAAGGAAATCGTGTTTTCCCATTGAGAAAAGTTGTAGAAAATGCTTGAAAATCGTGTCCGTGAAAAGTAAATGAGCTCTTGAAAATCACTTGTGCGGTCAATTGATCGCATTCTTGATCGATTTGATCATAACGATCGCGAGTCCAATTTGATCGCATTGCTACTGACCGTGATAATCGCAGACATACTACGGGTCGATTTGATCGCTAATCTGCCGAATCAAGATTCGGTTTGATTTGTTTGAAGCTATTACTCAAGGATACCGCCAAAAATCGTATCACTACAAAAATCCGATGATAGTTCTTTAAGGATGCTCGGCTGCGGCAAAAGATGTAGTGAAATACCATCAAACTCATAGGATATTCGATCCACAACATGGTCGATCCAGTTTGATTTCTATCACGGCCGTCGGCTGATCGCAACTGCAGTCATTTGATTAATCACACTACTATAGCCCATGATCGCGCAATGAAGCCACCAAAGCTGACTCGCTGCGAAAATCACCAAGGTTGTTGTCAGATGTTCGATCCAAGCAAAGATGTTCAAGTCCAAAGTCCGAAAAATAGCTTCTCAAATAACCATTATCCACTGCTCAAGTTTGTCAGAGCCAAAACCACATCTTGTCATGGCCGCAAAGTTTTCAAGTTGTCTACATCTCAAGGTGCTTGAATACCCAAGGAAAACCTCCAGAAAAGCATCTTAGAAATTCAGAAAAGGGCCACAAAAGTGCGGCAAAATCATGGTGAAAATTCCAGAGAAACAAAGAATATCCACACAACCGTTCTTTAAAAATCCATGTAATGTTACGAGAAGCTTTCAAGGAAAACACAACAAGTCAATGAAACCTGTCACCAAAAGTCTGAAGGCAAAGATCACAGTTCCAGAAATGTGTTGCGAAAGGTTTCAAAAAAAAAAAAAAAAGCAGGAAAAAGCAGGCGGCCTCAGATCTGTTCGCCCTCTTCAGGGGTTTCGTTCACCTACCTTTGTTTTCACTCACCCACGTCAAAGGTGTCCATCACCCACGTCATAGTTCTTCGATGCTTCAAGTTACATCAAAGTTGATGAGTGACAGAAAATGACCACCGTGGATTTTTAGGTACATCAAACTTCGATGCTCCCGATATCAAAATTCCATTCAAAGCAACGAGCCGATGCAACGGTGGTACATCCAATCTTCGATGCTATTTGGACACACTATAATCGTTGATGCTCCCTGGTACATCCATTTTCGATGCTCTGTAAAACATCAAAATCAAATTTAAAATAAAATAAAATAATAATAATATGCCTACGGCCATTCGACGGTGAGGGCCAACGGCGAACCCAGTTAGCGGCCCATGAGTCATGGCACCACCCGAGCGGCAGAATCGGCGATTTCTCGGAGATCAAATGGCCGATTAGTGGATCACTAATTAATCGGCGATTAATTGGAGGGTGCGATTTGTTGTTGCGGCGCGGTACAACTTAATTCCGTAGTCCTGTTTCACGCAACGCGGGCAACTTAATCCCGTGAGCCCGGATTATTCGCCCCGTTTCTCTTGCCTTGCGGATATGTACACCCCACAAGGGTTTGGTCTACAAAAAATTTGTTTCGTTGATATCTTCTTTCTGCTCCCCGTCCGAATTGGATGATTTTTGCCTGCTGCGATCGCATTTCAATATCCTACGACATGAAGGTAAAATTTTGCAATTGGAGAATAATATTTTTTGGTACAATCACGTCATCAACATGTTTGGAGCAAAGGCGCTGACCAACCATTTTGTTTCGTCGATAACTTCATCTTTGGGCATCCAAACCGAGGATTATCGGCCGGATGAGATCGTATGTCAATTACCAAGGTCAAGGCGACATCTCCACTTTTCGGAGAAAGTTAAAATTTTAGAAATGTAAAATGACAAAGACTAGACACGGTCACATTCAATCACCACTCGAAAATATCAGCCCGGTTGATAGAACTGCCAGTCCTTTTCCACATAACTATTACAATCGATTGATCGAACTATTGTAATCGGATTCACAAAGAATGTCTGTCTGTCCCGTTGGATCGAACAGCCGCATTCCTTTTTAATTCCTACAGTCCGAGGTCGAACCGTCGTAGTCCGATTTTCCCCAAAATTTCTTAACAGTTTTCTCTCAACTCGATTGATTCAGCTTTGTGCATAATCATTTTGTAAGACAATTTGATCACGTTTCTTGAAATACAGATTAAAGTGGCAACTGCCTTCGATCCAGCTTGGACTTAACTAGTGCATTCTAGTCCCACGTACAAATAAATTACTAAGTCGAGACGAGACGCAAGGCAACTATACTAATCATCGCCATTTGGAAAACACCGACATAGCAGTGGGCATCCCTAATCACCGTAAACGAAGTCGCAGTAACATTTTCAATAAGGTAAGTATACAAATTTACATTTTTTTGCATTTTTTATTTTTATTTTATAATCATGCATACTTTTGTTCAATGAGGCACCTATAATGTGGCAAGCATTTTTTCACGAGGAGATGCACACATTTCAATTTCACAAGATCCGGAATAGTGGATTGGTTCCCGATAGACACATTTAGGTGTGTCTAATTTGTCCTCAATGTTTCGTATTGTTAGTACTCGTTTTTGTCCTTATTATGGTGTTTTGTGTGTTTGTAGGTATTTTTTGAAATAAAGATTGTTGGAAAAATTTACTCGAAAAGTTGCTCTTAACACCCGGAGAGACATTTTGATATTCGGACTCCCACTTTGGATAAGGGGTAACCTAATTGCTAAGGGGTAACCTTTGCTGTCGCACCCGGCTGGTTAAGGGATGTCTCTTCTTCATCGTTCAAAAAAAGCAGTAAATTAGCGGGAAAGAAATGGTCTTCTCCTAAGAGAATTAGGTTGGAATTTTGGAAGGGATTGAAGGAGTCTAAAGGGTCGGAATTGGTTGGGTACTCTTCTATGGGCTGAAGCAGGGGATGGTAGAGGTGTTGGTTTCGATCCGGTTTGGCTGGAATTTCAGAAGAAAACAGGGCACACACGCCGGAGGAGATATTCACCGGATTTGAGCAACAGAGGTGTTTGCACGTATCTGAAGACCCTAACAACTCACGGAGTGTGAAGGAGTTCATAGCAATTTGGCATCTTTAGATCGCGTGGAGAAATCAAAAATCGAGATTATTTTTCAAACAGCCGTGAAGAATATTGAGAATTATATGAAGTTATGGCGAGATATATCGGGGCTGTTGGGTTATAAATAGTTGCTGAGATAGCATAGAAGGTATACGGAGAGATTGGGAGAGTTGCAGAGCATCAGAAAGCCAAAAAAAATCGAGTTGCAGAAACTGCCATTAAGCCTTTATTCTTGTGAAGAACACAAAGAACATTCAGCGCTGCACGTAAGCGTCGTTTTAAATGCAGTGACAGCGACTCACATACGTGGGTCGTGTCGGAAGGCGATGTCTTAAAACTACAGCAACATCGACAATTCACATTTATCGTTCTCTGTAACAGTCCGTTTGTAACAATTATAACAGTTACAAATCAGGCTTCATCTTTTCTCCTTGTTCATCATTTGTAAAACCATTTTTGAGCAATAATAATGATTTTTGAGCGTGTTTCCAACATGATGGCGTTATTCTCCACAGCCAAGGCCATGAGGAAGCTATTTACGCATGAATAATTGGTAACTATTTTATTTTTTCTAATTTATAATTAATAATTCAACCAATCACTTTGCTTTTGTGTAGTTTTAATTGTTTGCAGAATTCTTTTCATTAGTTGTGATTCAATTAGATAGGTTATGCTTGTATTAGATAATCTATACTTGGGGATACAATTAATTTTTGAGAATTTGCACGATTATTTGTGAATTAGAAACAAGGGATTTAAAAGATAATTAGAGTTTTGGGTTGTTCGTTATTCATTCATATTGTAATAGTGGAATCGGTGTCTTGGTTATTCTCTCATATCTTGAATCAATTTTGTGTTAATTTTTCTTTATTATTAATTTTTATAAGTCTAAAATCTTTAAACTCACAAGTCTCAACTAACCTTTCACTACAACATTATTGAGTCACACATCAATTTTTTAGGCGCCTTGCACGCCGACTTGTCTTTAGGCTAGAGTTTTTAGATTTTCTTTTGGGTTTTTATTTATTTGTTCTTCTTCGTTTTGGGTTTTGTCTTTTCCTTCAGATTTTGGGGGATTTGGAGAAAAAGAAAAATTTGCCAAAGCTTTTGGTGGCTACTTAGATTTGGAGTTAAAGACAAAGCGAAAGGAGCGAAAGAAGAAGATTTTTATTTTAAAAGAGAGAAAAAAAAAAAAAAAGAGAGGCATTTTTATTTTTTAGATATTTTTATTTTTAGACTTTCCTTTTCTTTTGCATTTTTACTTTTTGGACTTGGACATTTGGACATTGGACGTTCTTTTTTTAAACCTACGGAAGGGTAGTATTAAATATAAGCGTATGCGTCAGATAGGACGACGATTACGATATCGTCTCGGCCCCTCTGGTTCATTACACATGACATAGAGTCGTGGCACGAAGTTGACTAGCAGTTCATCCCATGCCTGGCACGGAGGTAAGTTTGTCGAAGCACTCATGGAATCCCCATCATGCGATTCTGTATTCCTTCGTTTGCATATATCGGAGGAACTAAAACGGTTGTTTTAATTTCTAGTAAAGGGCAAGGCCTGGCCATACAAGATATGGTTCGGATTTCATCACCGTTCTCTTCTTGCCCGCCTTAGGAAAACAATACTTAACGCGAACCCAAGCTTTAAAATTTGGAATAGAACTGAAGGCAGGAGTAGGGTAACGAGCTTAGTAGGAAAGTCGTCTGAAAATATTGGTTACTCTTTTAGCATACTTCGAAGTTCATGATGGTTTTACGTGAAGTTGAATGCGTGACTGCGCCACTTGTAATAGCGGTGAGGCCTTGAGTATCAGCTCACGGAGCTTCCCTCGCCTTGATTCAACTTACTTTGACTCGGATTGATCGAGAGGGTTTGCTTAAATTGTAATGTAATTCCACTTGAAGGATTAGAAGTTTGGTCTAGAAAACAATCTAAGTGGAGCCATCATGCTTTTTGTTTGCTAGATATCATTAGGTTTTCTGTGGTGAGTCGGCCTTGTTTGTGTTTGCATAGAACTTCCTTCCTTTTTAGGATTTTTTCTTTTTCTTTTGTTGTTTTTCTAGTGTATGCCCGAGGTCATTAGAGAACGGTATTGGAAAAGAAACACTCTAGGTCGTTTGATTAGTGACAAACCTAGTAGTTCTTCTTGTGACGGGGGAACAAAGAACTCTTATTTTGAGAGCCCCAGTTTTTAGAAACTTCCAATTTTGAGAATCATCTCTTAGTGAGGAAAGTACCCCTAGTACTTGATTGTACCTAACGATGGCAACTTTGAAAAGATTACATGTTCCCAACTGGGACCAAACTGAGCTTCATGCATTAAATTGCCAGCCAATACGGCTAACCGAGATAAAGGCTAGTATCCTTGGGGATGATCCCTATATTCTTAGGAAAAGATGATGAGAACCCTTATTTTTTCATATTAGGGACTTTGAGGAAATTTGTGGGACTTGATTAGAATAAAAGACCTACTTGATGAAGTTTTGAAACTTAAGATGTTCCCATTTTCCTTAAAAGATAAAGCAGACACAGCTAAACAACACCATGGATCCATTGAAACATGGCAGAAACTATTGCTTAGTTTACATGTAAATTCTACCCTAAGCATAAAGCTCTTCTGAATGGTAGGCGAGAATTAGTGCTAGTGTGCAACAAGAGGGAGAGTCACTTTATAGGTTTTTAGAGAGATTCAATGATCTCCTATCTAGGAGTGTGTCCTCACCATGGATTTGATAAGATGAAACTTGTAGGGATTATTTATGATGGTTTAACTATTCGACCAAAGCCATAATTAAGTCTATGTGTCTTTGGTGAATTTACTAATAAAAGTCTTTGAGGATGCCTTTACCTTCTTAGGAGTTGTTCTTTGAGAAATCCCAACAGTGGGAGTCTTGTGTTGAACCCCTAAAAGACTCTTGGTTAATAGAAGTAGCACCAATATTGTAGATACAAGCTTGGGTGGATGCTGTCAAGTTTCTTTGTCCGGAAGGTTAGAAGCTGAAATGGGTCGGAGTCTAAAAATAGGTCCCTTGGTGAACCTAATAGAACCTCTCAAGTATCTAGTTGTGGAATAGAGGCCGATAACTCATTTTGGGAAGGTCGAGGTTAGTGAAGAAGCAAGCTCATCTTGTTTATAACAATCTTTAGGTTTGAGAACCGTCGAAGTATGACCCATACTCGAGACCTACAACCCCTGGTTGGAGAAACCATCCTAATTTTTCTTGGTCTAAGGGCGAGAATCAAGGTCAGATCTAGTAATTCTCAGCCTCCCCAATTTTTGTTATGCAAAGAACCACTTGAGTCAACCCCAGTTTGAGAACCCTTCTGGATAAAAAGATCACAAGTTTAGAGGATACTCTCGCCTCATTTATTAAAAGCTCTGAAAAGATCAACCAAATGGTTGCGCAAGGGATAGATGAAAGTAAGTATAGGTTATGCTAACTCTCAGGCTATTTCCGGAGTTGAAAACCCGGAGTTAGTCGGATAAACGAGTCTTTGAGGGAAAAGGTAAGTTCCTAGTCAAACTCAGCCCAATCCTAGAGGAGTTCATCAAGTAGGTGAAGGACCATCCCATCATGTGAATGCTATTAAAACCCTTAGGAGTGGTAGAGTGGTAGACAAAAAAGTAACCATGCCTGATAGTGAACATGCTGTAGTTCACCCGTTTGAGTAGGAAAATGATGAGGAGATCGATAGAGTCTCTAATGAGACCAATGAGGGTCATGAACCCGGTGCTTTGTCCCTGAGCCCCATTCCCACATTGCTAGTTCCAACTAAGAGAGTCCAACTTTAATGATATATTGGAGGTTTTTAAGCAGGTTACTATCAACTTCCCATTGTTGGATGCGATTAAGGAGATTCCCTCTTATGCCAAGTTTCTTAAGGACTTGTGTACACGAAAGGGTAAGCTTAGTGTTCAAAGAAAGCCTTCCTAGCTAGTCACGTGAGTTCTATTATTCAGAATACCACTACTCCTAGTAAAGACCCGTGGTCCCCTACTATTTCTTGCACAATAGGTAAATACCGTGTTGAGAAAGCTTTGCTCGACTTAGGAGCCAGTGTGAACTTACTCCCATACCATGTGTACCTTAGCTAGGACTTGGTGAGATGAAACCTAACTTGAGATGACTCTTGATTCATTGATAGGTCCGTTAAAATTCCTCGGGGAGTGATTGAGGATGTTCTCATAGAAATTGACAAGTTTATTTATCCTGTGGATTTTGTTATCCTAGATACCCATTTGTCCCTGACCTAGAGAACCATCATCGGTAATTTTTTAGGTCGCCTTCGTTTTAGCTACATCCAATGCGATCATTAACTAATCATTTGGTATTATGAATTTGTCTTTTGGTAATATGACTATTGAGCCGAACGTCTTTCATATTAGTAAGCTACCCTACGAACTAGATGACTTCGAGCATAGAAGAGTGAACATGATAGGATCATTAGTCGAGGAGTCATTCAAACACTTTGTTAGAAGATCCATTAGAGAAATGCCTACAGCTCACTTTAGGATTGATTTTGATGATGATGATGTGATTAATGAGGTGAATTCTTTGTTAGATTCAACCCCTTTGTTAGACACTAGTAATGGATGGAAACCTAAGTTCGAACCACTACAGTTTCTAAGTCTACCCTAGTTCCTTCGTTAGAAGAGCCTCTAAGTTGGACCTAAAACCATTGCCGTGATACCGGGAAGTATGTGTTTTAGGCCCATCCGAAACTTTACCCGTGATTGTTGCTTGAGCTTGGATAGTGATCGGGAAAGTAGGCTAGTGACGAGTCCTTCAAAACAACAAGGAAGCTTTGGGGTTGACCATAGCAGACATTAAGGGTATAAGTCCTACGGTTTGTATGCATGATTTATTTAGAAGATACCAAACCTTCTAGGGAGATGCAGCGAAGACTAAACCCTAATATGAAAGAAGTAGTTCGAACCGAGATCCTTAGGCTGTTAGATGCAGGCATTATCTACCCCACAGACAGTAAGTGGGTGTCCCGTTCAGGTTGTTCCCAAGAAATCCGTGTCTTGTAGTCCCGAGAATGATAACAATGAGTTAATCCCTACCCTCGAAAGTGACCACGGGTTGGCGTGTTTGTATTGACTATAGGAAATTGAACAAGGTCACTAGGAAGGACCACACTTTCCCCTTCCTTCATCGACCCGGATGCTAGAGATTAATTTGGACATAGTCATTACTGCTTTTAGATGGCTACTCCGGCTATAATCGATCGTCATTTCCCGAATAACGAGGAAAACCACTTTTACCTATCCCTTTGGTACCTTCGGCGTATATGTCGCACATGCCTTTCGAGCTATAACGCCCCCTGCAACTTTTCAGTTGCATGATGAGCATATTTTCAGATATGATAGGCGGTTCTTGGAGGTCTTTATGGATGATTTTAGGTGTTTGTTCGTCTTTCGATGAATGCTTGCATCATTTGTCATTAGTATTGACTAGGTGTAAGGAAAAAAATCTAGTGCTTAATTGGGAGAAATGTCATTTCATGGTTCGATCAGGAATTGTTTTAGGGCATATCGTATCTTCTAAGGGCATAGAGGTCCAAAGTTGACCTTATTAAGACTTTACAGGTCCCAAAAAACGTAAAAGATATTAGGTCATTCTTAGGGCATGCATGTTTTTATCGTCCGTTTCATTAAGGATTTTAGCTTGATTTCAGACCTCTTTGCAATTTGCTTGCAAAAAGATGTTAAGTTTGTCTTTGATGATGCTTGTTTAGAGGCTTTTGAGAAGCTTAAGACTTTACTCATCAGCCCCCATAATCCGGGCACCTAACTGGAACCTACCCTTTGAGATCATGTGCGATGCTTGATTATGCTATTGGTGTTTTGCTAGGTCAGCGAGAAACAAATTACTTCATGTGATTTACTATGCTAACAAAACTGAATGATGCCCAGCTAAACTACACCACTACGAGAGAAGGGCTGTTGGCCATTGTGTTTTCCTTAGACAGAAGTTTAGACCCTATCTCTTAGGTTCTAAGATCATAATCTATCTTGATCATCTGCTTTGAAATACCTTTTGTCTAAGAAGGATACCAAACCTAGATTGATTAAGATGGATCCTTTTATTACAAGAATTTTGTCCAGACATTAGAGACAAAAAGGGTGCATAAAAATGTAGTAGCTTGAGACCGCTTGTCTAGGCTAGTTATTAAGTTCCCCTAATGATTCCTTCATATAAGGGATAGCTTTCTGATGAACAATTGTTCTCTGTTTCCCAATCACCTTGGTATGCAAATATACTGAATTATCTTATTCTTGGTGAATACCCAACATTGGGGTAAACAAGATCGTTCTCTAGGTTTTTAGCCAGGAGCTTAAGCACTTCTTTTGGGATGATCCTTATTTATTTAAGTATTGTCGGACAGTTATTGAGAGATGTACAGGAGAGTGACCAGTCCAAGTTGTTTCCTTTTGTCATGATCATGCTTGTGGGGGTCACTTTAATGCTAAGAAGAGCGCTGCTAAGATATTGCGGTGTGGATTCTGATTGACCTTCGTTGTTTAAAGACTCCACGCGATTCTTGTGTTACTTGTGAGCGTTGCGAAGTAGGAACCATTTTCGTAGGGAACATGATGCCCTTGAACCCTATTTTAATCGTTGAGGTCTTTGATGTATGGGGTATTGACTTTATAAGTCTGTTTCCTAATTCCTTTTGTAACCTATACATCCTTGTCGGCCGTAGACTATGTCTCTAAGTGGATTGAGGCGGTTGCGTGTAAAACCAATGACCATAGGGTTGTAATTGAGTTCTTGAAAAATAATATACTTACACGTTTTGGTACACCGCGAGCTACAATTAGTGATGGAGGGTCGCACTTTGTAATGGACCTTTTAGGCTTCGATGAAGAAATATGGTATTACACATAAGTTAGATACCCATATCATCATGCGACTAGTGGTCAGGTAGAGGTTTCTAATAGGGAGATAAAACGTATATTAGAGAAGACAGTTAATCCTAATCGGAAAGATTGGTCGTCTAGGCTTACTGATGCCTTATGGGCTTGCCGTACTGCGTTCAAAACCCCTATTGGAATGTCGCCTTATCGACTTGTTTATGGCAAGGAATTTCATTTACCTGTTGAGTTAGAACATAGAGCTTATCACTCATTAGCAGCTAAATTTTCACTTGACAAGGCGGAGAGCCCATAGGAAACTCATTTCAATGAGTTGGACAAGATTCGTATAGATGCTTCTGATAGTGCGAAGGAGTATAAGAACAAAAATGAAACTTGTGCATGATAGAAATATTTAATTAGTCATTTTCTCAGTCAAAAAGTTCTTCAGTATGATACCCGCTTCTTGCATCTTTTCCCCTGAGGAAGTTACGTTCTCGGTGGGCGGGTCCTTTTATTGTTCGCATTGTATTTCCTCATGGAGTTGTTGAGATCGAGACAGGACGGTAGTAGTTCTTGAAGGTTAACGGTCGGAAGATTGAAACCCTTTTTAGAGCCCTCCTACGAGTGATGTTGAGGAGGTCCCTCCTGGAGGACCCTGTTTTACCCTTGATTGACCATCAGGCGATTGTATGTTGTATATTAGTTTTCTCTTTCACCCAGTTACTATCTTCCAAACTTCTCTTTTCTTGATTCCTCATGTTACTTTACTACTTTTGGTATTGCTCTTTCATTAGAAACATTGAGGACAATGTTAGATTTAAGTTTGGGGTGGGAAGAAACTTTTTGTTAGCTTTTAGTTGCGATAAATAAACTCCAGAGCCTAGAAATTTATGTTTATTAAGGATGGCACTAACCAATCTAAGTGGATGGAAGCATTTTGTTGTAGGAGTTGAGGAACCAATACGATTAGATGGAAACATCTAAAGAGTCTATTCATAAAAGCACAGAGCTCGGTGTTAGAAAAAAGAAAACATAGTTTCGCCATATCCTCGTGATGGAAAAACATCGAAAGAATCCAGATCACTTCTTTTATTTTCTCTTTACCGAGATACTCAAAAAAAAAAAAAAAAAAAAAAAAAAAAAAAAAAAAAACAGGACCACTGGCAATGGAATAAATACAATAAAGTCGATCTTTGGTACCCTTGTATATGCTGCACCCGAGTTGACCTAGAGTTAGGATTATCGACCACTTTGGTTCCCTTGTATATGCCGGTGTGTTGATATTAGTCAGACCGATATCTCGAGTCCATTAGGATAGGTTCACCTTAGTTAACATCATCCACGTTTTTCTCTACATCCATCTTCTTAATCTATCCATGTGATTGGTTGACTCCGGTTATGATGTCCAGAAACTATCTGAGTAGAGCTCTGTCACTTTATATGAATTTTAGTATGCTTGAGTGCAAACTCGTGTACATCAATTGGAATTTCTGATCAGGGTACTTCCTCCCCGTAGTCAATGCGTATGCCAACCAAGGAGATTCTTTAGTGCCTTCCAAGGTTACGCGTAGATAGCTAGGAGTGCAGGTAAGGTTTTGTGCAGGTACACCCTGGTAAACCCTCAGGAGACAACACTCCGCCACTAGGGCCACCTAGGGGTTCAAATGATTTTTATTTTCTAGAATAAATTTGCTCGAGGACTAGCAAATAATAATTTTGGGGGTATTTGATAGACACATTTATGTGTCTAATTTGTCCTCAATGTTTATTGTTAGTACTCGTTTTTGTCCTTATTATTATGTTTTGTGTGTTTGTAGGTATTTTTTGGAAATAAAGATTGTTGGAAAATTAGAAAACAGAAAAGTTGCTCTGAACACCCAGGAGGACATTTGATATTCGGACTCCCACTTTGGATAAGGGGTAACCCAATTGCTAAGGGGTAACTCTTTGCTGTTCGCACCCCACTGACTGGTTAGGTAGTCTCTCTTCTTCACTGTTCAAAGCGAAATTGGCGGGAAAGAAATGGTCTTCTCCCTGTGAGAATTAGAGTTGGAATTTTGGAAGGGATTGAAGGAGACTAAAGAGCTGGGAATTGGTTGGGTATCTTCTATGGGCTAGGCGGGGATGGTAGAGGTGTTGGTTTCGATCCGGTTTAGGCACGGAATTTCCTTGAGAAGAAAAATAGGGCAACACGTCGGAGGAGATATTCACGGGATTTCGCGAGCAACATAGGTGTTTGCGTGTCAGGAAGACCCTAACAACTCTTTGGAGTGTGAAGGAGTTAAATATAGCAATTTGGCAGCTTTAGATCGCGTGGAAATCAAAACTCGAGATTATTTCCTAAAATAGGCCGTGAAGAATATTAGAATTATATGAAGTTATGGCGAGATATATCGGGGATGTTGGGTTATAAATAATTCTTTGAGATAGCATAGAAGGTATACGAGAGAGATTACAGGAGTTTGCGGAACATAGGAAAGCCAAAAATCGGGACTGCGAGCTAAGCGCCATTCTTTAGCTGTGTGAAGGACACAAAGAACATTCACGCCTGAGAGAACCGTCGTTAAGTTTTAAATCGGTGACAACCAGCTCACATATCGAGTGTGTCATCAGGAAAAACGATCTTAAAACTACAGCGACAAGCGACAATTCACATTTCGTTCTCTGTGATCCGTTTGTAACAATTATAAGCTGTTACAAATCAGGCTTTCATCTTTTTCTCCCTTGTTCATCATTTGTAAACCATTTTTGGCTTAATAATAATGATTTTTGGTAATGTTTCCAACATGATAAATGACTAATTCTCCCACAACCAAGGCCATGAGAAGCTATTTCGCATGAATAATTGATAACTATTTTATTTCTCTAATTTATAATTAATAATTCACTTTCAAATCCCTTTGCTTTTACGGAAGTTTTAATTGTTTGCAAAATTCTTTTCATTAGTTTGATTCAATTAGATAGGTTATGCTTGTATTAAGATAATCTATGCTTAGGGGATACAATTAATTTTTGAGAATTTGCACGATTGTTTGTGAATTAGGAAACAAGGGATTTAAAAGATAATTAGAGTTTTTGGGTTATTTCATTATTCATTCATGTGTAAATAGTGGAATCAGGTGTATTGGTTATTCTCTCACTATCTTGAATCAATTTTGTGTTAATTTTTCTTTGTTATTAATTTTATAAGTCTAAAATCTTTGCTTTCACAAGTCTCCATGAACCTTTTCACTACAACATTATTGAGTACTATTCCCCCAGCGAATTCCGGATAAGCGGACATCTTCAAAATTTCATGCGCGATCAAATTGTAACAGAGCGGTGAACCCTTGTGGGAGCATTGGGCGGCATGACAATCACCTATCTTAAGTGAGTTTCATATCACTTCAACGTGATTATCCCGGCAGGGGCGAGATATATAACGCCTCGTATTACAAAATTACTCTTTGGGGAAAATTTGTGTAACACTTCATACACACTTGAAGTGATTACATAGCACCTAGTTGCAAATGCGGAACTAGGCTTACTGTAAATCGAAATCTTAGCAACCTAAACTGTAACTCCTCCAACGAGATGAAGCGTTGGATTAAGAGGCGAAGCATCGTACACCTCTAACATTTTACTTACGCAAATTTTACAAATTCAATCGGTAGAATGATAAGCTGCTATGATTGTGTTGATTGAATTATTGTACTACTAAAGCAATCGTCGCGACTGCTGATTTAATTGATGCAATTACTTTGCCATGAATTATGTATCTACTGACGAATCGACGCACCGTGGCACTGGCTGGACGGAATCGATGTGCTGTTCCAGTTTTATTTGTAATCATATAATTTGCGGTTTACTTAACTATTTAAGTCCAAATTCTCAGTTGGTACCGCTGGCAAATTAGCCAATCGCTGTCACAGTTGTAGCTTTATCATTGTCACGATTCACCGATCATGGGCAATTGAGCGTGTAAATTTTACTGATGTTTCGGCAGAATGTCAAGCACCAATCGATCATGGGGTGAATTACCGGCAGCGATAACCTTGTTCAAGGTCGCTGCACCATCTATGTCATGAGCCCGCGAAATTCACCGATCGCACCGGCAGCGATGGGAATCGGTTCGTCACCGATTCCAGCCGACGCGAACGATGCGTACCCAACGATGCCTGTAGCCTCGCAGATAAACTGATCGCAATTGCTGGCAGATCAATCTTGCCTGTCAGTCTGCGAGATTCACCGATCAGCACTACCGAACAACGGCGTCTTTCAGATCCTCCGAGTCCACCTGATCGAAACAAGCAGTGGAAGAAATTTGCTCGTCACCGGCAAATTCCATGGCGTTCGCGATATCCGCACCACCGGATCGCGAAATTACCGTGAAGGTAATTTTCACGTCACCAGTCACTTTATAAGCTCGCAATCCCGCAACAGATGATCGTGAGTCGCCGCAGTATACCCACTCGTTTCACGCAGCCAGATGATCAAGATGCCGCGGTATCATTCGTTCAATGGCTACACACTTCATTGTCATTAATGAAATGGCGCTTTCGTGGCTGCTATGGAAGCAAAGTCTGGGACGTAAATAAATCGGCAGAAATGTTTTACATCAGAGCAATTACGCCACTATACCACTAATTACTAAGCATTACGTCGTTATGTAATTGATCGTATTTGTCCCGATTCTGTGGTATGGTACAGTTGGAAGTTCATGCTCAACTGCTTCTCACACCTCCCAATCACAATAGCCACACTTGGGAGGCGTCCTGATTGTGATTTCCGTGAAACAACAAGGAAGGTTGGCACAATCGCACTGCAACACTGGGTTAATCCACACACTTGGGGAGAGTTTTGCTCGCTGACTAAGGAAAGAGCGAGATTTTCTTAACTCCTGACTAGTTGGAGGTTGGTGAGGGCGTATGTTTATACCATGTTAGGGTGGGCCAATGCCATCCTAATGGGCCAAATTGATACTTGAATAATCTTTTGGTCCTCATCCAAGCTCCCTGCTTGATCCAACCAAGTAGCGGCCCACCCGATCACGCCTGAGACCGGCGAATGGTCGTGTTATCGGCCAACCGCCGTGCCAACGCCAGCCTTGGTCAAGGTCGATGGTCAAAGTCAACGGCCCAGTTCAATAGCCAAAGTCAGCGCCAATCGACGCTCAACTATACAGAGGCTACGGTCGCACCCCTAGCCAATTTTCGGCCTTGGTAGCGGCATGAATCGCGCTAGCCATCCTCGCCTGTAGCTCTACCACCGCTCGCCTGACCGGCCTCCGACCATCTTGCCCCGGCCCAGGTCACCTCCATCACACTACCGGCCATCATGCCTGCTCACAACCATCGAGCTTGTCCTCGCCTGACAGCATGCGACTTTATCATGAAACATAAATATTGCAGTTTCATGCAAATTGGATTGCGGCGATTTTCAGCCATCAGATCTTAATTGCGTAGCTTCGCGCGTGCAAGTCTTAAATGCGGCGATAGCTTACGCCATGCGGTACTAATTGCAGCGATTTCATACATGCTGAATTAACTCCAATTTGTTTCATACGAAATTGATGATGGAGGAATGAATGAGCGAGTTAATGTAATTTATGTTTATATTTAGATATGGAATTGTATAAATAGGGAGAGCGATCAAGTAGAAAAAGCAAGAGGAGATAAAGATGCCATCGTAATTCCACATATCGATAAAATATCACCCCCAAGGGGATTCGTCACGTGGATGTAGGCAAACCATGCCGTAACCACGTTAAACCTTTGTCTCTTTATTTGTTCGAAAATTCGAGCTCCTAACCCAAAATACACACTCAAACTATCCATTCATTAGTGTTTACGTGCCCAAAAGTAATTTTGGGTACAAACATTAATACCGACTAAGAGGATTAAGTATACAAACAATCATGTTTTATCATTGAGATAGGTAACGTCAAAAGCTAAAAAAATCATGCCACGAGATTTCCATGCAAAAATCAGCACGTTCGGGTGCCATGTCAACCATGCCGTCCTCAGCGGATAACACGTCGTGCTATCGCTGTGATCGCTTCACGCCTCACGCCCGGCAAACGCGCTAGCTTCATCCAAATCTTGTTTCCGTCAATAACTTCTTGGTTTCGAAGTCCGAATTGAGTGATTTTTGCTCGTTAGAACCATTTTTCAATTCCCTGCTGACATGGAAGCAAAAATTTACGTAGTTCGAGAACTTTTATATGCACTCCGGGGCAACAACATGATCGCAGTTCATGGTTAGTGGATAGCGACATGATCGAGTTGAGATGAGGATTGCATAGACCCTTCAATATTTAGCCTTGCATCACGCTATAAGCACCTAAAGCCCTCACCTTGCAGTGAGCACATAAGTCTTTACTACTGTCACGAAGCATAAAATATCGTCTATGCAGCAGTATGAAAGACTGTATCTTGTAAGCATAAAGTCACAACTCGAGACCACCAGCCCAATGCGCATATTGGTCCAAAGAATCGTACTCAACACAAGCTAACGACGCATTGCCTCGAGCAGCAAGCGCTTAGCCTTGCATTACGTTGCGAGCAAAAATCCTTGCCCGATCATGAGCACACACTACATTACACTCGAGACTCTAGGTAGCTATGCAGAGCATCACAAGTCCGCCACGTGGCAAAAGTCTCACCTAGTGCGTGAGCAAATTTTATCGCAGGTTATCACAGTTGGGGGCATCTTTGTAATGTCTCTACTCATGCTTAGGAAGCGGCAGCGAGAGTTACGTCATACGACGATCAGCGCAAGGAAAACAAAATTCCTTAACCCCCAACGTTGGAGGTTAAGAGGGGCGATGTTTGTACCAGTGTATAAAATACCAGGAGAGCAATAAATCAATACAAGGAGGCATGTAGGGTAGATTAATGCCAGGAGGCATGCAGGCAGTTTCATGCACAGTTAATTCCATGAGGCATGCAGGGAGATTAATGCTATTTAAGTTTATCTTGAAATTAATAATTCAGCTGTATAAATAGGGACACCTGGTAGAAGGAAAGGAGGAGAGGTTTTGAATCAGGAGAAAAATATTGTAATTCTTATCAATAAAATATCTCTCCTAAGGGAATTTATCGAGTGGATGTAGGCATCAATCGCTAGAACCCACGTTAAATCAGTCTTCTTATTTTTTTCTTCATTAGTAACTTAACCGATTACCGGTACAATCAATCATCAAATCATCGTGTTTAGTGCCTTGAAATATTTACGGGGTACAAGCAGGGATGTTTGCTTAATTTACAACAATATTGGACCACTTCCTACTGGTATTAATCGTAGTGTTGTGTAACTTTTCCACACTATATGCTTGATTTGACACAAAAATTGAAATTAATATACTCACCAATGAAAACAGATAACAGTAGCCTGTAAGAAGCAATTTAAGGGACCTAAAAAAACAAAGGAGATGAAACATTCTGAAACCGAAATTTAATTCGAATGAGTTACATAAGATGATCATTGTTGAAGAACCATACGAGTGAGAGATAAACATGGAAGGAAAATAATGAGTGATTAACATTTATTAGATTCTTATCCTTGTCAATTAGGGGTTCAAGAAAGAATAATTACCATTGGAGATTTTAAGTTATGGGTTGAATCGAAACATAAATGATAATAACGAATTTTCTATTTTTTCTCTATTGTCCAAACTTGCATCCTATTAATATAGTTTAAGAATCTCTCTGCCACGTGAACTTGAGTGGCTAGAGAAGGTGGGATGCGTGTGTCGATAACAAAGGACGGTGGATGCCTCAAAACACCACTCTTGCTTTAGTTTATTGATTATTATCCACTTCAACTAATGCTAATAAAGAGAACTCCAAGTAAATGCGTGAAAAAAAATACAGATTGCCTAGATTGACGAGAAGATGCAAAGGTTGGTTTCCACTGAAGAGAAACATAAAGTCTCAGTCCTTCATCGATATTCTCCTTGATTCTAGAACTTTGCTATGTCGGCACTGAATTTGTTTACAACTCTTCTTGCGAGATGTAGGAAATGTTTGAAAAAAATTGGTTTCAATAGGCAAACGAACTCCCCGTCTTTCAAGGATTTATCTGAAAGTTAATGAATTTCTGATCACCTTTGTAGTCTTCAAAGTGTAAATAAAGCAACAAATTCATCATTCTAAACTGTTGAGAAAAGAAGAAGACAATTCAGCATGTATCGGCATGATAAGATTGCAGATACTAAAATCCAAGTCATACCCAAAATTACAAACGGCATAAAAAAGTTGATTCTTGCACCACAATGCTGTAATGGGGCTTCAATCTGGCTTGAGAACGGGTTATTGCATAAATATCTCAGAAAATTGTTTTAATATAGGCTCGAAAGAATTGAATAGTATTAACTCTAGAGGCTTCTACATATCCCCTCGTATACATCCATAGCATCCCTTGATCCACATAGGGAATGTGGCCAGTGTAAGCTCTAACTATCGAAGCTTTGTAAAATAATTCTTTGTGTTACCATACATAAAAGCAGATATGAGTGAAGAAACTACAATAAAAAGTATCAAAGAAAATCTTCCTATTATGTTACCTTACGATGTCGGGCGATTGCAGAGGAGAATGATACAAATCTTCCTTTAGAACAAGCGGTTAGCCGCCATGAACTCCCCTCCAAGTCCTCTTGTCCAGGTCTCTGCCCTATTCCAAACATAAACTTAACCAATAAATACCATATTCATCATGAAATTGCAAGAATTACAAAATAGAGCTAGTGTTACAATTAGTATCAAATCATCAATCATTCCCAGAACTCTTTCCTTAATGTCTTATTAATCTCCTTCTTGCTTTCTCAGTTCATTTTGCAAAGTCTATACATACAAATAAAAAAAATTGCATTAGCCAATAAAAACATAGAAAGAAGAAATAAACATCAATTTACAAAATCTATACAAACAAACAAACAAACTTGCATTGCTTGGTAAGAACATAGAAAAAGAAGAATAAACATCAAACATCAAAAATCTCAGAAAGTAATAGTAAGTACCTTTAAGAGATTTACATTTCTGACCTCATATTAGGAAGGTAGAGTAAGATCTATATGAGTCTCCCTCTAATACATGTCCTCATCCTAAACCCAAAAAAACCTTGAAAAAAAAATCAAAATAAATGACATAAAAAGAGATGTTCTGTGATTCCTGAATGAATGAACTTAGGTACTTTGAAGGATCATATATTTCAACAAGTCTTCTGTATCGAAGAAAACATGATGAGACAAACTTAGGCATCACAAAGAATGGTTAGTGCATTAGCTTTCCATAATCCAGGTGACCTTCTACTCTTTGAGTAAGTTTCTAGCATCCTAGTTTTGTTCTCTATATATAATTGATCTGTCTCTTTCTTAACTTCATTGTTGCTTGAGACAAAACCATCTAAACCCTTGCAATAACCAAAACTAATCTTATCCTTGTCACTCTCACAGAAAGGAAAAATGAATACTCAACTTCATTCAAGATCTGGACTACACTTGAGACAAAATCATCTAGCTATTTTCGAATTGGGATACCAAATATAGGCTTGCCTGAAAAATCAAACATGTTAATCGATATTGCCATGAGAATGCTTTGAATTCATCCAGTACAAACAAACGGTAGAGTTTAATGTATACAAAATAAACATAAATTCTAAAATCGTAAGAACATAAACATTACAAACTAATCACAAATCAAAACACTTTGCTTAGCCAATTAAATTCCAACATTGTAACAACTCTAACAGCGGATCATAAAAAAATGATCCTGAAACTCTACCCCAACATCAATATCGAACCCAATCAAACCTAGAAGTAGATTAGATCCATAAAGACTGAGAACCTAATGATTAGATAATAGAAGTTTGGAAGAAGAAAAGCAGTACGGGAAGTGAAAGAGATTGGGACACATTAGGATTCAATATCTTGAAACCCTAGAAATCCTTAATATTAAGGTTCAGCGTCTCTGAGAAGAAGAAGAAGTATGAATCGTAGCAATCAAATCGTACATAAATAATATATGAATTAGATTTTGAGAACTGCAAGTGCGATATGGAGATTTGGCTTAGGAGTTAGAATAGAAGAAAAAATGGAAAGGCAATCGAAAGAAGAGGTTCGAGAAGAATACAAGAAAATAAGAAAATCGAAAAATAAAGGAAATAATGGAAATGAAAGACAATTTAGTCCTCGAACTAGTTCAAATAAGGCAACGGCGTCCCGTTTTTCTTTTTTCTTTCTCTTTCCTAGTAATTAGTATTTTGTGCAACGTATTTCCGGTGTATGACGGATGTAGGCGTTGCTGGCGAAGCCAGCAAATCTATATCCGTTGTGGATGCCCAAAATTAGGCGTTGCTAAAACCAGGATATGGTGTGAAATTGCTAGTTGAAATTTCTTCACAAAAAAAGTGTTTTCATAACTTTTTCAAAATCCAAGTGAGCGAAGCGATGGAACATACAGAGTAATATGGGCCAATTAAACATCATCAAATGTAAACATGTTCATATGGTCTATCTTACTGTAATCGTTTCCTTTGATTGCTAATCACAGAGCGTTTATCCAACAAAATTGATTTTCGTAACATCTGCGATGAATCGGCCCATATCATTTGTTCGTCCAACTGGTTACCATCAGTGGGAGTTTGGAATACATTAGTTGGATAATATCTTGTTCTATTAGGTATCTCCTAGTTCTACAAAAAGACGCACCTTGATAAGCTGGTTTGAAATATCTGACATGGAAAGGGTATCTCTAGGTATCTCCACCGAAGTTTCCCTTTTCCGTCGTGTTTTAACCGATTGGCAAATGTGTGAAATCTTTGTAGAACTAGGAGATACCCAATAGAACAAGATATTATCCAACTAATGATTCCAAACTCCCTTGGGCTGATGGTAACTAGTGATCAATAATGATATGTTGATTCATCGCAGATGTGCGAAAAATCAATTTTTGTTGATAAACGTTCTTAGATTAGCAATCAAAGGAACGTATCATAGAAGATAGATAACTTATGCTATAATATAAATATATTTATTTGGAAGGATATAAATTGGTGGTATGTTGTGTGAAATGAATAAGATTGGCGATATCATCAATAACATTAAGTTGACTATTTTTTATAATGGTGTCATCCACAAGACCCGTCGAAGCGGTAAACCAACGTGGAACCGAAAAATCGCATCTAGGAACCGGTGTGGAATCTGAGGACAGGGCTAATATGAGAACAAGTACATGGAATGGTCTTGAGGAATCTGCATTTACCCGGACGGAGAAGAACCAGTTTATACCCGATCGTTGATATTTAATCAGTTTTTAATCGCACCGTCCACCTTAGGTATTGAGAGTCATATTATCTATCGAGGAACTGATTTCACTCATCATTCTTTTTCTTATCCATGGCTGACTCTGTAAGAGAGAATTGAGGAGGAATAGAGAAGAGCAACTTGAGATGAGTGATTAATGGAGATGAGATGGTTTTGTGGCGGCAACTGAACGAGGAAGGAATTGATTGAGACTTCAATGGAGAAGAAGAGCAAAGACGAGAAGCAGATTGGATCTGCTGTTCTCGATGAGATTTGATAAATTGAGAAGGAAACCAATCCTAGGTTTCTGCTGGTGGTGTTGAATTAGGTAGAGAAGAACATAAATATGGGTGGTTTTGATGGATGATTGAGAACAAGGAATTGAAGTTAGGGTTTTAAATTGAATTTTTTGACTTCAATTAGATTTTGAATTGGTGGAAATTGGATTAAATTGGCGGAAGAGGTGGGTGTTGTTCGTAATTGGTTAACACTCGACGGATAATGAGTAGTCTTTTAGGAAATTTAATTCCATGTTTGATTGAATTTTTGAGTAACGAAGATTGGAATACTAGAAAAGCTGTTGCTTTGAAACGCTTGCCAAATTAGACGTTCATGTTCAGGTAAAAACCCGGTACCGGAGTGGAACCAGACTGATCTTACAGTACAAGTACAAGTACAAGTATAAATCCAAGTATAAGTGCAGTGGAGATCAGCAAAATGAGGTGTCGGCCAACTCTAGGTACATGTACCCGGTTCCATAAAAATCGAATTGTACCGGCCCATCGTAACCTTATTGATTATCCCTTTTTTCGTTCGAGTATATTTGGAAAATTTATTAAAATGGCCTATCGAAATAAGTAGAAATACAAGCGATAGAGCCTACAAACCCGCGATGTATAACAAGAGTCAACTGAGCCTAGTTGGCAATTCGAAGTGGGTAGTAGTTCGGACGACATATGTACGAGAATTATACGGATTGGATAGGTCGGATCGGTCAAAATCGAGTCCATAAGTTCGTTGTTCTGACGGTGAGTTTAAAGCGGCATACATACGTGCATATTCGCTTTATAAATGTGAGTTCAATGATTAAAAATTGCCTTACATATATGATAAATTGATAAGTATTATGACCTTATTACGAGACTAATAATATGGAAGAAAACATTTTAGCGTGATTATTTAAGAAGGATTAATTAGGGGATATAAAAAAGTAATGGTGGGGGATATTTCTACATTTTCATCTTGGCATGGAAAAACCATGCGGTTTTGATTTCGGTATTGAAAAACCATGCCGGCATGAATAGTAAAATATCCCCAATTACTTTTTATATCCCGATTAATTGTTCTTATTTAACAATAAGTAAACAATTTAATCGCATAAATGTATTACAAAACGAATTTATAGACTTTTAAACAAAAATAAACACATAAAACACTGGTTAAACAACTACCAATAGAAAATTTTAACTGAATAATTGTATTTAAATATAAAGTATATGCAAAATCAAACAAAAACCAATCTGGTCAGAGAGTTACCTACGGGAGAGCGAGGTTGGGCGTTCGAATCTAGTTCGGAAGTATCATTCGGATTCGGTGACCGCGGTCGTAAGCGTCAAAAATAAATTACACTTTCTTACTACTCAAAATATAAATATAGCAAGGGCAAGAAAGGATCGATCCCACAGAGAGGTCTAGGTTGTCAAATTGTTATGGTTTCTTATATAAAACACCCGAAAGAATTTCTGATTGTGTAAATAAAAATAAACAAAAAAGCAAATAAAAACAAATCAAATCAAGGATGTGAAAGTATTAGTTACGGATTTCGTTTTCATTCACAAACATGGTTTCACCACAATAACTAGAATTGATATTTTAATCTCAACTTTTATCAAAGACCCTAGAATACCTTGATCATAAGAATATCCGCAAACCTCCTCATGTCATCAACAAACACATTAAAAGATGCGAATATGAATTCTACCTAAAGGAACAACCTAACGTGTAAAAGCACTAATCAAGTTTAATTCCCTAGATGCGTTAAGTTCTATGAAATCAGGGCCAATCAAAGCAATCGAACGTGGAAAGCGCACTAATCCGATTTAACAAAGGTTATAACTCACATATGATCATAAGAATATATCACTACAAACTATAATCATATTTATGCTACTTGCAATCCGAATTATCACTTTTTGCGTATAATAACCCTAATCTAGCAATAGAGATGAAAGCAAACTCAATCGACTCGCGACTCGACTAACAAGCATTCAAATCATGTAACAATATTCATGGTGAATCATAAACGATAATATGAGAGAAAACTAATTTATTGCACAAAAACTCATGTTTGGAAATTCAACTTATTCCATAACCAATAATAAAACTCTAGCTCATATTCATGGAGTTCATAACAAGAAGAAAGAGAAAAGACTTCATGGTTCTAAACCCTAGAAAACAAAGTAGAGGCAAAAAGAATAAAATATAATAAGATAAAAAGATCTGTGTTTTGAGAAAAGTCTTCTCTTTTATAGCTCCACTCCTTCCAAAACTAGGTTTTGTCTTCAAAGTCCATTAGTTGGAAATTCTTGGCCCCACGAGAGAGAGAAACCCGTGTAGAAATTTTGTCCCAAAACGCTCGCCGGAAAAAAATGGGATTATGGTGAATCCTGCCAGGAAAAGTCGCTGGAAAAGCATCTCGGGACTAGAGCAAAGTCAACCCTGGTCCCACCGGTCAACCGGGTCGGAACGGTCGGGTCAAATCGGGTCGAGGCAGTGAGTCAAACCGGGTCAAGTCAGGCGAGTCAGGTGAGTCAGGGTCTAAGTCGAGGTGGTTGAGCTGATTCTTGCCTCAGGCCATTGCACAGGCCAGACTGCATGCAGAAGACCATCATTGTGCTTGACTAAACCCTTGTGATGCACAATGATCACACTTCTCATTCTATCCACAGCCATGAACTGCAACATCACAAAACTGCCATTTCCATAACAAACTAACTCACATTGCCTTTGTACACTCTCCACTGCAGCAAAGAATGCTCTTAAACCTTCACAGTTTGCTATTCCATTCAACCCAAATCCAGGCTTACTTGTGCCACCAATTTCATGCGATGAGTCTCATGACGCGAAACTTCTGTGGTTCGGTGCAGCTCCTTTGCAACCAAACCAATAAGTGCAATCCCGAACCCCATCTGAATCGCAATCACCATTAACTTCATCGCCATCTCTATTAACAATTCAAATCATCACTACCTCCTTTCCTCACAGCCCCACCATCCAACACTAACATTCTCAAGCCATCATTCCTTGCACCAGCATGGTCACTACCACAACTCACTCTCACTGCCATGAGCCATCCATCCAGCAGCACCTTCAACACCACAGCAACACCATTGCTATTAACAGCTCAGCCTCACACCAACCAATGCTAGCAGCTGCAACTCTCAAGATCTTGGCTAACCACCCATGTAGTTTTTGCACCAATTTCTTCTCACTTGGAAGCATCATTTGCAACATCATTTCATCCATACAATCTCCAGTCACAGCTTCTCCATCATCAACAACCCAACTCCAAGACACAAGGCGTTTAAGCATCGGCATTATTGCGGTGCTCATTACCTGCAATTTAACACAACCGGACCATCGGCTTTCAATCCTCATCGATTGCCACACCTTGCGGGCTTGTCATTTGCACACCGGGTGCAGATCCCAAAGAACAAATAACTCAAATTTACCTGTCATGCCATTATCTCTAATAAAGACACAAAAACCAAGACAACCAACAACACCAGATTTGCAGCACTCACTTTCCATCCTGGTCACTTTTACCCATGGCAATCTTCCAAAGCTCAACTTGACTAATAAGCGCCTCGCCATTACTTCACTCCACAATAACTCCACCAAAATTGCCTAGCCATCTTCTCTGTTACTTCAATTGCTCCAATCTCCATGACAATCACCACGTAAACTTCATTCTCGATTCCACTGGGCAATGCCACCATACCCATTTAAGTTCATGCCATCCTCCCCGATAATTCTCACTGATAGCCTTAAACAGCTTCACCACCACTCAAGAGCAGACCAAATTCTCTCGGCTTTACCCCATTGCCGTCCGCCACTTGACTCCATCTCTTGCTGACATTTCCATGTCATAAACAAATCACCACGAATGACTCTTGCCTGGCATTGAGCTCGATCCATCGAATCGCTATTTGCCACGACCAATCAATCGAATTCAATCTAATCAGTACTTTTGATTATCTACACAACTTCACCGGCTAACCAATTTCATTGCCTCATCATTTAATTGTCCGTCATTCACCCATAGCCTCCAATTGCAGCTGTAAAGTGACTTGATAACCATCGATGCAGTAATTGTACATGTAATCCCGTAACCTCAAACAAACCCATCAATCATCTAGCTCAAGGCCTCATATGCTTTGCACTTTGCCCTGCAATCCCTGTCAAGCAACATCAACAGCCCATTGCCACTTACCAGCAGCTTGGCTCAAAACCAACTCAGAACCAAACATCCACACATTTCAGTTTCAGCTACACACAACCGAATGCAATACGTGTGCAACCACAGTTCACCATTTCCATCATTGCAAATGCTCACAAAACTTGGGATTCGCCTGCAACAACTCATCCGCTCCTCAATGTCAGCTTTCATGGTAATCACCACCATCTTAGCAGACCCACACTTCCACCACCAGTTCAAACCAACTCTTGCTTTCAACAACACCAACACAGACCCTAATCGATTCAAACCTTGAAACACAAATCTGAGCTGAACCCATGTTCATTCAATCTCAGCGAAACCTTAATCAAACCAAATTCCATCTCTCGATCTACTCCAATTCTTGATCTAAAATCAAATACCCCAATCCTCCGAGCTACTTCAATCCCACAGATCCCTTTTAGGTTCGAGTAACATCGGTGATATCACGAGATGCAACCAGGCTGAAACCCCTCTCCATTTCGATTGCAATTTTAAAGATTTCGCAGTATCTTCATCATCAATTTCTCACAGCAGCCCTCTCGATCTCTCTCAGTTTCAGGTTCAGGCGAAAAATGATTGAGATGAAATAATGTCTCGTGTTTAGGATTGGGTTATAGGAACTGGGTCTGGATCGGGTTTCATTATGGGCCACTCAATCACATCCCCAACTAGCTTAATCCATAGGTGCCATAAGTGCCTAACCTGGATGCCTTTAACATTTGAATGGGTTTCCCCTTATCCTTAGCTAAACCATATTTAATGCTTCTCCAAAAAGAGTTGCCTCTTAACCTTGACTGGCTCCGGTTAATGTTCGCCCGAACGTCAGTTTTGCCCTTTTCGCTTTAAATGAGTAGTTTCTCCTTCTTTCTCCGTGCGACTCCAAAGCACCTAATAACTCAAATTCACACATAAGATACATAATTTACAAGAAAACTCGCAAAGAAAGCATAAATACTAGATATTAAATACGGTGTATTCTACACCTATCATTCGGTCAGTTCGGATACGTTCGCGAATTATTCGTGAGGTCCATATAATCCGGAAACTAGGTTCGGAGTTCAAATAGTTGAAATATCATTCGGATGCGGTCGGTTCGGATACGTTCGTGGAAATGATTCGGAGAATTACTAACTTGGATACACAGAACTCAAAAAGAAAACATAAATAAAAGAATTCACTAAATTACAAAGAAACTTTCCTCGGTCCTCCAAACAACATTCAGACCAGTCCCCTTCGATGCATTACGCTTCCCAAGGTAACTTGGGTTTCAGCTTGTTGCATAACGCCAAAGCAACTTCACGGCTAGATTAATCAAACGAAATCTTCATCCCAAGACAATGGACTTATGAAACCGATTTTCATTTTTTTGGTTTTGTGGGTTTGGCTCTTTTTTTGTGGGCCAGAGGTTCAAAATTTTAACCAAGTATATCTAGAAATTTTACTTAATTCTTAAATTATTACGTAAAATTAGAGCATCTCCAATAGAGGTTGAAAATTTTATTTTCTTATGACACATAAGATTTTAGACCCTCGTTTACATAAAATGCATCTCAACAAAGAGTCCTATTAAGTATGAAGGGTGTTAAAATAAATACGAAGGTCTTAGAGAAAGTCTTATCTAGACCTTGAGAATGACCTCCTTGCCATCTTTTTAATTATATTTTAAATTTTTATCTTCAGAGGATAGGGGTAGCTCACAAAACCATAGGATAGGGGTAGCTCTTCAGAGAGGGGTTGGCACACAACTTGTGTCTCGTGTGCCAACTAACTTCTTGAAAGAACCTGTTATGGAGTAATGTTTTAATTTTTATCTTTAAATAAATTTTTCTAAACCAATAAGAAAAAGGAAATCAATTTTTTCATTATCCAATAAAAACAAATCTTAGAAATATGACCCCCACCGTTGGAGATACTTCATGACCAAAGCATTACTATTTTTTCCACAAACATATCACCCCATAAATAAGGATCTAAATAAAAATTCCACGTATGATTTTTAACGCCCATTGTTGGAGATGTCTTCTACGGGTAGTTTGTTTATGTTATGTTAACAAAATCAAGATATTTCCTATTATTCAAGGAAACAAATCACGTTAAATGTAACCCGAAATCCATGGAAGAACATTCAGATATGGTAACGTGTCACCTAGAGAACTGGGACGCGTACGGATCGCAGCCAGATCGTTATTTAAACTGGCACTTTTAGGGGCGACCCCGAAAGAATTAGGACTTTTATTCCCCAACCCATACAACGTTAGCGATGTCCAAAAACGCTGGAGAATACGTTAATGCTCCTTTAAACAATGGAAGCTATTTTGTTCCCGATTATAACGTAATCGAAGCTTAGTAGCTATATTATACTACGATTATATTGATTTTTGTACCGTGCGCATCAAAGCCTTCTATAACAATCGGTAGGAAAATAACCTCACTAGACTACCGATTAAGCGGCTCCCTAAATACCCAAAATTGGTGATTTCACAAGAAAGAAATTTGAGACACCGTATAATCGGAAGCTTTATTAACTAAGTTATTCTAGTTCCCAAATTCGAAAAAATGACATTTCTGCAAAAACTAAATTTGGGGCAACCGTATAATCGGTAGGTTATTTAGCTACCGATTATACTCCAACTACCCGCAAAAATGTAGGTGATATTGTTATGAATTTCAAAATA
>JAJJWW010006848.1:0-36604 GCA_023531295.1 Papaver armeniacum
TACATCCTTTGATTTCCTTAATCCCACTCGGCATAGGAAATTTGACACATTGATGAAATGTCGAGGCTACAGACTTTGTGCATGTACCCATGGTCTTCCCAACAACATGTTGTATGGCGATTCCATATCCACTACACGAACGTCACTTGTGTTTCAATTTCTCCCAGCAAAATTCGCATTTTTATTTCCCCTTTAGGTTTTGTTATAGATTTGCGAAACCATGGATATGATATGTTGAGGAAATCATTTCTTCATTTTTGTACCCCAATTCTTTATAAGCATGATAAAACACTATATTCACTAAACTCCTTGTGTCCACCAAAAGTTTATTTATTACCGTTTCTTCCACTTATTTTTGTTGGCTCTCCTTCTTCCTTGCTTGAAAACATCGTAATCACTAGTGGAGACGTGTGATTTAAATTCTCTCTTGATATCTCCATTCTTTCAAACGTAATCTTACTGTTTTTCCCATTCTTTCAAGGGTGCGTCTTCTCTGTTGTTACAATTTTCTTTCCTTCAAAATATTGTTTGTGTATTCTTCCTCGATATTTTCATGAAATTTATTAACCATACGTCTTTGTAATCATATTACATTCAACTCTCCATTACTCTCTTTGATTAAGCTTTCTCCATTTTAACCAATTTATCCATCATACTCGATTTGGACAATTTTAATGACAATATCAAATCTCTAATCTTCTTAGTCTTTGTTTCTAGCGCTTCAATATGTAGTTGCAGGGAAATCCTACACTACACCTCACAAGAATCCACACAACTAAGCCATTGAAGATGAACAATTATAGTTTTTATTGATTAATTTCTTGAATGTTTACAAGACAAAATGGAAAAGATCTAAAGAAATTACAATTACTATAAACTTTCTCTCTCTTAATGACTTGCTCAACACTTGAAAAAAGATCTCTCTTCAATAGGCTGTTCGGCTCTTTATATAGGGTGTTACATAATGGATGGCGACTAAAGTTTGTCTTTATTTTCGGGGAATGACTTGCGAAGTGTCGCAAGTGTACAAATGCATAATCTCGCGACACTCCTAGTTCTCGCTAAGTCTTCACACCTTTTCGTGTTCTGGTTGTCGTCATCCATTGCGTTACTTATTTTACTCGCCTGCGACGCCTTCGCTATGTAATGTTTATGGATTTCGCAGAGGTATTGGTGTTGCGATATTCTGATCCTACATCTTCAACTTGCTTATGCATCGTGTCGTGAAAGATTGTCGTCATAGCACGTTGATACGTTGCACCGGCATTCTTTAAACCAAATGGCATTACAGTATAGTAAAAATTTCGAGAGGAGTTCAAAAAGCTATCTTACTCGCGTCATGCTCATACATCCTTATCTGATTGTAGCCGTTATATCCATCCATGAAGGAGAACACGCCATGTCCGCTGGTGGCATCCACTAACATATCGATGTTAGGTAGAGGAAAATCATCTTTGGGGCAGCATCTGTTCAAGTCTCCGAAATCCACACAGCACCTAATATGTCCATTTTCATTTTACCGGAACCATATTAGCCAACCAGGTTGGATGATGAATGGGTTTGATGAAGCCAGCAACTAGCAACTTCTGAATCTCAGTCTTGATTTGTTCTTCTACCTCGTAATACCGAACTACCTCGGAGATTGTTTAACGAGTCTTGAATCCGGTATGAAATGTAGATGATGGGTGACCAATTTTCATCTAAGCCAGGGCATTTCTTCATATGTCTAAGCGAATATGTCCTGATACTCTTTGGGAATTTCCACGAGCTTCATGCGTTCATCCGTACACAAGGTTGAGCTGATAGAGATAGTCCTAGGAGATTCCTGATTCCCGATGTTAACGATTTTGAGCTCATCAGTTGTGGAGTTGGTTCCATCTTGCAGCTGTCGTGGAGCATCTAACACTTCCTGTTGTGGCCTGTTGTTGTTGTAGCATCCCGTTGGGAAGAGAGACTGGGTAACAGTCCCCACTGCTAATTGCTAACAGCGGCGTTGGTAAACGGTTTTCCCTTTCTGGTCACGGCTGGCCACAAAAGTTCGTTCCCTCTTAGTGTGAGCGTGGGTCGCGGCTTCACATGATGAAGAAGAATTGGGACGCCTTGTCAGCAAAGATGCATCACGGGGATTAGCCTTCAATGATGCAAGTCGGTCCTCCTCCTGGATTGACGCCTACGTGGGGAGTGGGATGCAATGAACTTTGTATGATTCTTCACGCGGAGCTTTTCTTGGTTCAAACAATTCCACTCCACATATTGGTGCGTAAGGAGACAATGATGCAGGAATACGAACGACTTCTTTATTCAACATAGTCTTCAAGCATTGGTGATACATCGAGGGGACGATCCTATTGTCATGAAGCCATGTTTTCCCAAGTATCATATGGTAGTCCGGCTTCTTTTCTATGACTTTGAATTTCACCTTTGATTGGACGATCCCTACAGATAAATTCAGATTGACATACCCGTACGTGTTGGTTTGGTTTCCTTCAAAGTCTGTCATTGTGGTAGGCTGTCGCACGATCTTACTTGGGCGAACCTTGGCCGTCCTGAGCGTCTTGAGAGTAATCACATTCGAAGACGCTCCCATGTCGATGAGGGCCCTCTTGAACTTTGAATCCTTGATGCGTGCAGTAACGTGTAGGGCCCGGTTGTGTCCTTCTTCCGCCATCATGTCTTCTTACGTAAATGTAACATTATTCACGAGACATCTCTGGTGTTTTTAAGGCTTACGGGCGCAAGGAGTTAAATGCACGTCCAGGGATATCACGGTTGATTGCGACAAAACGTCTCCGCTTGCGATTCTTCGAGAGGTGTAAAATTTCGCATAAACTTTCCCCTAGAGAAAGCGCTTCACGTCCACCGGCCTCGGGTTCATAGTGAAACTATTAACTTGAGGAGGATCGTTGTGAGGATCAGTCCCCAGTGTAAAAATCTATGTGACAGGAGAACCGCTCATATCTGATGTCATCTTGATGAGGAGATCGAGTATGCCGTTTATTGTTTCTTTGATCAGGTCCATGTTCTTCGTGTGAATCTCCTACACCCATGCTAACTCGATCAATGTTGGGATTCTTCCTGTTACACCATCAGATACACCGTTGGGAAGAGGGGTATCTTTATTGGAGGAACTTCGACCGGGATTTGAAATTGTTGGGGGAGTCCTAAGACCAACCATTTTGAAATCAACCAAATAGATTGGGTTTTTAAGAAATTGACTTCTGGAGAGATTAATCTCCCTTTGTAGTCGCCAATTGTTTATGGGTGAAAGTTTGTTTCTACTAGTTTTGGTAAATTTGGGTGTGTGTGGATGAAAACGAATCTAAACCCTAAACAAATGCCCTTGCAGGAGTACTTTTGATTCGAGAGATCAATCATACAATTCTGGCCTAAACCAAGAAATGGCCGTTCAAGACTTGCTTCGGTCACAAAGTGAAGGAGATGGGGTTGATCTTAGGGAGGGAAGCGAAGAAGGTGTTTAGATTACAAAGGTGTTGGATGTTTATGACTTGTATGAGAATATTGAACTGTCTTGCACAATGTAAGCTATCAGTTCTGGGTGTTTTCTGAATACTGTGACAACACTTGGTTTTTTCTGTCCGTTTGGAAATAGGTGATGGACTTATTTATACAAGTCATTGAGCGCAACCCTCATCTCATATGAAGTGGAGGAGGTGAAGTGATGGAGTAGTGGGGTCATGTAAGAGTGGTGATTGTTACACGATCACACCTTTGCCCACTTCCCTCATCAACGTCCAGTCCACCTTTCACGACACGTTCTTGTAATGGCGCGTTGCACGCCTGCATTTAAACTGCCAGACCAATACCCTAGTAAGTATCCCCCAGTTTGTGACATGCTTGATGTCTCGAATGAGCGGATCATGGGACCCACCACAGGAAATAGCATACGGTGCTAAGTTAAATAACTAAGTTATTTAAGGAATTGATACTCATGAAATACCGTGTATACTCGATGCATGTAATGCATCAAAAACAAGCAATACGTATGAAACATCGTTGTTTTAAAGCTTAACCGAATAAGTCGCGGATTAAGCGTCTTAAAACAGCATCACGTCCAACCATCTTTGAATTATCGTTTGGAGGCCGCATAGGCGAGCCATCCCTTGGTCGATCACTCTCCGTGGAAGAGTGGCGGACGGTGATCACCGAGGTGCTTCATTGATCGTCTAGCTTTTAACCTAGGTTGTTTGACCAAGCTGGAAAAGTTGGACGGACAAGATGGTTTACGACATATATCTACGACCGTTGATGGAATTTTAGGGTTTTTAAGAGGTGCGCAAGCATCACTCTTTGGCTTGACCGAATTCAAGCATGGGCGTTGTTTTTGGTGGGACCGACCGGGCATGTGTGTAGTCGGCCTGCCGGTGTACATGTCCATACCACTTTGTTTCATGAAGGTGCGATCTAGGCCACTCAAATTGTCCGGCAAAGATGAGTGGTCGTGATCGATTTGCAACAGAAATCCGTTGCCGCTTAGGATTTAGAGGCCGCGCGACACGCCACCTTTGGGCGTGCGTTTCGAGGTGCCCGGCCATGGTCTACTTTGGTCGGCCGGTCACACACACAGGTGGGCCCACGGTGATCACGTTAATGTCCTCGGGACCTTTTGAGTATATATCTACGCCCTCCATTTAGGCTGGCGAAGATGGATGGACGTGATTGAACTACGACAAATGTACATTGCCGTAAACCCCAATTAGGGTTTTGAAGTAGTCACGTACACGCAACTTGGTCCAAACGAATTGGAAAGATGTGCTTCTCCTTTGGGGAGGCCGATCATGTGGGGCCCATGTTGGGGTGACGGTGAACATATGTGCACCTTCCTAATAGTCATAGGCGCGATCTAAGCCATCCAATTATGCTGGCTAAGTTAGATGGTTATGATCGATTTAAGACACTAGTGGAACTTCCGCGACCCTTTAAAGAATCACGCCAACCATGTTTTGAGCACACGTTCCGCTGATCTATGGTTTTGCCGAGAGAAAACCGATCGGGTAGGGGGAAAGTGGGCCCGCCAACGTATGTGTTGGTGCTTCCCTGATCACTCATGGGATGATCTAATCCGTCCAACTAGGCTAGCGAAGTTGGATGGTTGCGATGGTTTTGAGATTGCTTTAAGCGGTCTTGCTCGTTCGAGCCTTTCCCAAAATAATGACGCCATCCCTCTTTGGGGCCGGAGTTTGACGGGCGTTGGGAGTGTAGAGTGGTGTTTGACCGGCTAGGGAATAGGCGGGCCCTCCGACGGTCATCATGGTGATCGCCTGCTCCTACTAGGGTTCGTCTAGGCTGGTTAAATCATGCGGTCAACTTGCGTGGCCGTGATCGTTTCTGAGACTGATACGGACAATCCAGATTTCCCTTAGGAAATTAAATATGTTCGATCGGGCTAATATAAGTACGTCGATGCGAGACTCTCTCTGTCAGAGAGTGATGTAGCCTGTGTGAGTGCTTCATGCATGTCTCAATATCGGCACGGAGATTCGTGCTACTCTGCTAAGAGTGAACACTCAGTCGTCATGTCATGTCAATAATGAGAGTTCGGCTGAGAACACAACACGGAAAATACTAGGCAAATCATGCATTAATTATTAATGCTAGTAAAATTACGAGAATATTTGGGATTCTTTGCACGCACCATTCGGGGTGAATTTTGTGTATTTATTGAATTGCTTCGAATAAATAAAGTGAAGAGGTACTCATCACTTATCGAATGGCTTTATCCTTTGCAGGATGTCAGCGCATTAAATTTGGTTTTACAATTTTAGCCCTGAACTAAAATCCACCATCAACAATTCCTTAATGCTATGTCTATCTAGAGTGTTCATGCTTCGCAGTTTTGTTTTCAATATGCACGACTTGAAAGATACGTTAGGGAATGAAATAGTTCAAGTCAAATATCACTAACCTCAAGTGGAAGGATGATGTTGTCGTTGTAGCTCCTTACTTCTTCACTTCTTCAAGTCTTCGCAATACTTGTAATGTCTCATATCCTAATTCTTTCAAGATAACCTATACGAAGTTGACTCTAGTACATAATCAAGCGACTCTTGAATGAGTTTTTATTCACTAAAGTATGACAACCAAACTTGACATATCAATGCTTGGTGGGTTCAACCGAGCTATGCTATAACAATCTCCCCCTTTGTCAATTTTAGTGACAAAACTCTTACATCATATGGATAAACAAATTACAAGAATTCATTACTCATACGCTTGATCCCCGAATTCAACAACACAAAAACCTGTCATACATTCAATTCATAAATGTCGTTGTTTACATTATAATAACAAAGCTAATACTCCCCCTAAAGGTAAGATAGATAGATTTTCAATCTGCACGTCTTTGTTATTTCCCTTGTAGTCCATCATAACTACAATCACATGATATGTTACTCCCACTTAGTATATGCTTTCACTCTTTCGTTAGATAAACGTTTAAGCACCAATGTCCTTTTCCTTAGTGATACCAATCAATATAAATCAATGCAAGTATCACTTGTTTACTCCATATATTTCTCCCCCTTTTTGTCACAAAATGACAAAGACATGAAAAATAAAGGACAAACCGAAAAGGATCTTACAAATCTCAATAGACTTGCAACCTATAGAGTTAAGCATGAGGGTTCCACACACCATTTTTGATAACCAATATCAAAACCGAAACTACAAAGTAATTTTGCTTTGAAATGTTACCTAGCAAACCAAAAATCAACTAAGCGCATTAGTTCCTTTGTTAAACCGATTCTACAAATACAACCGCTTCGTTCGATAAGACCAAAATAAATATAACTCTATTTTTCTCATCAGGTTCTAATTATCCATATAACTTAGAACTTTAACTTTTAAACAAGACAAGTACTAGGTTAGTTAACTAGCATTTCTTGTTAAGGCATTTGATTAGACTTGAATAACCGAAACCTCCACTTTGATAAGTCTAAATAAGATCAGAATTAACTTAGTTTCTCTTATCCAGAATCGAATTGGACTAAACAATTCATCCTGAAAAACTTTTCTTTCGTTAAGCCATAAATAATTCATACAAACCACATAAATCAACTTGCATAATTATTCACCTCAACCGGAAGCAATTGAAACAACATAGACATTAAAGCACCGCAATTGCACCGCAATTTTGTAAGCCGAAACGATTGATACCAAAGCAAGATAACAATAGTTTTTCTTAACAGGAACCAATTGAATCACACACATATCCATACACAAATAATGAAATAAAACATCAATTGTACCGAAATTTTGTTAAGCAAAAGCAATAAATATACGCAATAAAATCAGGCTTTTCTTAAACAGCAAAACAATTAACTTACAAGATTGTTACCTCAAATTTCGCATCCACTTCTCCAATATGTTTGCATCTTCTTCCAGGGAGAATTGATATCGAAATATCATTATGTTGTCATCCTTATGCAAAACAAAAAAATAACAACAACCAACCTTTAAGGAGAAAAGGTTGAAAACCGGTTTTTAACTATTGCAAGCAAAAGTTGAAAACCCCGAAACACATATGCTTTTATGCTAAACCAAAACCGACTCAACATATTGTGAGTTCTTCACATATTGTTTCTATCAGAACCCCTCATGATCCTTTGATAAAGCCTACCAACATGGGCTAGAATTTAATCCCGCTAAATCAAAAAGTCACCCAAACCATAAGGGTTCACAACATATGAGATCGAATATCAAGGTTATAAAATCGAAATCAAACATCCCATAAACATACATAGCAATAAGGTAAAGCATTCAAGCACAGGCTATGTAAATCAAAAACTATCACAAGAAAAATTATAAATCAAATAATTTCATTCATAATAGACCTAATACAGTTATTGAAAGAAATCAAAAACTACTGTCTATTAAACATTCTTAAAGATCATCTTCAATTTCCTCAAGTTTTTCAGGATCTTCATCAACAACATCTCGACTGATATCTCGGATTCTGCACACAGTACCTTGATTATTTTCACAGGCTAAAGCATTAACCTTTAGATTAATATTTCGAGCATACTCCATGTTACCGATTCCAAGTTTAATCAACTTTCTTTGGTTACGGACAACAGTTCTTAGTAGTGCTGCCTGTCTATGATGAGTTTCAAAAGTACTGAGGAGGACTTGACGTAGATTGATAATATCAATCTTAGCATCCAAATTGTTTTGGACAAGGAGATTAGTAACATCTTCCTTTTCATTTTCTATATCTTCACAACCAGATTTCTTGAAGGTATCATGAAGATGAACTATTTCCTTAGAAGTCATTCCACTCAAGGCTTTCAGAAGTTTTGCTTGAGATCTGGTTTGAGAATACATCCTTAAGCATAAGTTCTCAGACGTTGAGTACATATACTTGAAATACCTTTAACACATTCCAAACATAGGAGTCAACCTTAAATAAATATTTCTGACCAGATTTGAAAATATTTTCGCATTTAATGTGTTAATCAATCACAAAGATTCTTAGGAAAGAATCAACCTTTTAGATATTTATCAAGAGATACTTTTAGCTAGGAAACTTATCCTATTTTACACAAGTTGTTTACAATACAACTTTTCTTCACATAGAGCCAGATTGTATCTATATCTATATGTGGATTGTGTAAACTCTCTATGTTGAATAAGAGATTATTGACAGGATACAGATGGCCCGGATATGTGTGCTTCCTTACATCAGAAGATTGGGCATTGTAAGGATGGACATTCCACTGCGGTTAAGCACTGGGATGAGGATATTCCTCGTCAAACACCTCTTGAGGAAATATTCTCCCTTCTTGAACATCATCATGTTCCTCTTCGTGGATATCCTTGATTACATCTTGTGCCCAGGATGGTATGTTCTTTGAACTTGAACCCGTGTGGTCTAGATCTTCCAGCCGACAGTTTGCTAATGTCTCTTGTTTAAGACATTCGATATGTCCCTTTAAGGTATCCATTACTTGTTGGAAATGTTTTTTCTAAACATCTGTTTAGATATACCTCTTGACATGTTACAGTAAGAAGTTTCTCAATAAGGACCTTATTCCTTATCTGTGAATGTTCTAGCGATTGAGTAAGAATTTCACACTCTGTAGTCTGTTTATGAACTTCATTGCACAAGACCAATTTTTATTCCATATAGTCTACCAGATTATTTTGAAGACTGAGTGTTTCTCGCTTTCCTTCACATATTCTTACATTTAGTTGAACAATAAGTTCTGTGACATCATCTAGACTGTCAATGGTTTTTCCCTTTTCTGAATAGTTTTCAACATGTTTGAAAAATCTTTCCAACACCTTTCGAAACTCAGAACTTGGGCAGGCTAGTGAATCGAATCTCTTTTCAGATGATATTTTACTAAGGATTGGAGTCGGATCCAAAACATTATTCTTGAGTTTCGGACTCATTCTTTTCTGATCAGTAACCTGTCTCGTAATCAAGTCATTAGTCATAAACTTTTTCTTTGATTTTAGAAAAGACTTTCGAGACCAATTTCCATTGACCTTCTCTGAGATATTATTCTCATTATCTTGACATACGTTAACTGAGTTCTTCATAAGTTTAGCTTTGCTTTTCTTATTTTGACTCATATTTTATAGGATGGATAAAGAAACACAGATTGTTAGATCTTTTCGTGTTTTACCTTTCTGATACCAATTGAAAAGGCAAGGGTACCCAAATATACCTCAAGCTAAAACTTTTCCCACTATAAATCCTTTCTCTCCGAAAGTGATTGTATATGGATCTGATTCGAGACAATGCAACTAATCGGTTCACACTTAGTGTGATCGTCTATGGATACTTGTGACGGACCAGAGAATTTTTCTCCCAGTGGGTCGGGTTACGACCCGCTTGGGAAGCTCCGACTCTCTGATACGCCACTAAAGTGAAAATTTCGTTTAATCCTGCACATTGTAGAAATCTCATTAGTCTCAAGGTCGTAATTCTATGAGCATATGTCCCATACCGTAATACTCATAAAATTCGACAAAGGGTTCCAATTCTAAAACTAAGAGACGGTAGGTTGCCTAAAATTAAAGTTGGCCGGTTGCCCAAATGGTAGACGGCCCGGTGCCAAAATCAACACGGGCGGTGAAAGCAGGAGATGGCGGTTGCCAACTCGGCCAGTTGCCACTCCTAATAACTCTCATGGCCAGTTGCCACCACTAAGATTTCCATGGCCAGTTGCCACTACTAAGATTTCCATGGCGGTTGTCACTCCTAATAACTCTCATGGCCAGTTGCCACCACTAAGATTTCCATGGCCGGTTGCCCTCCTAATAACTCTCATGGCCGATTGCCACCACTAAGATTTCCATGGCCGGTTGCCACTCTAATAACTCTCATGGCAGTTGCCACTACTCCAGATTTCCATGAACCGATTTCACCACCACTAATAATTCTCATGGCAGTTGCCACCATTAAGATTTCCATGGCCGGTTGCCACCACTAATAACTCTCATGGACGGTTACCCTACTAAGATTTCCATGGCCGATTGCCACCACTAATAATTCTCATGGCCGATTCTTAGGTGACAAGGTTGCAATCATCTCTCGAATAGGTGGTATGAACTGCAAGACAACAACCAATTTTCGAGATGATATGAACACCCTTGTAGAGTTGTCTTTGAACCGCATATTCCCTGCCCCTCGATACCCTCTAGTTGCTCGAAGGGATCAAGCACGACCGTAGTTCGTCATTATTTATTCAGATAATATGAACCACTCTCAAGAGTAGCAATTATCTCTTATTAAATATCAAGTAAACTTATTCCACTTGCAGTTCCCACATATCATTTCTAAGTTGTCCTATTCTTAGAATGATACTAAAGTTACATGACGATGATAGCGCACAACTAGAAACCATGTGAATAATAATACAAACATTGAACAGATCACCACTTCAACTACAGGAAAGCAACATCAATAAATTATAAAGGTTTTCATAAGTAAGCACAAAAGCAAATAAAACCATATTAATGCCAATCTATTACTCTCAAATATTTACTTAACAACCCATGCCATTACCTTGAACTATTTTGCAACTAAAATGAGATATCTCAAAATACCATTAAATGAACAACACATATATAATATCAAGATCAGTCATCAATTTAAAAGAATCGAGAAGCCAAACCACTACATTTACAACATAGAGAGTAGTCATGTAGGTCAAGTAGATTTGACATCTCATCTTGACACTGCGCTAAAAGAAATACAAGATGGGTATAAGTACTAGTCTTAAAAATACTAGCAGGGGACGTGCTCCAAATGGAAGCAAGAGCATTAGTTCAGCTAGAGACCGCTAACACATTTCAACGAACCCATATGCCGCATCATTTTAAATATTCGATGTAACGAATTAAAGACTTTGTTCCAAATGCTAGCTAACCATAAGACATCTATGTGCTAGCAAGTTGTCGGAAGAAAATGATGCTAAGCACTTGCTGCACTGCATAAGAAAATCTTCAACATATGCAAAATTTGTTTTCCTGGATTTATAAGGCGCTAGCAACCACAATATATAGGTATAACACCACATTGAGACAAAGCTTCAAGTCCTTATTTTCTTTATATAAGCTACTTATTCAGACTCCATCATTAAGATTGTAAATCTACCAAATAATAGATAGAAGGTTTATAAGATGCCCGAATACAGATAAGCTGGAAACATTACCCCAAGTTAACATTTGAATCGTTATTAGATAAATTCCTAACATAGGTCAAAACACCAAAATTTAGTAGTGCCACTAATATCATTCAAACCCACATTTTATTACCACTTCCTTAAATTCAACACGAAGAGAACTCTAAGGATGAACCGGAGTGCTTCGGATTTCTGCTTCTCAAAATGCAGTCACGGTTTAACAAACATTTGAGGTATCAAAGGTCACCTGATCATCTTGTAATTTTTATAGAATCCATAAAGCTTATGGAACCACAACATATTCAAAATTTAGCACATTCTAACGGTTTATTAAAAATATATAGACACTTCAACATGACTGCTTTCAGCTTCTAACACACAGAATTCAGTTCCGATGATACCACACTTTGTGGTATCTAAACTTATCATAACTTCATGAGATTTTTACAGTAAGTTACTTACATATAGATAAACAACATACTAAAAATTCAGCTTCATTCGATATAAGGATAATGAGATGCACCCATTGTGAGTGGGCTGTTCAGGATTTTAGTCCTGCAGAAGGCAGTCATGATAAGTTTATTGATTTTGGTTCTTAACGTTGTCCGATCTTCCTAAAAATTTTTACCATGCTTCCATGAACTAAAGAAGAACAACATGCTTAAAGTTTATAACATTCCAACGGCTGTAATTTAAGATATAAGCAAAACCAAATTCTGCCTTCTAGGTATACAAGACATACGAGATTTACAAGCAAGAATCGATAATGAGTTAAATTGCTACAATCAAACCATTATTATAACCAATCACCCTGATTAGCAAATACCCATTTTATCAATTGTATAAGAACATGGATATCAACAAAAGTCTCTAATTTCCCAACAAGAACTCTAATTTCTGAATATATCAAATCAAAGTATCATATGAAAGAATTTATGAATTCATTCGATATTATAACAACCATTCTTTGTGACATTTTACCAAACACGTATGGGTCATATCTTCAGTGAAAGAATTCAGAAATTTCATTTTAAAAAATTGAAATATTTCATTCAATTCTCAAGCTACTATCTAAAAGAAAGCACACAAAATTAACTCCATACACAAAATTAATGGGTTAGACATTACAAACAAATTTTGGGGGAAAAACCCAATGATTTTAGCATGACAAACCCTAGTTCTAAAATTATGAACCATAGCTTGATCAATTTGAATAATTGAAATCCATAATCTTACATTTGTTAATAAGCAAAGCTAACCCATGCTTCAACATCACTTGAATATTGAAGTTAAGTCATCAAATTCCATAAAACCATAACTTGTCAAAAAACCCCAAATCTCCATGTTCTACAACAACTTCAAAACATGCAAAGTATCACAACAAAGCACTGATTCCTGATATGTATTAAGTGTAATGTAATCTTACTAGCATATAAGTTGATGGGGATCAAATCAATCAATTGGGTGAAACCACTTACCTCAAATCTAATTCCCATATTTCTTTCCTAACCGGATGAAGGAACTTCTCTACTCTTTTTATGTCAATAACATCATCAACATATTTACTTCTCAATCCTCCTTCAAAATTCTACTCATGCATAGTTTAAATCATGTTCTTCTAATTTTCAGTAGAGATGAGGATAAAAAGAAGAAGAGTGAGAAGAAAAGAAGAAAAGGAAAAAAATTTCCCAGAACAAAAATATGTGTTCTTGTTTTTTATTTCCATGAAAACTAAAAGCCCAAAGTGCCCTCAACCTAATACATTTGATGACACATGTGTATTGACGTGGAGGAATGCATGTAGATCTATTTAGGCATCCATGCTTTGGTTGCAAATTGTCATAATGTTAATGACACTCAAACATAAGATTAATTTCAAACAAGTACAAAATTTTGACCAACAGGTTTGCTTAAACCTGAGAAAAGATTCGGGATATTACAATACTAGTTCGAGACAATACAACAACAAAGTATGTTTACTTGATAAGAGGTTCGGACTTAACCAAACACAATAGGATTACTGTCAAGTAAATAGGAATTAACGTTTGTGTAATTTACTTTAAATTATAATAAGAACAATTATAATTGCGGAAAATAAAATTAAATGACACTGACAAGATTTTGTTAACGAAATCGCAAATGCGAGAAAAACCACAGGACCTTGTCAGGTGAGTACTCTCGGGATTAATCAGCTATACAAAATCAAACCTAACTTCGTATAGTTGATACCAAGCAACTAAACCTATAGTTCACCTAGTTCCGTCTGTATTCCCACGCCTCCGACCTGTAATAAGTCACATACTTGGAACAATACCTTCGGTTCGTATTCCAAACAGTAAAGGAACAACAAATCTGTTTGATATCAACTCTTTTCAACCAAGTGATATGAGTTCGACAAAGGCTCTTGTTTATCTCAATAAACTCCTTAAGTCGAGGTTTTAGATCTATCTTATGATCAACTACCAAAGGTAATTGTTAAGATTTTGCAATCAATACTTTTAATCACAAAGAATTGTATTGATCTTAGGTCTACACAACTAATCAATCTAATATACCACAAGGATAAGCGGAGTTATAGTTGGATCTCTTTTAGAAACAAGTATTGTGCACACCAAAGATTATAAACCCAAATCAGAAATCTTCAAAGTCTTCTTTGTATTCAAATCTTCTTAGATCTTCAATAAACACCTACACACAACAACTTGAATCTCTTGTGATCAATCACGCACAGAACGGAGTCTATTAACAATGGATTATCACAAGACGTCTTTAGATATACAAACAGTCTAAAGATCCTTGTCGACACTTCGATCTAGTTTGAGTGAATCTTATATCAGAAGAGAAGATTCTCAAGCATAAATAAACTAGGTGCAATCAAAGTTCAACCACCGTTAGTCAATCAAATCAATCGAAAATTAAAGATAAACCGCAATTATCTAGTTTCCCACCAACGGTACTAATAGAGATTCTCAATCCCAAAGAAGTCTTTAAACTGAGTGCCGTAAGATATTTCGCCTAATTAGGTTACTCTCCTCTCCGAATATGCGGCTTCACAGTGAGAAACACAACTGAGGTAGTTTGTTGTTACAAAGGATTAGTTTGCTCTAAATGCGAACTTCAAGTATTTATAGACAAGGAAGTTTGGACACCAAGGAATTTCCAAAACCTAAAATATTCACAGGATATGCAATATATTCCAAATTCGATTTCCATAATTCCTGGAAATGCTCTGTCCCAAATATTGACCGAAAATCTCTTAGAAAATCTCCAACTAGCAAATGCACATTACTAATTTTCATTTTCCATATATAAAATTAAAAACCTTAAATAAAAGATTCTTAACTTATTTATTTTGATCTGGGATTTTCTTCCTTTAGCTATTAAGGAATAACTTTGAACAATTAAAGATAAGCGTTACAACACATTTTCAAAATATGTCGACATCCTTACTTAGTAAGTCCTCTTTCATACTCACCATCTTGAAAACGATTTGCCACAATTCCAAACAAGTTTAGAATTGGTTCATCTGACTTTCAAGAACTATGTGATTAATCAAGAACACTCAATCACCAATCATGGGTTTCACGATTCTACCAAAACAAGTTTCGGTTCCACCTCCATGTTAATCTTTGTGCATAGTCACACTAGCTTTCCAAATTCGGTTGACTAGGTACTAGGATCGGTTCCCCACATATATATGGTATCTAACTTGTATGTGTTGCACATGTCCATAGGATCGGTTCCCCTTTGCCTAAAAATGTGTTTCACATGTCCATAGGATCGGTTCCCCTTTCTTCTATAAAATTACTGCACCTCATACAAGGATCGATTCCCCTTTGTGATATGTTGCACCTCTTACTAGGATAGGTTCCCCTTTACCCAGTCGGGTCTTACTAATACCACAAAATCGATTATACCATCTCAGGTGATTACTTAAGATCGGTTTACTAATAAAAGTCATACCAATACAAAAGTCAGGCCTTTGTGAATAGTTTTACCAAGAACACAAACAAGTCATGAGCGGTTATACTAATCACATATATGGGTAGTTCAAAAGATATGCAATGAATAACAATACCAATAATGCATGGCGATTTCCTTTTCGATTAACAAAAAAAGTTCATGAATTTACATCCTTAAAACACATGTAAAACATTGTTTCCTAATATGAAATCCTCACCTCATACCCATACATAATCACAATAGCATTCAAACGATTATGTCGATATCTTATATACAAAATTTAATGGTTAAGCAATGAACCTCATATTGTGTTCCTTAATACTATGTCTATCTAGAGTTTTTATGCTTCGCAGTTTTGTTTTCAATATGCACGACTTGAAACATAAGTTAGGCAATGAAACAGTTCAAGTCAAATATCACTAACCTCAAGTGGAAGGATGATGTTGTCGTTGTAGCTCCTTACTTCTTCACTTCTTCAAGTCTTCGTAATACTTGTAATGTCTCATATCCTAATTCTTTCAAGCTAAAATTGACATAACAGTCCCAAAAGCAAAAACCTACTCCTTAATTAATCAAATAAATTCAACTAAGCATGAGTTTCCAGCTTCGATTGTTACCTAATCATGACTCATTACTTTCTGATTCTTTTACATTTTGTTTGCTTGTTAATTAATTCGCTAGGACTTAATAAATAATAATAGGGTGTATAGATAAGTACTGCTAGTAAGGGATTCTTGCCTCATCATCCATTTATTTTTATGGATTTTTTGTTCTGCTTAATAAATTATCAAGAAATCCAATCCTAATCGTTTATGGTAGCCTACAAGGCTATAATCCTAAAAAAAATAAATAATAATCTAACATATGAAACAAGTTGGCGATAACCTGTTTGAGGTTTCATCCACTTATTATCTAATTGTCCAAAAACCAAACATGGCGTAAACAGTCCTGGCTGTCTCAGAGAATCAAGTATGTGTCACTTTTCTCATTTGATATTAATAAATAAATGTAATTAATAACTCTAGTCCAAGAAAACAAAAAGAAAATAGACAAATGATGATTTTGATGGGAATAGGCGAATAAGTACCATTTCTCAGTAGCTTCACTGCATCCATAGGTGTCTTGTATGCGGTTCTATAAGCCCACAAAGCATCATTGAGTCGCAAACTCCAATCCTTCCTTGTTGGATTCACAGTCTTCTCTTGTATGGACTTCACCTCTCGGTTGGAAACCTCGGCTTGTCCATTCGTTTGGGGATGATAAGGTGTTGCAATCCTATGTGACACATTGTAAGAACCTGTTTTTGAAGTGTGAACCCCCATCACTAATTATGGCTCTTGGAATTCCAAACCTTGCAAAAATATTTGCTTCCACAAAATCTGAAACCACTTTAGAATCATTAGTTGGGGTGGCCTTAGCTTCCACCCATTCCGAGACATAATCAACAGCAAGTAAGATATAAAAATTCACATGGGAGTTGACAAAAGGACCCATAAAATCAATACCCCATACATTGAAAACTTCAATAAATTGAATAAAAGTTTGTGGCATTTGATTTCGAGCACCTAGATTGCCTGTTCTTTGGCACCTATCACAAGTTGTGCAAAATGTATACGCATCCTTAAACAAGGTAGGCCAAAAGAAACCACTTTCAAGTACCTTGTGAGCAGTTCTCTTACTCCCAAAATTTCCTCCGCAAGCATATGAGTGACAAAAAGACAAGATAGAATTAAATTCATATTCGGGAACGCACCTTTGTATTACTTGGTCACTACAATGTTTCCATAAGTATGGATCATCCCATATATATTGGTTCCCTAACCTCTTAAGTTTGTCCCTCTCAGCACGAGACAAGTTTTTTGGGATTTGTTTAGACACCAAATAATTGACAATATCAGCATACCATGGTTCCGCAAAGGCAATTGTGAATAGTTGCTCATCCGGTAAACTTTCACGCAATGGGATAACTTCCTTGTCTATAGCAAGACGGCTCAAGTGATCCGCAATGGTGTTCTCAATTCCTTTCTTGTCCTTGATTTCAATATCAAACTCTTGCAAGAGTAAAATCCATCGTATGAGCCTCGGTTTCGCCTCTTTCTTTGTAAGCAAGTACCTAAGTGCTGCATGATCAGAAAAGACAACAACTTTTGTACCAATTAGATAAGAGTGAAATTTTTCCAAAGCATATACAATAGATAACAAGTCTTTTTCAGTGGTTGTGTAGTTTTGTTGGGCTTCATTGAGTATCCTAGAAGCATAATAAATGGCATGAGGTATCTTCCCCACTACGCTACGAAGCACCGCACCAACCGCATAGTCACTTGTATCACACATGATCTCAAAAGGCTTGCTTCAATCCGATGGTTTAATGATAGGGGCTGAAATCAAAAGTTCTTTCAAACGGTTGAATGACACCACACACTTTTCATCAAAGTTGAAAACCACATCTTTCTGCAATAAGTTGCAAAGTGGCGATGCTATCTTGGAAAAATCCTTGATAAATCATAAAAACCTGCATGACCAAGAAAAGAGCGTATCTCCCTCACCGTAGTGGGAGGGGTTAAAGCACGAATAATGTCTATCTCAGATTTATCAACTTCCAAGCCTTTAGAAGATATTATATGGCCTAAAACTATGCCATGAGTTACCAAAAAATGGCACTTCTCCCAATTCGTCACAAGGTTTGTTTCAACACATTGTTCAAGGATTAGTGACAAATTGTTCAAGCAAAGGTCAAATTAATCACCAAAGACACTAAAATCGTCCATGAAGACTTTGATTATGTTTTCAACATATTCTGAAAATATACTTACCATACACCTTTAAAAGGTAGCTGGAGCATTACACAAGCCAAAAGGCATCCTTCTATAAGCAAAAGTACCGAAGGGACAAGTGAAAGTGGATTTCTCTTGATCCTTCGGTGCTATCACAATATGATTGTAACCTGAATAGCCATCAAGGAAGCAATAGTAAGAGTGTACGGCTAAACGTTCAAGCATTTGATCAATAAAAGGTAAAGGGAAGTGATCTTTTCTAGTAGTGGCATTCAATTTCCTGTAATCAATACAAACCCTCCAACCGGTTTGCACACGAGTTGGGACAAGTTCGTTCTTATCATTCTCCACCACCGTCACACTCGATTTCTTCGGTACTACTTGTACCGGGCTCACCCACTTGTTGTCGGATATGGGGTAGATAACACCCACTTCCAAAAGCTTGAGTATCTACTTTTTCACAACTTCCATCATTGGGGGGTTCAATCGACGTTGCGCTTCCCTTTTAGGCTTTGCATCGTCCTCCAGACGGATCTTGTGTATACAAACGGCAGGGCTTATACCCTTGATATCGGCAATTGTCCATCCTATGGACATCTTGTACTTCCTTAGAACTCGTAGAAGTTTTTGCTCCTGTAATTTACTAAGCTCGTTAGAAACAATCACAGGTAACTTTTCCTTATCACCCAAGTACAAGTACTTTAAGTGACTTGGAAGAGGTTTCAATTCCAACTTTGGATATTTAACAATGGATGGTAAAAGTTTTTCATCACTGCATGGTAAAGTAATAAAAGAGATATTATGAGTTTCCGGGCATCCTTGTAGTGAGTTAAGATCACCAAGGGCTTCCTTGACTTCATTACCACACTCTACACCATTATTAATGGATGTAGTTAGAACGGTTTCCAAAGCATCATCACCATTCAATTCAAACACTTGTTGTGCCAATGTATCCATAATAGCAATGGAGAAAAAAAGTGGACATCACTAGGATATCTCATCGTTTCGAAAATGTTGAAACGTATTATTTCTCCATCAAACTCCATAGTCAACGTTCCCTTGTCCACATCAATAATGGTTTTTGTCGTTTTCATGAAGGGACGCCCAAGTAGCAATGGAAGAGATGAGTCCGGTGAACCTTCATTCATCTCGAACACATAAAAGTCATCTGGAAAGACTAATTGATTAAACTGCACAAGAACATCCTCAACAATACCCATTGGGTAGACATTAGAGCGATCGGCTAATTACAACACAATTCCTGGCTTTTTAAGAGGACCAAGATCAAGTGAATTATACATTGATGCAGGCATAACATTAACGGATGCGCCTAAATCCAACATAGCTTTGTTAAATGTAGTGTACCAATTGTGACGGGAATGTCAAAGCTACCGGGATCCTTGCACTTAAGTGGGAGTTTGTGTTGTAAGATTGCCGAGGCATTCTCCCCCACACTTAGCACTTCATTACCTTTGAGCCTTTGCTTATTGGTACACAAATCCTTCAATACCTTTGAATACTTTAGAACTTGCTTTATAGCATCTATGAGCGGTATGTTCACATGGATCTTCTTGAGAATGTCTAAAATCTCCTTTTCTAGTTCCTCTTTCTTGGACTTTGCAAATTTGCGAGGCAAAGGTAAAGATGAACATAAGTAGGAATATGAGTTTTAGAATTAGGAATAGGTGCCTCGGGAGTTTGAGGAAAATCAGCACTATTTTCCTCCAAAACCGGCTCCTTTGGAGCTTCTTCTTTACCCGAATCAATAACTTCGGGTTGCACAAGTTGTGTACCACTTCTCAACGTAATTGGATTGACACCCTCTTTTGGGTTAATAGGTTGAGAAGGGAGTTTCCCACCATTTTGTGCCTTCAACTGGTTTAACTCAATAGCCATAGAACCAACTTGGGTTTGTAACTCCTTAACCGTACTCTCCGTTCTTTGCATAAAATATTTCAGCAATTCTTCCATACTTGACCCCTGATTTTGAGGTTATTGTTGTTGTTATGGTTGATAAAATTGTTGTCGCGGCTGGAATTGTTGTTGAGGTTGAAATCCACTCGGATGGTTGAAATTAGGTTGATGAACCGCTCCTTGCTTGTTCACATAGCTAAAATTGGGGTGATCTCTCCATCCCAGATTGTAAGTGTTTGAATATGGATCATACCGTCTTTGCTGATTTGGAAAAATCACGTTAGCTTCTTCATTGGCGTCTCCATACCCTTGAGGAGAACTTGGTATCACCGCGGCTGCAACTTGTTGCATCATTGTTGTCATGTTACCCATTTGTTGACGAAGTTCCTCGACCTCGCTCACTTCATTTACTCTCCTAAGAAGCACATCCGAACCACGACTCAAGAATTGTTGGGAGTTTGCTGCCATGTTTTCAATCAACTCTCTAGCTTGTGCCACCGTCTTGTTCACTAGTGCACCACCACCCGCAGCGTCAAGAAGATTCCTATCACTTGATTGGAGTCCTCCATAGAAGTATTGATAATCATAGCGTCACTGAATTGGTGGTGAGGGCAGCTTGCCACCAATCTCTTGTATCGTTCCCAACATTCATATAAAGATTCTCCCACATTTTGCTTTATCCCACAAATCTCCTTGCGAATTTGAGTAGCCTTCGATGCAGGAAAATATCTCTCTAAAAAGAGTTTATTCAACCCATTCCATGTTGTGACACTTCCGGGAGGCAAATAATACAACCAATCCTTAGCACTATCCGCCAAAGAGGATCGAAAAACTTTCAACATTGCACCCTCTGCATCAGTATCCGCTGGAAGCATGGCCATGACAATGGTGTGGAAGTCCATAAGATGCTTGTTTGGGTCTTCATTCACCATGCCATGGAACTTTGGTAATTCTCTAAGCAACCCCAGGCTTGATCTCAAAAGTAGAGTTTGTTTGAATACACCACTGTTGTGTATCCAGCTTGTGAGAAGCCAAGTCCTTGGGTGTACGATTTGCATCACCCATTGCTTCTTCTTCTTCTTCAAAAGGTGGTTCTTGTTCAACCGGAACCTCTTGTTCTACAACTTCTTCCTCTACTTCCAACTCTAGTTCTTCCGCCTCGTCAAGTCTTGCTTGGAGTATTGTTCCTTCATGAGTAGTTATCCCGCACCTTTGATAATTCCAAATCTTGGGAGCCAGAGATTAGTACCTGAAAAACGATTCTCACAAACTAAGTCAGAAAAACGAAACAAGAAATAAGAAGGAAATATAAAAGCAAAAATAATAAAAAGAAACTAAAAACTATATAACAAGCCGTATGCCTCCCCGGCAGCGGCGCCAAAATTTGATCGCAGTCGTATGCGTCAAAAATAATTCACTTTCTCACATAATAAAATATGAATAAAGTATAAGGTAAGAAAGAGTTCGTTTCCACAGAGAGGCAATTGTTGTTATGCACATTTCAGTTTCTTAGTAACCAAGGGGGGGGATTTTAATTTATCAATGCAATAAAGCTAAGTTGAAAGCAAAGTAATAATAAAAGTAATCAATAAGGAGAAGATATTGGTCAAGGGATAGTATCATTCACAAACATGTATTTTCATCAATGAATAGAATTGATATTTTAATCTCGCAATTATCAAAAGTCCTAGGATATCTTGATCGCAAGAGTATCCCGTTATTTCCCGATTTTATCACAAACAACATTAAAAGATGTTGTTGTGAAATCTACCTAGAAAGCAACCTAAAGTGTAAAAGCACAATTAAGTTTAACTCCCTAAGAGCATTAAGTTCTATGAAATAAGACTAATCAATGCAAACAAACGTGTAAAAGAACAATTTCGTTTTAACAAAGGTTATGATTCATATGCGATTAAAAAGATGTATCACTACAAGTAATAACCACAAGATGCTACTAGAAATCAGAGATAACAACTTTTACATATTGAAAACTCTAATATAGATATAGAGATGAAAACAAATACAATTGATTACGGACTCAATTAAACTAGCATTCAAATCATATGATAATAAAAACCATGAATCATAAACGATAGAATTGAGACAAAACTAATTCATAGAATCAGATAGCATGTTTGATGAAATCAACTTTATCCCATAACCAATAATTGTATTTAGTTACTCATATTAATTGAGTTCATCATCCTAATAATCAAATAAAGAAGATGAAAAATAAAAAGAAAGAAAACCCTAATCGCCGCTATCTCCAAAAGCTCCAAGTATAATACGTGATATCCCAAAAGTTGTAGAAGTATTCTTTTTATAACTTTTCCTCTTTCCAAAACTAGGTCTTCAAAGCCCAATACAAAGATGTCCACCAAACCCATAAGTGAGAAAAATACCCATCTCAAAATTCTGTGCGAAAACTTAAACTGGGATCACCGGAAGTTAGCCAGAAACTGACCAGAAAAAGTCATTTAGGTGACCGAAAAAGTCAAACCGGTCACCAGTCAAACGCGTCAGGTCTAGGGTCAACTGAGTTAAGTCGGTCAGACAGACCGAGTCAAACTGTGTGAACCAAAGTCATCTAACTGACTTGGTTGGATGGGATGAGTTAGTTTTGGCCAAGGCTATTGCACTGGCCTAAGCTTTGTGTTGCGCAACTCCTTGCTCAACCACCACTGATGCTCCATCTCAGCTGCGCCTGCGATCATCCCTTGTTCTCATTGCTCCATTATCCTCTTCTCAGCAATCTCAAATTACCAGATTCTCAGCACCTGCAATGAACTTACTTTAGTAGCACCAAAACCTGTAGCCAACAATATTACTACTACCTGAACTGCACATACACTTTCCAACATTCATTCATCAAGCTTCTAAACCATCAGCATAGATACAACAACATAATTTCTTCGCAAGCTCAACACAACAACACCCATTTTAGAATCACCGCGAGTTCAATCATCTCCATTTACTGCAAACCAGACCCACACATACTATGTAGCTTCATGTCATTATCAATTGCAGTTCCTTTCTTCTGTAACTTCAAATCCCTGTGCCTAACATACATCTAAGATTTCATTTCAGCTCTGCCATATTCTTCTGACTGTTGTCATGTCATTGCAGTTATATTCACCATTTCTATCTTTGAATCACAATTAGCCAACTGCACCTGTAATTTCATACATTCTCGTCTCGAGTACCAGCAACAACAGCTTGCGATTGCAACATCAGCACCACCATTTCTGAAGTAACAGCAACTCCACTCTTCCTAAGCCACCCACACAATCACCAGCTCCAATAACTTCATCTCTTGTAATCCTGCAAACAACCCTACAAATATTCAACTCTGCCAACACATAAATCTCCTCAAAACCTTGTTTAGTCTTCCATTTCAATTCTCAGATTAAAACAACCAGAAAACCCATGATAATCAACACCATTCTTCGCTTAAATTGCATTCTTCTCCCTGTAATTGGTGACAAACCCATCTTCAATTTCTCTGTGTTGAAATCACAGATACCCTAACTATAATTTCTCCCATGATCTCATCTGAATTCAATTGCTCCAATTTCATTCATCATCAGCACAACCATAAACTCGAAACTCCACTAATTCGTTTCATTCTGTCCTCCCAAATCAATGGCAGAAAGCACCCACAGATTCAGAACTTCATCGCCATCAGTATACAACGATCTCCTGTTTCTTGGACACAAACCACCAGAAACCCATATTGTTAATCTTCTTCTTCCATCTTCGAATCGAATTCTCCTTCGATTTTCTCTAATTTATCTGAGTAATAACGGTGCCCCCATACTTCTCTTGGTTTTAGACAGATACAGTAATGATGAAAAAGTTGGTTTCTCTCTGAGTTTTAGGGATTCGTAGGAAATGAACATGGCTATAGCCACCCTGGTAGAGTAGATAAGGGCCAACCAAGGATATCTTTTCCTTGCTTCTCTAGCCTAAGCTGCAATGGTTGGCTTGACTTGGCTCGGCTCCGCTCCCAATAGAAGTTTTCCATGAGAGTTGACGCTTTCGCTCTTCTTCGAATCCTTCCACCAATAGCAGCCGTCTCTTATTTCTCAGATTCACTTATTCTCTTCAATTAAATCTCTTCATCACTAAAGCTGCCATGATTTTCAGAGAGAGATGAAGAAATAAAAGCAAATAATGAGAAATAATTTCGCCTCCAACATTTGCATCTTTTTACCTTTTAAGCGACGTGTCTTCTTCTTTTATTCCAAATGACTCCAAAGTACCTAAACACTCAAAAGCAAACATAAGATACATAATTTACAAGAAAACTTAGCAAAGAAAGAATAAACAATAGATAAATATCAAGGTTTTTTAGACACCTATCACCATCCCATAACCTTCAATCGATCGAACCCCAGAACTGATGTTGTTTTCTTTCCTAACCTAATTGTTTGCAGCTACTTGAAGGGAGAAATGAGAATTCCTTTTCTATGGTGAAAGATAGAATATGCCTTAATAATTTAACAGAGAAATGTGGTAGGAGAGAATCCACGTCTTACTTTTCTATTTAGCTCTATAGGGGAATTGACGTGCTTGTACTAACCAAAGCCGAGAAATGAAGTTCACTTGCCGTGGTAGATAAGTAGCTGGATTGAGCAATGACACCATGAGAAAAAATGATAAGATAGGAAACCATAGGCCCTCTCTCTTTTGGTGTTCTGAGCTGTTTTGCCGCAAATTCTATTTAGCTGCTCGATGAACCACTTATTCTTCGGGTGAACGGATTTCACTTGTAATTCCTGTAAATGACTTAAAAAATATTATTAGCTAAATATCGAGACCTAGCTAGTATAAATGTGGGTATAAAAATGTTGCACGTACGTGCTTATCAAACTCCCCCACACTTACATTTTGCTAGGCCTGAGCAAAACAGAAAATAGACCCGCTCAACAGCTGATCATATACAAGACTTCAAGACCCGCTCAACAACTGGTCATTATGATCTTTTGTTTTTTTTACGTAGACCCCCTCAAAAGCTGGTAATAAAACGATAAGAAAATACCTTGGAATAGACAGCTGATCATAGCAAAAAAAAAAAAAAAAAAAAAAAAAAAAAATTATTGACCCGCTCAACAGCTGGTCATAACATGAAAGTAAATAACCTACAAAAATCTAAAGTGTTAACCGCTCCCCCACACTTAATCATTACATTGTCCTCAATGTAATTGAGTCGTCCAACGTAAAAGTCAAGATGGGAAAATTCACAAGCAAACAAACAAAAGATTAAAGATAAAGAAAAGGGAACAAATCTGGTGGTTGACTCCCACGAAGCAAAATCCAATGGGTTGACTCCCATTAAGCATAATCTTTTGTATCCCTGCAAAAAGAAAACAAAACATAAAAAGGAACAAAAATCTACTAATATACAACAACAAGAATCCAAACAGTTTTAGTCTTGATAGATCGGATCTTCGAGGAGGATATCTTCCACCTCGGTATTGATGAGCTCTAAAAATGGTTTTACTTGCTGGCCATTCACCTTAAACACATTACCAGACTCTCTATTCTCAAGTTCGACAACCCCATGAGAGAAAACTTCTTTGACATAGTATGGGCCTGTCCAACGTGATCTCAACTTACCCGGAAATAAATGCAACCTAGAATTATACAAGAGAACTTTCTGCCCAGGTTCAAATGACTTACGACTAATCGACTTATCATGAAACACTTTAGTTTTCTCTTTGTAAAGCTTTGCATTTTCATATGCATCATTCCTAATCTCTTCCAACTCATTGAGTTGCATCTTACAGTGATTTCCAACTATAGACAAATCAACATTAAAAGTCTTAATTCCCCAATAGGCTTTATGTTCTAACTCAACCGGTAAATGACATGCCTTACCATAGCAAAGTCGATACGAAGACATACCAATGGGTTTCTTATAAGCAGTTCGGTAAGCCCAAAGTGCATCCAATAATCGTGCAGACCAATCTTTACGATTCGGATTCACCGTTTTCTCTAATATTTGCTTAATTTGTCGGTTAGAAAATTCGACTTGACCACAAGTATGTGGGTGATATGGTGTAGAGACCTTATGAGTAATGGAGTACTTACTTAAAAGAGTCTTAAAAGAACTATTGCAAAAATGTGACCCTCCATCACTAATAATGGCTCTAGGGGTACCAAATCGAGAAAATATGTATTCTCTAACGAACTTGATCACAACGTTGCGATCATTCGTCTTGGTAGGTATGTCCTATATCCATTTAGACACATAATCAACCGCTAACAAGATGTATACATTACTGTTTGAAGAAGGGAAATATCCCATGAAGTATATTCCCCATACGTCAAATATTTACACTATCAATATGGAGTTTAGTGGCATCATGTTGTGCCGAGTAATCCTTCCCAGCTTTTGGCACCTGTCACAACTTCGACAAAACTCATGAGTATCATGAAACAAAGTTAGCCAATAAAATCCACATTGCAGAATTTTGGCAGCAGTTTTCTTAGAGCTAAAATGGCCACCACAAGCATATGAATGGAAAAAATTTATAATACTCATAATTTCATCATTAGGCACACATCTGCGAATAATCTGATCAGGACAATATTAAACAAATATGGATCATCCCAAAAAAAAATGCTTAACCTCGGCTAAAAATTTAGTTTTATCTTGTTTCGACCAATTCTCAGGAATTTGACCAATAGTAAGATAATTAACAATATCAGCAAACCAAGGTAATTGCGAAACAACAAACAAATTTTCATCGGGAAATGATTCCTGCAAAGGCAAAGCATCATTAGAAGACTCTGAAGAAAGGTGATCAGCCACTACATTTTCGGAACCTTTCTTGTCCTGAATATCAAAGTTAAATTCCTGCAGCAATAATATCCGTCTAATCAACCTAGTTTTAATACTTTAATGCGGCATGATCAGATAATATAATGATCTTAGACCCTGTAGGATCAGAATATCGCGACATCAATACTTCGTGAGATCAATAAACGACAGCATTGCGAAAGTGTCGCAAATGAGTAATATAAATGACGCAATGAATGACGACAGCTAAAACACGAGAAAGATATGAAGACCTAGCGAGATTTAGGAGAGTTGCGAGATTATATATTTGTACACTTGCGATATTTTGCAAGTCATTCCCGAAAATAAAGGACAACTTAGCTGTCATCCATTGTGTAATACCCTATATAAGGAGTCGAGCAGGACTGTTGTAGAGATCTTTTTCATAGTGTTAGGCAAGTTATTAAGAGAGAGAAAGTTTATAGTGATTGTAATTTCTTTAGCTCTTTTCCATTTTATCTTGTAAACATTCAAGGAATTAATCAATAAAATCATAGTTGTTCATCTTCAATGGCTTAATTGTGTGGATTCTTGTGAGGGGTGTAGTGTAGGATTTCCTGCAACTACATATTGCGCTAGAAACAGGGAGAGAGTAAGGATTGACATCGTGATTTGAAAGAATTTGGAGTAGTAGGGAAGGAATTTCATATAATTTTCAACAGTTTACCAAAATTAAGAAATGGCTAGAAGAAGAAATGCATCCGAGCAACCAACAACTGTTAGAAGAAGTAGGAGACTTGCTGGACAAGGGAGAAATTAAATGGGAGAATCCTCAAGAATGAACATAAGGAATAATGAAGAAAATCAAATTCAATCACCAATTCAACCAGTAGTGAATAGAGTAATGTGGATTATGATAGAAGTAAGCGTGCATACTTGGAGATCAGATTCTGTGGACGAAAGGGGAGAAGAACAACAATTGGTAAACAATGGACAAGAGGAGAGAGACCGAGAAGGGATTGGAGAAATAATTCATGGAAATGAAGAGATTGCAGCATTAGAGGCATTGAGACAAAAATACATGAAGAAAGACGATTAGAGGCAGAGGAACGTGCAAATTTGACAAGACAAAATCATGAATTGAGGATGGAAAACATGAGATTGCAAAACAGAAGGTCGAGAAGCACTACAAGTGTAGGATCAGAATATCGCGACATCAATACTTCGCAAGATTAATAAATGACGACATTGCGAGGGAGTCGCAGGGAAGTAAAATAAATGACGCAATGAATGACGACAAAGCCGTAACATGAGGAAGATATGAAAATATGGCTAAGTTTAAGAGTTACGCGAGATTGTATACTTGTACACTTGCGATATTTCGCAAGCCATTCCCGAAAATAAAGGATAGCTTAGATGTCATCCATCGTGTACTACCCTATATAAAGGGTTGAGTAAGTCCGTTGTAAGGAGAGTTTTTTTAATTGTTAAGCAAGTCATTAGAGAGAGAAAGTTTTAGAGTGATTGTAATTCTATAACTTATTTCTAATTCAAATTGTAAAGATTCAAATATTCAATTAATAGGAATCATAATCATTCATCTTAAAATTGACTTAAAATTGTGTATATTCTAGTGAGGGGTGTAGTGTAGGATTTCCTGCAACTACATAATGGCACTAGCTTGTGGATTGAGTAGAGATCAACCTTGTGAATTGGAAAGAATCAGAGTAACAAGAAAGAAATTTCGTATAATTTTCAAACAACTTACCGAAATTGAGAAATGGCTAGAAGAAGGAATGCATCAGAACAACCAACAACCTGTTAGAAGAAGAAGGAGATTACTGGAGAAAGGAGAAATGAAGTAGGTGAACCATCAAGAATAAACGCAAGAGATAGAGAAGAAGGCCAAATTCAACCACCAATTCAACCAAAGACCGAATAGAGTAATAGATTATGATAGGGTGAGTGTGCATACATGGAGATCAGATTCTATGGAAGAAAGAGAAGAAGTGCAACAATTGATAAATAATGGACAAGAGGAGAGAAATCGAGAAGAGATGGGAGAAACAATTCATGGAAATGAAGAAATCGCATTGATTAGAAGTATTGAGACAAACAATACATGAAGAAAGGCGGTTAGAAGCAGAAGAACGTGCAAATTTAACAAGGCAAAACCATGAGTTAAGAATGGAAAATATGAGGTTGCGAATAGAAGGTCGAGAAGTAATACCAGTCAAGATCGGGATCGGTTAGAGAAGATATGAGGAGAACATTACCTGTAGAAAATGTTAATGAAGAAAATCTAGAAAGAGAGCCAAATCTCGGTGAAGGATATTGCGAGAGAAGAGAAGTGATAGAAGATCGTTATATTCCACGTCCTGAAATTCTATAGAATGGCCAAAATGACGGAAATCAAGAAAATAGGCAGCGTCAAGGGCAGAATAATCCAATTGGTGAAGAAAATCAGGAAGAAGGAAGAAGAATATTGCATGGGAGAGAAACACGGAGGAAACAAAAGGAGATTGAAGATGACATCGAAAAACATTATATTGAACAAGCGCGTCTAGCTTGCGAAAGGGAAAGATTAAGAGTAGAAATGGAAGAACGGAATTGGAGGAAGCAATTCTAAGAACAATCATGACAATCGAGAAAGAAGGCGCGAGCAAAATCGCAACAATGGAAATATCAATGAAGAATATGAAAGAATACAAAGGAGAACTGATAGACAACCAAGAAGAGAAAATGATAGATATAATGGTGTGCGAATTCGTGAACGAGATGAAGGAGAAAGTCGCAGAGAAAGAAGAGAAGAAAATGATGAACAAGAAAATCAAAGTAGACATGAACGCAGAAGGAGAGAGGCAGAACTAAAAAGACCAATAAATTCGAATCCTGATGTAAATGAACAAATCTTGAGAGAGTTGGCAGAGATGAGAGGAATGATGAACAATAGAAGGGGAGGAGGAAGAAGACAATTGGATGAGGCCATCGAAGAAGCTGCGAAAACCCCCTTTACACTAGAGGTGCGATTAGGAGGAATACCTCCAAAGTGCAATTTACCCGCATTAACTAGCATTTTTGATGGAACAACTTGTGCAATACAACACATCAAAGCGTATGTGAGATGTATGTTACAATGGGAAAATCATGATGCCATATTGTGCAAATATTTTGCATCAAGTTTAACAAGAGAAACATTGAAATGGTTTGAGGGTTTACAAAGAAACACAATCACGTCATTCAACCATTTACAAGCTATATTCTTAGGGGCATATATAAGTAACAACTCCTCGCGACCAGGAATTGAAGATGTATTTGGGCTGAAACAAAGAGTTGGCGAAAGTTTGAGACACTTAACCGTGAGATGGAAGACAATGTGTAGCGAAATGGCTGGACGAGTGGATGAAAGATATCTTATTTTATCATTCATAAACGCTATGTTAGCAACCAATTTGTTATATATTCAAATTTTTATAGTCAAGAATACAATTACAATGACTGAGTTGCGAGAACTTCAGGAGGAATATATTGCTCTAGAGGAAAGGCAAAATGAGATGGAATCATACCCAATTGCGAATACAAATTCAAATGTCGAATGCAAGCTTATTACCCAAGTTGATAAACACAGTAGCGATCACTTCGCAAGGGCAACAAGAAAGGATAATAGATGATGGACAGCCAAAGATAGTAGCTATGGGAAGCCGTGATCAGGAAGAATTTGAAAGGGAAAGGAACTACTACAACCGTGGCGGCAATAATAAAATTCAAAGACTTGATCATCCGCAAGAAACTTATGGAGGTCGAAGGAAGAATTATCATGGAGGGCAGCGAAGTCACAGAGTAGTATGGGAGGAAATCAAAATGCCACCACTAAATACTAGTGTGGAAAAGATATGGGAAGCTATACTCTTGATGGAAAACATACCGCACCATGGAACATGGGGAATGAGCCGCCACCAGATGTGATAGAAGTCACGAATTTCGTTCTTACCACCGCTTTCATGGACACCTAACAAATGACTGCAGAAATATAAAAAGAATCATCCTTTAATGATTGACCAAGGAAAGCTGAATCATTTTCTAAAAAGTGAAGAGAAGGTTCAACCATTACCACCACCGCCTTAAAATGCACATGACAAACTCAAAGAAAGGGGAAAGAAATATTCGTAATAGAAGTTGGAGCGAAAGCTAAAAATTTTTTTGCAACTCCATTTGTACATTCATACCGAACAATTGAAGATTTTCATGATAATGTTCTCGTAGGGTTTTTGCGAGGGATGCCGATAATAGAGAAGTGATGAACATCGCGAAAACATCGCAGCTTAAAAGAATGGCAAATGCAGATTATTTCTTTTCTTTGCAGAAGAGATTCCTCAAGGCAGAGAGACGCATGATAGCCTATTGGTCGTAAAATTGGAAATTAATCCAAAACCTATAGATGGCGAAGATGATGAAGCAGAAAATTCTGGGCGATCAATAGAATCTTAATTGATACGGGGAGCTCAGTAAATATCCTTTTTTACCATACTTACAAGACTATGGGTGGGAAGGATGAAGATTTGATATCTTCGACGTATAAAATATATGGTTTCAATGGCACAAACGAATAAACCTAAAGGAGAAGTTCATATGAGAATACCCTTGCAAGGATTATCAAAGTCGACGTGGAATCCCCTTATAATGCATTGATCGGACGGCCATGGTTGCATGAAATTCGGGTGTAGCGTCGACTTATCATCAGTGTATAAAGTTTCCTCATCCTAGCGGTGTTGGAGTTATAAAGGGAGACTGGATGGAAGGACAAAAATGCTATGAGATTGATGTGGAGAGTTGTGAGGAAAGAGCTACAAAAAGGAAGGGCTGGAAGCAAAATATAAAAGATGAACAAAGAAGAGAAAGGTTTATGGTGGATACCTTAGATACAAGAGGTGAAGATACATTGCGAAGCAAGTGCATGAAAACAATTGAAAATTATGATGGAAAGGAACCATTAAGAGATTTGAATGGTGCAGAGGCAGAGAGCAGCAGGAGAAAAAGGTGTAAGAAATGAATAATCATTATTATCAAAATTAATGACAAAGGCATATCAAGAGTAGTAGGAAGAAATAATAATTGAAGAAGAAATGCGCGAGAATCTCGCCATCAAGAATGTATGAAAATTTGATTGAAGAATTGAAATGAGATTACAATAAACAAAGCAAGATTGTGCGATAGCTTCGCAAACAAAATAACAAGAGAAAACCAAAAATGAATGATTGAATGAATTAACAAAAATAAAAGAGTGAGTGAATGGGACGAACCTTTATGGCGTACACCCTAGTTCGCGAATGATATTTCGCAAGAGGCAAATGTAAGACCTAAAGTGCGTCATATAAGGGGGTATCTCTTGACATGGCTCAGGGAAAAGGTTACACCGCCCCTGGAACCTGAGTCATGAAAATTTGGGGCCCATGAAAGCCTATCCGGGAGAGATACCTTGGATTTCCAACTATATATATAAGGTTATACCCTGGTTGGACGCCCGAGGGTCTCTTCCAAGGAGGAGTGTATGCTCAAGGCGCCGAGGTACACGGTTGAGCCAAGAGTTCCTGGGACATTTGAAGTGTCTCGGCCATTCTTGGCAAGTCTTGGCACATGCTGCACTCGGCCCGAAGAAAACTCCACTTAGGGTGCAGTCTCGTAACCATAAACCATATAGGTATAAGGGATAAGAGGCTGCGAAAAAAAACTGGTTGTTGTTAAGACCGGATGGGAGGAGCTAGTCTTGTATGGCCGATGTACGCCTCCTTGAAGGGGCAACCGGGGGAGATGATAAGGGTGGCACCCTCCATTAGGGAGCCGATAAGTGTCAAAAGACGGCAATGTCATGGGGCTTTAAGTTCGCAAGAATTTTTAGGCCTGTCATATTGTCGCAACATAAACATCCCGCAGAGACAAAAATACTAAGAAACCGATAAGACAAGATCAATGGGTTGTTACATGAAAGTGTAACGACGTCCTGCGATTTTGTCGCAAGACGTCAATGTCATGGGACTTTATGTTCGCCAGAATATTTAGACTTGTCATATTGATGCAAAATGAGGGGTGGAAAAATAAGACCTTTAATTAGGAAGGCAAAATAAGACCACACAAAAACAATGATAAGACAAGATCAATGGGTCATTACATTAAAGTGTACCGACGTCCTGCGATTTTGTCGCAATGATGAATTTCAACATAAACGATGATAAGAAAACACAAGAAATTGAGTAAGCAAACAAGCTTGCGAATACGACTATGTTTCTTCATTTGTGGAGAATAAGCAACAGCAGTTGCGAAATTAAGAAGTATCATTACTTAAAGATTATCGACTTAATTTCTCTCATGTGAAAATAAATAACAGAGGCAAGTATGGGAATGATTAGAATAAAAACTTGTTATTTATTTTCATATGATAGATTTCTGATGAAGAGATTACAAAATGGAAGGTTAGAAGGATAAATGTACAAGTATCACAAGAAGAGAAAGGAAAATGGAACAATCTAGCAACTTATTCTTCTTCATCGATTCTTTATCGATTCCTCTTCTTCGCTTACATCACTATCGAGACATCCGAGCAAGGCATATTTTTAGAATTTCATCGAGAAGACAAGGATATGAAGAAAGAGGAATGTTGTGGTCATTGCAAACTGTTTCAATAGTTTGATTGCGGAAACGAACATCATCATTATTGAAATTCGCCACAAGAGTTTGTAGTTGCTTCTTCAACTTAGAATATTTGTCATTACGAAGAGAGAAGTCTTTTGCAAGTTGTGCTTTCTCGATTCAAGTTCCTTGATTCTAGTTTGAAACCTCTTCTCGATTCTCGCGAACAAATGACAATGAGTTAGCAAAGCTTAATAATGATTTCATAAAAAAGAGGCGGAGAAATAATGAAGAACAAGAAACAACCTTCTCTCGTCGTAAAAATCATATCTTTAACCAAGGCAAGTATGCTCAAGATGAAGACCGACGCTAACACCTAAGTTATTTTCGGCGTTATCTAGAACCTTCGCAGCCCAAGCGAATTCATCATCATTATTTATGACAAGAAGTGAACGAATTTGATTTTCTCGCTCATTAAGTATGGCATTTTGGCGAAGGGATTCATCTCGCTCAATTTGGACTTCAAGAAGAGTTTTTGGAATTTCGCTAATGCTTGAGCCCCTTGATTAGCAATGCGATCCTTATCATCTATAAGGCTGCTAATTTTATTCCTTAGAATATTATTATTTTCCTGAGAGCTAAGATAAAAACGTTTAAATCGGTTGGCTAAACCTAAACTAGATCTATGTTCAATTTCTAAAAGATGAAATTTGGTTCAAGTTCATTTAATGAGAGAGAATTAATCTTGTTTGAAGAAATACTCAAAGATTCATTGAGATGAGCAAGAAGAGCATCATCATCCATAGGTTCGGGGAATGAATGGAGAAGGATGGCTTCGTCGAAAAGATTATAAATGTCTCACGAAAATGATAAGTCAAAAGAAAAATAAATGGCAAAGTAGAAATGAAGAAAAGAGGAGGGTGTTATACCATAAAGTTGTTGATTAGCACTTTGAAGTGTAGATATTTTGTCCTTATGGGAAGAAGACTCAACTTCCAACTCGTTGAATTTTTTCATCCTTCTTGCGAGATGTCGCAACTTCAATTTCTAGTTCTTTGTTCTTCTCTCTTTAAGTTGAAGATTTTTCTTTTCAAGATTGTTGCGTCTTTTCTCGAGGTCCGAGGCAACAACAAAGGAAGCTCTCCAGCACTATAAAGGAAAGTAAAGAAATTGTTAAGATAAGGTTTATAATCGAAATCACAAAGAAATAAAGAAATATGAACATACCAAGGCACCGAGTGCATTTAAGAAACCGGGATTCATTGTTCGAGAAACTCCGCGAAAAGAATCATTATCCACTAGCGAGGGGCATCGCAAATATTAGCGAGAGCTTCGCAAGTAGAAGATAAATGATCATCTCCCAATCCTTGCATAGAATCGTGAGAAGACACTAGACAATTGCGCCATAGCAGATTCGACCGAATGATTCTCCTTTGCAAAAGAAGTATCAACCTCATTTTCATCTTCGTCGAATTCTCGCTGGTTTGGGAACTAGAATGAGAAGAGGGATGGATTTTCCGTTTTTAGAAGATGGAGCAGAAGATTTATCCTTGCGAAGAGTGATTTTATTCTTGCCTTTAATCTTTCGCACTTTTGAATGTCAATTTCTTCAACGCCAACCTTCGCACACGAATGAAGATAAGAAACAGAGGCAACAATATTGTTAAAAATAACAAAAGAAAGTATTTCTTACTTCATTCGTGATTGATCGGAGTATCGCCAGAGTACTCGCCTTTGGACGTCTTTTATAACTCTTTCTCAATTTGATAATCTAAAAATTTTGCAAGCCTAGTAAATATAAGAGGAAGGAAATATCGTAAAGCAAACCTGAAATAGGAAATATACCTCTTTTGCCTTCTCGGGCCACTTGAATTCCCAAGGATGATAGCCCTGCGAGATTCGCAGGAGTATATGAGAACCCGCAATATAAGGTCCGCTCAAAAATAGAGGAACAACACACCACTTCTCATCTTTGGAATACCGAGGAACATTATTTTTGCCCGAGTGCCACCAATATCTTGCATAAGCAGCTTATCACCGGAAATATTATCTTTTCTCTTCAATCGAGCACCCAAACGAGATTTATCATTTCTCATATTTATTACTTCATAATTTTCAAAAAAGTTTTCTACGGTATACTTCTCGGCGACTATTTTTAAATTTGCGAATCTAGGATCTTTGACATCATCAGATATAAAGATCCCTTACCAGCGCCACGGTTATTTAATTCAAGCATTAAACGGATGCAATCACCGCTTAATTGATAAATAGCTCGCGAGAATTTCTAATGAGCAAGAATTTCATAGAATAAAGGCATCTCGGGATTGTAGAGAGGAATGGGAAGGCCTGTGAGGATTTGACCTAGCGAGATTATGATTTTCTGATCATTACACTGATGATCAGAAAACAACTTTGCAGAAAGTATAGATGAAGATTCTTGATCAGGAATGGTTGATAGGATGAAGCACTTCTCTTGTAAATTCTTTTGAGCTTCATCAAATAGGGGCTTATATATACGACCAAGTGAAGCCATTTTTAGAGTATGGGAATGATTAGAGAAAGAAAGAAGGGAAGATTTACAGTAGCAGAAGCGCGGATTGCGGAGGAAGAGAGTTGAAGAAAAGTTGCAGAGGGAAAATAAAAGAGAAGAAGAGAAGGATGAGAAAACTATTTATAGAGAGAAGAATCCTCGAGAAAACAAATGCATTTGATGCGAGATGGGACATGAATGGTCAAGAATAAATGGTTGAAAGAGACGTGTCAAGAAAAGAGTGGAAGAAGAAACATCTGTAATAAATTACGTGTAAAAGTACGGGAGTGAAATGAGATAAAGATGAGTAGTTGCGGCATTTCAAAATATTGGTTCTCATGACATTCTCTTCTTCGAAAAGATG
>JAJJWW010006849.1:0-286866 GCA_023531295.1 Papaver armeniacum
CGCCCACTTTTGAGAAATGAAAAAACTTCATTTTCTAATTTGTCGGGTCACACCTTATTGTTTAGGGTGTCGGGACATTCTTCACAAGCGTGTCCCGACATCTTTTATAATTTACTATTATACTCACTGCATCGAGTTTCTTGCAAGTCTGTTTATTAAAAAAAAAAAAAAAGTGCAATTTTTATTAAATTATAAAAGATGTCGGGACACGCTTGTGAAGAATGTCCCGACACCCTAAACAATAAGGTGCGACCGACAAATTAGAAAAAGAAGTTTTTTCATTTCTCAAAAGGGGGCCGGACAGGAAATATCCACTCAAACCTGTGCAGGATATATCCGCAGCTGGAAACCAGGGAATATCTACAACTATAAGGCTATTATGGTCTTTCCGTTTCACCGTGGAGAACCGCTGCACGCTAAGAATAATTATAAGCAAGGGTTGTTCAGATGTATTGGACCCAACAACATATTTCTATGTAGCCATTTCTCTTCACCTGAGCAACCTTGTTTACAATGACAGCATTCCGCGCGTGCCATTCACATGCATGAAAGCATATTTCTATGTAGCCATTTCTCCACGGTCTCTATCTCCCATCTCAACTCGAGTTTTCATTTCATTTCTTTTTGCCTTTGTCATTTAATATGTTGATTTAAGGTTAACCTTAATTATTTACCCATTTTATTTTACTAAAAAAAAAAACGCCATAACAGTTAGGAGGATTGTCAATGAGAAATAAAAAAGAAAAATTAAAAGATATGGGTTAAATTTGGTTTCTCCTAAGGTGATACTATAACAAACAAAATAATAATAAATTGGTAGCATTATCGGAAAAACTTTTTCTTATATTTTCTCTCTAGGGTCCTTTGTTTTCTTTTAGTATAGTTTCTTACTCATATGTAAGAAATAATTTAACTTTGCTTTTGAATTTGCTCATTATATTCAAACCCAACATTGTACCATTCTTGTTAAAGAAACCCACCGAAAAAAATTCAACTTCACATGGGAGCCTGGGTTTTGTTCATTTCTTGTTGTTGTGTACCCACAGAATGATTTTTTTTTGTGGATACTTCCTGCACAGGTTTTAGGGCCCATAATGAGTTGTAGATATTTTCCGCACAACAAATTATTCTTGTTGCGGATAATAGCTACACACTAGAAGAACACCGTGGATATTGTAGTGATCTCTATTTATAGATGGTTCATGGTTGTTGATTTTCAAATGTTTGTTTCCGATAAATTAGGATCAATAGATAATTGTTTCAAGATTTATATCGAGTAGGAGAGTTAGTAAGATTTTTGTTGTGGATATTTCTGCACAGGTTTTAGGGACCATAATAAGTTGTAGATATTTCTGCACAACATATTATTCTTGTTGTGGATAATAGTTGCACACTAGAAGAACAGTGGATAATAGCTACACACAAATGGAACATATTATTAATGTCGGTTTGACTTATCTTGTTGATAAGCCTTGGACAAGCAAGACGACCAATAGTTTGCTTGTTCTTCTAATATAACGATATAGACAAATTTTCCAGACCTTTACAAATTTTAAAACATAGTTAACTGTGATAAAGTTCATTTGCCTTATAAGGCTTAAAGCTACATAACCAGAAGAGTTTTACTTTGCAAGGGTACTTGAAGCTTAAAGCGCATGACAATGTTTTGGTTCAAAATAAAAACATACATTCTAAACAAGAGAGTGGGAGACCATCCAAAAGTTCCGATCTATGCTTTGGGGGGCTTGAAGGTGTCAAGCATTGCGGTTGTCCGATTGACCACCCCGCATAGGAAAAAACTGCCTTATCCTTTTTGATTTGTAACATAGCCCTCCGATAACCATCTATAGTGTGCGCGCTTGCAGCTCTCATAAATGCCTTAGCAGCGGCGAAGTCCTCAATATTATATGTATACTACATCGGCAAAGTCGACTAGGAGCGTCGCGCTACATAGCTCAAGGGTTAAACTTTAAAGGAGATGAGTTTCTAACAAATGTAACATGACTATAAAGTGTTGTTGTTAGATACCTTTAATATGGTACGCAGTCCAAATGGCATGCTTCAGGAAACACTTCCGCAATCCGATTCGAAGCCTCGCCGATCTGTCACGAACACACAACTAGATCCTTTCTCTCCGAATACTCGTGACCAAGCGCATCGAATAACTTTTTGCATGAACCATAAAAAGCAGGAATCACCGTTCTCGTAATCAACGATGGCAAATGCAATAGGGTACATTTTCCATTGGCATCATACCCAATTGCCGAAAATAGAGTTCCTCTGCGTTCCCCACTTAGATGCATACCATACACTGACAAATGTAGGTCTACACCAAGACTTGAATCCTTGTAAACATACGCCCAGCGCAAAAATAATACAAAAACCACCATTTGTATCGGGTTCAATTGCTGTTTGCGTTCCTGGGTAGTGTTCTACAAGCATGTTACTGTGACTGACCAGGTGCTGGTATGACTATTCAGGAGAACCTCTAACCGCTTCAATTCCCCGTTTACAACCAGTGAGACCCTGCTTGTCAGTGATGGTGATACATAGTCCTCTCTTCATGTCTTCACACAGTTATTGCTTATCACCCTAGAATGAACAAACAAGAGTCACCATGTCAGTTTGTTGCCAAGACCAGAGAGTTCTGTATACAAAAAGAAATTGATAAGTGTGATGTATCCTAGAGTATTCTAGGGCTGCGGTGCTAGTCTTTTGTAATCAGTGACTAACAAAGTACAACTCTAGACCAAACTAGAGAGTCCATTGTAGCCTATAAATAGGCATTTCTATCATCAGTTGTAACCTGCGCAAGAAAATTAATAACAGTGATTTTATAGTTTAAGAGAGTCTTGCTTCACCAACACTACTAGAGAGGCAGAGCTCTGCCTGAGAAACACTAAACCATCTCATACATGTCCAGAAATTGTTCTATAAAAAATGAGTGTTCATCGATCACCAAAAATTCAACATAGTAACATCAAAATATTAGAAATTCATCACAGATTACATAGTGATGAGAGAAGTACCCTAGTATGTACAAACATGCTAGTTTGTTATTGATATGTACAACCATATCGGATGTTTTGTTTAAATTCCTCTTTAAAATCCGAACAACCAAAATCAAAAAAAGTGGCATAATTTCGTAACCAAAATTCGAATCTAACACTAAGAAATTGCCTATTAAACCCAAGAAATCAAAATCAAAATTTCTATCCAGTTTAACATTATCATCAAAGATGAAATTGAACCCAAAAAAGAAAACATCAAAGATGCATAAACATATAAATACCCTAACAACCAAAATAAAACAGTGGCATAATTTCGTAATCAAAATTTTAATCTAACACTAAGAAACTGCCTATTAAACCCTCTTTCAAACCTATTTCATGAAATCAAAATCAAAATTTCTATCCAGTTTAACATTATCATCAAAGATGAAATTGAACCCAAAAAGAAAACATCAAAGATGCATAAACATATAAAACATCAAAACCCTAGCCTAATTTTCAATCTATATCCAGACGTGGAAGTGAAAATGGGGAAAAAGATTAGAAATCCAATTTCTAGGGTTTACATCAAGATTTTAGGAAGACGGATTATTTCATACCTGAGATCACAGATCAGTGGAACTTATAATGAAATGAACTTATAGATGAGTTTAGACTCTGGTATCTCTATTGAAGACACTGTATGATGATGATGAACATGACCAGAAAAGAAAAGGAAATAACAAGAACCAGAAGAAGAACATGAATAGGAACAGGAAGAAGAAGAAGATGGGTGTGGTGTGTGTTCCGTGGAAGAAGAAAAATGAGCTCTTTGGAGAGCTGAAGTTGAAGAAATAGAAGTGAAGAGTATGACGAGAAATAAAAAATTTGAGTAACAACATCTAGACATCGAGGCCGATTAATGATAAGTATTTCACTAATGATTTGTATAATGTTTTGATAATCAAGTTTAGAAACGTATAATGAGATCCAAATATGCAGTGTCCAGACTCCACAAAAGTTGATGTCAGGACTCCGATGGCGTCCCTTATGCCTATCCTCTCGACATTATACGGTGTCTAGATGTGCTATCTCAACACCCACGTAAGCCACAGTCAAATAATAATCGGTAACTGTAAAAAAAAAAAAAAATAAAAAAAATAAAAATAAAATCAGATGTTGGGTACGGCCAGGGAAAAACAGGTGATAAAATAAAAAGGTAAGGGCAGAAACGTCCAAATACCAAAATACATTTAGTTTTGGTCACGTCCGCCAACATAGCATAGATTTCACCCTATTATTCAAATCCAACATATTTTCGGCCAAACACCCATCACAAGAAATGATTATTGACAATTCTCTTTTGATATTTGTTTATGAAGTTTACAAAAGGGTTACCAAAATGTGCAGTAGATTTTTCCTTAATCTGCCCATATGGTAAAGTGTGGGAACACTGGGGAGAATGCTTAATTCAAGTGGGAAATGAAATATTTCCTTGAAGATTATGAGTTGTCTGATGTTTTCAGTTAGGTATCTAAAAGCGGATTGTAATCACTTGTAATTTGTATGCAAATTTGTAATATCAATACAATGATGGAAGTGCGTGACACATTTATTCTGAAGAATGAGATTGGGATCCTTTTTGGCATCGTAGTTGAATTTCCAGTAGTATATATAGGAAGCAAACCCACGGTGGAAACAACCTTCAACAGTACCAAGGGTGTTTGTTCATTGATCATATTCAAACTTAATTTCGTACTTCAAATTTTAACCACCTTTTGTTTGGAGGGAATTAGTAATATCTGTTGGGCTGCATAATAGTGAGCTGGATGGAATGGTAACCCTGTTTCAACTGCTGATCTGCTGTTTGGAGGAGTTGAATGGGTACTTGTGTCGGTGTTTCTCACAATTTGTATCTGCAGGAAAATTTGACGGGGCCTATGATTAATGTTGTCTGTGTCTAGATTTACAAAGACTGTCGTGGAGAAGATTCATTCAACGCCTGAGATGCAACTGGTGTTATTGGCGTACTGTTTGTGCATTTAGCCATTGACGAGGAGAACATCATGGTTAGAGAAAACGGCATTGAGGTAGAAAGGTTTGTGGACTGGACTTGAAGATATAACCCTACCAATTCCCTTGGAACCAATTCCTGAAAGCTGCTAATTTACCACCTAAGAAGGCTAAGAACTTACACTTTTATGAGGGATAGGCTGGTTAAGAATCAATATAATGCGATCTGTACACCATATTTTCTTCGATTGTCAGGTTACACAAACTCTGGAATCTAATTTTGCAGGAATTAGTGCTGGCTACAACTCACTTACTGGCCGAGCTACTATGGGTATAGTATTACTAATAATTCAAGAGCTAGTCAGGAGGATTTGATTATGTTTGCTGGATTTACACTTTGGGCATGTTTAGAAGAATTAATACCGCCAGTATATCTATATCTAGGATTGAAGAAGATCAAAAGACAAATGAAAAGTTATACTCCAGGAGAGGTTTTCATCTTACATCTTTTGTCCAATAAAAAAATAAAAATAAAAATTCACTTCCGAAATTCCTGTTTAATTTTGGTAACTGGTTAAACTGAAACACAGAATTAATAAATCACAAGGATACACTGCTAGGCATGGCTAGTACATTTGCTTGCAACTTAAATGAAATGAAACCCCAGGAGATTCTACCGATAAAAAAAAAGGGATGCATACCGAGAACCCAAGAGATTAAAGACTTCAGAAGAACAACTTCACAACGAAGGAATAAAAATCTTCTCTGTTTACTAGATTAATGAACAAATATTTCAGATTATTGAGAGGAAAATCATAGTGCAAAGAAGTTTTTGTTGTTGTTGATAATGCTCTATTGAAACATCTTCCATGGTTATGTTGCTGCTGCTGCTATGTATTTTATTGACGATCACAGATGGAGAAGAAGGTGCTGCTGTTGGCGCTCATGGGTTAGGGTTTGCTTTGGAGGCGCTAATAAAATGGATGAAGAAAAGAAAACTCTTGCTTATAAAGGATTAAAGATCTAGTTTAGGGTTCACTCATACATCCAACGGCTGTAAAATATGTATGACTGACATACAGTTTAAGGGATTAGACGGCTGTGATATGTACTTACACACGTGGTTCATGGGTTAAACAGCATGGGGTTAGGGCCGTTATGCACGTTTATGGGCAAGCGTCTACTTATCATCTCGAGCAGGTACAAGAGCTCCGATGTCTATTGAACATTCTGATCACGTTTGGACATTCAACATTTCATCATCTAAGAATTATGTTTCCTAGCTCTGGTCTGCTGATTTTTGCTTTATTGTGGGTAATAAAAGCGGACTCAATATAGGTAGCCTTGATAATCAATATCGTGGTATTGTGATTTGACATGTTTTGCTTACCTTCTATGATGAATGAATCATTCAAATGTAATGGTGTGGCTTGTCAGTGATGATTATGTATCTTACTCCAATGCTATTTTCTTTTTGATGTTTTCAGATTTATTTGTTATAACTCCGGTTTAACAAAGTGGAGGGGTGTTAAGTTCCAAGCCTTAATGTCTGAACGGGACACACCCTTTTTGGGATCTGTTGAATTGCTTGGTGAATATTTTCGTCCTAGAGAGGATTTAAGCATAGAGACTTTGCTGCTAATAAAGTTGGATGTATGCATTTAGAGCCATTTCAGGAATTTTTTACAGATTGTTCAAGGTGCAATTTTCTGCGACCTCCATTTACAACTTACAAGTGAACTAGAAGAAACTACTCGCACACAAGAAGCTTACTGTTCTCTCTAATATCACACTCTATTCAGTCTTGAAAGGATGCCTTTACAGGTATAAGATGCCAAGGATGTTAACAAAGATTGAAGGCCGTGGAAATGGTATTACTAATGACATAATCTTCAAAAATCCAAACCAAAATTTTCTACATTATGAGGTCGGTAACTGACATGATTAAATTAATCCACTGTCTACCAAACCTAACAATGTGGGCACAGGATAAATGTGTCACACACTCCATAGCTATAGATAAACCTCTATTTCATGGCAAATTAGACATAACGGAAAATCATGAAGATAGCTAGCTCCACCAAGAATGAGCCTAATTTGTTTAATGAGCTCCAACCCGTGACACGAGATCAATAACACAGTCGTCAAAATCCCACGAGATCGATAACACAGTCGTCAAAATCCCAGCTAGTGCACATAATACAACTTATTATTTCTACTTGACAGTTGACACTTATACACATTATGCACGGTTGCACAAAAATGACCACAAATGCCACCTTTTCTAGAATAAAATTTCCATAATTTCAATCATTTCCTAGCAATCCATCTAAGGTAACAACATATGACTGGAACTCCTTAAATAAAAGAACCATCTACTCAAAATGTTGATAAGTACTTGTAACAAAAAATTAGAGCCAAAGAAAGTACCTGATCAAGGGGATATATAGAGAAAGAGAAGGTTAGGATTTCCCCTGCACCATATCTGCTCATTTGTGACTTGAACATACATGCAATCTTGCATAGTTTCCAGTCGATTCTTAGTCCTCAGCACAAACATACATGCAGCTATGCCTGATGAGATGCACATATAAGTCCAAGTATTCAAGATTTCAATATAAACCATCATACATGGACTTCTTTTTCCTTTTTTTGCTAAGTAAAATATAATTGTTCATTGCAGATCGGACTTCTTGTTTTTTTTTTTTTTTTTTTGGTATTTGGTTCACATACATACATCTAGATAGAAAAACATCATAAATCTCGAAGATTTCAATTTAAACAATGTTACATAGATCTTTTCACAATTTCAGTAAAATTATATCTGGAATTGTTAGTATTACTTATAACTCAAGAGCTTGTTAGGAGGATTTGATTATCTTTGATGGTCTTGTAACTCCAACAACACAAACATAGAACTCGTATGACAGAATCCACTAGAATTCCACTGTAGGATCCATTGTTCCATGCCTGGAGGAAATGGATATGCATCACCAGCAAACCAAGAAAATGTGATCCATTACTTCCCCATGTTGGATTGAAGATAAAATAGATATATTAAAATACTGTACAGATATATTAAAATACTGTACAGATATATTAAATACCAGGTAGGCATAGTTATTACAAATGAAACCTTTCTAGATTTTGCAAAAGAGGTTGAAAAAAGAAAATTTTCCAAGATCCTAACAGCTAAAAGCAACAGTAAAGGAACAAATATCTTGTCTGTTACCGGAAAAGTGATCTCAGATTATTGAGAGGAGAGATCATAGTGCAAAGATGTTTTTGTTGTTGATGATGATGCTCTATTGAACCATCTTCTGCCATGGTTATTATGTTACATGTAGTTTAGCAACGATCACAGATGAAGAAGGAGTTGTTGTTGTTTGCGTTCATGAGTTAGGGTTTGCTTTTCAAAAGACGGAGGCGGCACAGATAAATGATCAATTTATGACTGGGCCCGAGATGTTTTCTACTGGAGTAGCCGAACCCGATGCTGATTTCAATTTATGATCAATTCATCCGAGGTGAAAATTGACGAGATGGTGATGAGCTACTTCCAAAGTTCTGCATTCCATGCAAGTCCAAAACTGTTACTTCGTACTGCTGGAGTTGGAAAGCGAATCTAGTGTACCGGAAAGATTGAAACACTTCAATAAATTGATCAGAGCTCGGTCCCATTGTGGCAGTTCTGTCCCGAGACGATTTCATTTGAAATCGAGTTGATGAGACCCGATGATGGTGGTTTCACAAATTTCATCTTCCTGTAATTCCCGATGATGAAGACTAGGGATGGAGTCCACATCCTGGCTAAGAGAATCGCTGCACCAACAAATCAATTGAGTGAATAGCCGAGAAGAGCAATCGTATCATTCAATTCAAGACATAGAAACCTCGATTGAAACGAATCAGGAAGTTCCCCCAAACTCAATAATTCCAAAATAGCTTGGATGGGTTTGTGAAACGAGATCTATTAACAGTAAATACCCGATTAAAACTGAAATCGAGTTAAGATTGCGAAAGAAAGTTCAGTTTTTGCTCAAGAACAAAACCCCGTTTTCATAAGAAAGTGTTTTGGAAAATCTTTTAACTTGAAACTTCCAAATCTCAATGTTTAAGGTAAAATAAAGAGAAGATCGGGAAGAAGATTGTTCTGTTTAGATTTATTATTAGCTGAACTTCGATTTTTGTTGAAGTTTTCTCCATGCTCATGTTTATTTGGTTTTGCAAGCAGAACCTCCAATATTTTCTCCTCTGGTTTGTCGCCTTTATTTGTTGTCCAGAAGATAACTCTCTCTAGATGAAGTTCCATATTTAACCTTTACAATTCAGTCTCCGCAGTTGATAGATCGGTAATCACTTCACTAAAACTACTTCAAAACTAAAAGCTACAGAAGACTCTCGGTCCCCTTAGTCGGCGCCACTCGGTCCCTTAGTCGGCGCCAGAATGTAGTTGCTAAAAATATAACAACCACACCCAATAAAACTTAACACCTAAGATAAAGATCTATCAACAAGTAGAAGCAAAGTGCATCAAGGTAAACATGAATGCAAGGGTTTTCACGTGGTTCTACCATTAATGAAGCTTACATCCACAGTTTCACTATGATCGGAGGTGTTACAAGATCGGAAGTGTTACATACAAACTACATTAAAGGAAAATATAGTTTTGCTAAGCTCTCGGTTGTGGGAGGAAGAAGAAGGGATCCCTACAAACATATCTCACTTTCCCTTATAAAGGGTAGGGATATATATCAAGTTACAATAGTGGCCTTAGGGCTGACTAGTTAGGATAAACACTAGTGAGGTCTTATTTCCTAGAAATGGTTGCACCTAACTATTCTATACGCCTTAATCTTTCGACACGTATACATTACATATTTTACTCCTACATACATCTTAAATCTTATGAATTCAAAGGTAAAGTCTAATAAACACAAACAAATTTTGAATTTAAATCAGTGAACTAAAGGTGTTATGGAGTCTTGGGTTAATGAGCTTTACAGTCAATTCCTTCAATTTGGTCTTCCCATGAATTTCAATCTCGATGGCCTTCTCATTTCAATTAGGATTGTAAATATATAGAAAAGATCTAATGATTTTTGATCGGCAAGGAGTCTGTTTTTATGAGTAGAGAAGAGAGACGAGAGCTGTAAGTACACGGAAGAAAGAGAAAGAAGAGACCCATGTGATTTTCGACCCGACAGGTGACCACATTGGATTGGGTGCAAAGTGGGGCGTAGAGAAGGACTCAGAATAACATTTCCGAAATAAAATTCCAAATAAAAAATAAACTTCCAAAATTACTCTTTAATTTTGGTAATTGGTTAAACTGATACATGGAAATCTAATACATCACAAGAATACACTGCTAGGGGAGGCATGGATATAATTACAAATGAAACCAATGCAGATTTTATAAAAGAGGTTGAAAAAAGAAAATTTTCCAAGAGCCTGAACTTTAAAAAACAACAAAAATCTTCTGCGTTTCCGGTTATTCAGAAATGATATTTCAGATTATTGACAGGAGAAATCATAGTGCGAAGATGTTTTTGTTGTTGATGATGATACTCTATTGAACCAAATGCCATGATTATGTTGTTGTCTCTGCTGCTACGATGTATTTCAGTGACGATCAAAGATGAAGAATGAGTTGTTATTGTTTGCATTCACGGTTTAGGGTTTGCTTTTCAAAAGAAAGAGGCGGCGCAGATAAATGGATAAAGAATAGAGAACTAATCCAAAACAAATTGCAATATCCTCTATTCAAAGCGGATATCATTTCTCGTAAAATGGAGGTAGTATATGCCTACCCACGAAAATTGTTATTTCGTTTTTTTTTTTTTTTTTTTCTTTCTAGTCGGCCCTCCCCACCGTGGCAGCGGTGTTCTAATATGAGTATTGATGCAAGGCTTGGTGATCTTTAATCATTTGTTTTATTGTTTCTCGAGCGAGATCTTTTGAATGCGGGAGGCAAGGTTAAGATCTTTTATGGGCTTTCCTAGTACTAAAGGTCGATGTGTTTATCTTGCATTACATCTCAACTCTATAAGCTCATGGAGTTGAGATGTAATATATGCACTAATCTTCAATACTTCCGAATTCGGGATTACGCAAGCAAAGTGTTTAGTGCTTCACGAGATTCTCGCAACTCAAGTACTTTCCAGATACATTTGAGTATTTTATTGTACCGTTTAATGGACTATTTATCGCTCCATTTTTAATTGCATACCCAAGACCAAACATGTAGAAGTATCATGTGTTGACGCCATTTTGTTGCATCTCTTGAATAGTTGAATGTTGTTGCTGCTACTGAAAAATTTGGCTTTAGATGACCTTATTTGTTATATTGGCGCTCCATTATACTATTGAGTCACGACTATTGACTTGTAGTGTACTCATAAGGTAGAACAAGAAACCGCATCGATGAATCGAGACCTTTTCTTTTTTTTTGATTTGGCACGGGCTGATGGTGTGCCCAACATAGAACCCTTATTTAGGGTCGATGCCGTGCTTCGTCTCATGGGCCGGCTATTTTGTGTTCCAAACTTCCAATATAATGTGTTAGCCTGTTAGGTTTCGGTAAGATTACTGAAACTTCGATAAATTAATATCCTTGGGACCAGAGAAAATTATTATTTTAGCGAAGTTATTAAATTATCGAGTGTTGATGGTGGTTTTTAAACAAAGGGTAAAATCGTAAAACACCAAATAACCTAATGTTACCAGTGACACATTTATTAGGACATTTAATGCATGTAGTCAGTAATTAATAGGGGGTATTTTTTCAAATTAAGGTTACAACGAACAAAACCCTAATTCCCCTCCGTGCCAATGGCAAGTCATGCCAGCCAAACCTAGCCCAAGCTAGTCGCACCTCTGTGCCAATGGAAAATCATGCCAGCCACACCAAAAATGCGCCAAAGCATGCCAACCATGCTGGCCGCACCTCTGTGCCAATGGCAAATCATGCCAGCCACACCTAGCCCGAGCTAGCCGTGCCATGCCAATGCACTCTGCCTTGGCCCTAGCTACGCTAATCATACCACGCCAAGCCAAACACACTTACCTTGGCCCTAGCTGCACCTCTCTCAATGGAAAATCATGCAAGCCACACCAAACGCGCCAAAGCATGCCAACCATGTTAGCCGCACCTCCGTGCCAATGGAAAATCATGTCAGCCACACCTAGCCCAAGCTAGCCGCACCTCGCTCGTGCGAATGGCAAATCATGCCACCACACCAAACGCGCCAAAGCATGCCAACCATGCTAGACGCACCTCCGTCCCAATGGAAAATCATGCCAGCTACACCAAGCCCAAGATAGCCGCACCTCGTGCCAATGGCAAATCATGCTAGCCACACCAAACGCGCCAAAGCATGCCAACCATGCTAGCCGCACCTCGTGCCAATGGCGAATCATGCCACCACATTTAGCCCGAGCTAGCCGTGCCATGCCAAACTTACTCTGCCTTGGCCCTAGCTACGCTAGTCACGTCACGCCAAGCCAAGCACTGCCTTGGCCCTAGCCACGCCATGTCAAGATGGCGCCGCGCCAAGGCTTGCAAGCCATGCAATCCATGCCAAATCGGCCACGCATGCCATTGGCACATGCCAACACGCTCGTAGCTCTTGGGTCCAATACATCTGAACAACCCTTGTTTACGAATATTCTTAGCGTGCAGCTGCTATCCACGGTGATACGGAAAGACCATAATAGCCTTATAGTTGTAGAGACCATAATAGCCTTAATAGTTGTAGATACTCCCTGCACAGGTTTGAGTGGATATTTCTGTCCGGCTTTCCTTCTGACAAAAGATAGTTGATTTCTACTCTTCAATTTACTCTTCAATTTACTGACTAAACACAAATTTATATGATTCAAACAAAAATAATAGTATTAATTTGACAAAGCACAATCCCCTTCAAAAATAAAATAAAAAAATAGGATTTTCAAAGATTAGTGCAAGTTCTAAAAATCTGAACAACACTTGTTTATAATTATTCTTAGCGTGCAGTACTTATCCACAGTGATACGGAAAGACCATAATAGCCTTAATAGTTGTAGAGACCATAATAGCCTTATAGTTGTAGATACTCCCTGCACAGGTTTGAGTGGATATTTCCTGTCCGGCCCCCTTTTGAGAAATGAAAAAACTTCATTTCCTAATTTGTCCAGGTCACACCTTATTGTTTAGGGTGTCGGGACATTCTTCACAAGCGTGTCCCGACATCTTTTATAATTTACTATTATACTCACTGCATCGACTTTCTTGCAAGTCTGTTTATTAAAAAAAAAAAAAAAAGTGCAATTTTTATTAAATTATAAAAGATGTCGGGACACGCTTGTGAAGAATGTCCCGACACCCTAAACAATAAGGTGCGACCCGACAAATTAGAAAAAGAAGTTTTTTCATTTCTCAAAAGGGGGCCGGACAGGAAATATCCACTCAAACCTGTGCAGGATATATCCGCAGCTGGAAACCAGGGAATATCTACAACTATAAGGCTATTATGGTCTTTCCGTTTCACCGTGGAGAACCGCTGCACGCTAAGAATAATTATAAGCAAGGGTTGTTCAGATGTATTGGACCCAACAGCATATTTCTATGTAGCCATTTCTCTTCACCTGAGCAACCTTGTTTACAATGACAGCATTCCGCGCGTGCCATTCACATGCACAGCATATTTCTATGTAGCCATTTCTCCCCTTGGTCTCTATCTCCCATCTCAACTCGAGTTTTCATTTCATTTCTTTTTGCCTTTGTCATTTAATATGTTGATTTAAGGTTAACCTTAATTATTTACCCATTTTATTTTACTAAAAAAAAAACTGCCCATAACAGTTAGGAGGATTGTCAATGAGAAATAAAAAAGAAAAATTAAAAGATATGGGTTAAATTTGGTTTCTCCTAAGGTGATACTATAACGACAAAATAATAATAAATTGGTAGCATTATCAGAAAAACTTTTTCTTATATTTTCTCTCTAGGGTCCTTTGTTTTCTTTTAGTATAGTTTCTTACTCATATGTAAGAAATAATTTAACTTTTGCTTTTGAATTTGCTCATTATATTCAAACCCAACATTGTACCATTCTTGTTAAAGAAACCCACCGAAAAAAATTCAACTTCACATGGGAGCCTGGGTTTTGTTCATTTCTTGTTGTTGTGTACCCACAGAATGATTTTTTTTGTGGATACTTCCTGCACAGGTTTTAGGGCCCATAATGAGTTGTAGATATTTTCCGCACAACAAATTATTCTTGTTGCGGATAATAGCTGCACACTAGAAGAACACCGTGGATATTGTAGTGATCTATATTTATAGATGGTTCATGGTTGTTGATTTTCAAATGTTTGTTTCCGATAAATTAGGATCAATAGATAATTGTTTCGAAGATTTATATCGAGTAGGAGAGTTCAGTAAGATTTTTGTTGTGGATATTTCCTGCACAGGTTTTAGGGACCATAATAAGTTGTAGATATTTCCTGCACAACATATTATTCTTGTTGTGGATAATAGCTGCACACTAGAAGAACACCGTGGATAATAGCTACACACAAATGGAACATATTATTAATGTCAGTTTGACTTATCTTGTTGATAAGCCTTGGACAAGCAAGACGACCAATAGTTTGCTTGTTCTTCTAATATAACGATATAGACAAATTTTCCAGGACGCTGAATTTTAAAACATAGTTAACACTGATAAAGTTCATTGCCTTATAAGGCTTAACAGCTTACATAACCAGAAGAGTTTTACTTTGCAAGGGTACTTGAAGCTTAAAGCGCATGACAATGTTTTGGTTCAAAATAAAAACATACATTCTAAACAAGAGAGTCGGAGACCATCCAGAAAGTTCTGATCTATGCTTTGGCTGGGGCTTGGGCTGGCGCTGTTGCAGTTGTCTGATTGACCACCGCGCATAGGAAAAAACTGCCTTATCCTTTTTGATTTGTAACATAGCCCTCCGATAACCATCTATAGTGTACGCTTGCGCGGCTCTCATAAATGCCTTAGCAGCGGCTTAAGTCCTCAATATTATATGTATACTACATCGGCAAAGTCGACTAGAGAGCCGTCCGCGCTACATAGCTCAAGGGTTAAACTTTAAAGGAGATGAGTTTCTAACAAATGTAACATGACTATAAAGTGTTGTTGTTAGATACCTTTAATATGGTACGCTAATCCAAATGGCATGCTTCAGAAACACTTCCGCAATCGCCGATTCGAAGCCTGCCGATCCACCAACACACAACTAGATCCTTTCTCTCCGAATACTCGTGACCAAGCGCATCGAATAACTTTTGCATGAACCATAAACAGGAATCACCGTTCTCAGAATCAACGATGGCAAATGCAATAGGGTACATTTTCCATTGGCATCATACCCAATTGCTTAAAAATAGAGTTCCTCTGCGTTCCCACTTAGATGCATACCATACACAAGCAAATGCGGGTCTACACCAAGACTTGAATCCTTGTAAACATACGCCCAGCGCAAAAAAATAATACAAAAAACCACCATTTGTATCGGGTTCAATTCTTGTTTTGCGTTCTGGGTAGTGTTCTACAAGCATGTTATGCATGACTGACCAGTCTTTGGTATGACTGTTCGAGAGAACCTCTAACCGCTTCAATTCCCGTTTACAACCAGTGAGACCCCGCTTGTCAGTGATGGTGATACATAGTCCTCTCTTCATGTCTTCACACGTTATTGCTTATCACCCTAGAATGAACAAACAAGAGTCACCATGTCGGTTTGTTGCCAAGACAGAGAGTTACGATACAAAAAGAAATTGATAAGTGTGATGTATCCTAGAGTATTCTAGGGCTGCGGTGCTAGTCTTTTGTAATCAGTGACTAACAAAGTACAACTCTAGACCAAACTAGAGAGTCCATTGTAGCCTATAAATAGGCATTTCTATCATCAGTTGTAACTGCGCAAGAAAATTAATAACTTGATGATTTTATAGTTTAAGAGAGTCTTGCTTCACCAACACTACTAGAGAGACAGGAGCTCTGCCTGAGAAACACTAAACCATCTCATACATGTCCAGAAATTGTTCTATCAAAAATGAGTGTTCATCGATCACCAAAAATTCAACATAGTAACATCAAAATATTAAAAATTCATCACGGTTACACGATGAGAGAAGTACCCTAGTATGTACAAACATGCTAGTTTGTTATTGATATGTACAACCATATCAGATGTTTGCTTAAATTCCTCTTTAAAATCCGAACAACCAAAATCAAACAGTGGCATAATTTCGTAACCAAAATTCGAATCTAACACTAAGAAATTGCCTATTAAACCCAAGAAATCAAAATCAAAATTTCTATCCAGTTTAACATTATCATCAAAGATGAAATTGAACCCAAAAAAAGAAAACATCAAAGATGCATAAACATATAAATACCCTAACAACCAAAATAAAACGGTGGCATAATTTCGTAATCAAAATTTTAATCTAACACTAAGAAAGCGCCTATTAAACCCTCTTTCAAACCTATTTCATGAAATCAAAATCAAAATTTCTATCCAGTTTAACATTATCATCAAAGATGAAATTGAACCCAAAAAAAGAAAACATCAAAGATGCATAAACATATAAAACATCAAAACCCTAGCCTAATTTTCAATCTATATCCAGACGTGGAAGTGAAAATGGGGAAAAAGATTAGAAATCCAATTTCTAGGGTTTACATCAAGATTTTAGGAAGACGGATTTTTTCATACCTGAGATCACAGATCAGTGGAACTTATAATGAAATGAACTTATAGATGAGTTTAGACTCAGTATCTCTATTGAAGACAACGTATGATGATGATGAACATGACCCTTAAAAGAAAAGGAAATAACAAGAACCAGAAGAAGAACATGAATACGAACAGGAAGAAGAAGATGGGTGTGGTGTGTGTTCCGTGGAAGAAGAAAAATGAGCTCTTTGGAGAGCTGAAGTTGAAGAAATAGAAGTGAAGAGTAAGACGAGAAATAAAAAATTTGAGTAACAACATCTAGACATCGAGGCCGATTAATGATAAGTATTTCACTAATGATTTGTATAATGTTTTGATAATCAAGTTTAGAAACGTATAATGAGATCCAAATATGCAGTGTCCAGACTCCACAAAAGTTGATGTCAGGACTCCGATGGCGTCCCTTATGCCTATCCTCTCGACATTATACGGTGTCTAGATGTGCTATCTCAACACCCACGTAAGCCACAGTCAAATAATAATCCAGAATCGTAAAAAAAAAAAAATAAAAAAAAATAAAAATAAAATCGGATGTTGGGTACGGCCGGGGAAAAACAGGTGATAAAATAAAAAAGGTAAGGGCAGAAACGTCCAAATACCAAAATACATTTAGTTTTGGTCACGTCCGCCAACATAGCATAGATTTCACCCTATTATTCAAATCCAACATATTTTCGGCCAAACACCCATCACAAGAAATGATTATTGACAATTCTCTTTTGATATTTGTTTATGAAGTTTACAAAAGGGTTACCAAAATGTGCAGTAGATTTTTCCTTAATCTGCCCATATGGTAAAGTGTGGGAACACTGGGGAGAATGCTTAATTCAAGTGGGAAATGAAATATTTCCTTGAAGATTATGAGTTGTCTGATGTTTTCAGTTAGGTATCTAAAAGCGGATTGTAATCACTTGTAATTTGTATGCAAATTTGTAATATCAATACAATGATGGAAGTGCGTGACACATTTATTCTGAAGAATGAGATTGGGATCCTTTTTGGCATCGTAGTTGAATTTCCAGTAGTATATATAGGAAGCAAACCCACGGTGGAAACAACCTTCAACAGTAGCAAGGGTGTTTGTTCATTGATCATATTCAAACTTAATTTCGTACTTCAAATTTTAACCACCTTTTGTTTGGAGGGAATTAGTAATATCTGTTAGGCTGCATAATAGTGAGTTGGATGGAATGGTAACCCTGTTTCAACTGCTGATCTGCTGTTTGGAGGAGTTGAATGGGTACTTGTGTCGGTGTTTCTCACAATTTGTATCTGCAGGAAAATTTGACGGGGCCTATGATTAATGTTGTCTGTGTCTAGATTTACAAAGACTGTCGTGGAGAAGATTCATTCAACGCCTGAGATGCAACTGGTGTTATTGGCGTACTGTTTGTGCATTTAGCCATTGACGAGGAGAACATCATGGTTAGAGAAAACGGCATTGAGGTAGAAAGGTTTGTGGACTGGACTTGAAGATATAACCCTACCAATTTCCCTTGGAACCAATTCCTGAAAGCTGCTAATTTACCACCTAAGAAGGCTAAGAGATCTTACACTTCTATGAGGGATAGGCTGGTTAAGATTCAATATAATGCGATACCATGTTTTCTTGGATTGTCAGGTTACACAAACTCTGGAATCTAATTTTGCAGGAATTAGTGCTGGCTACAACTCACTGGCCGAGCTACTAGCGGGGTATAGTATTACTAATAGTTCAAGAGCTAGTCAGGAGGATTTGATTATGTTTGCTGGATTTACACTTTGGGCATGTTTAGAAGAATTAATACCGCCAGTATATCTATATCTAGGATTGAAGAAGATCAAAAGACAAATGAAAAGTTATACTCCAGGAGAGGTTTTCATCTTACATCTTTTGTCCAATAAAAAAATAAAAATAAAAATTCACTTCCGAAATTCCTGTTTAATTTTGGTAACTGGTTAAACTGAAACACAGAATTAATAAATCACAAGGATACACTGCTAGGCATGGCTAGTACATTTGCTTGCAACTTAAATGAAATGAAACCCCAGGAGATTCTACCTATAAAAAAAGGGATGCATACCGAGAACCCAAGAGATTAAAGACTTCAGAAGAACAACTTACAACGAAGGAATAAAAATCTTCTCTGTTTACTAGATTAATGAACAAATATTTCAGATTATTGAGAGGAAAAATCATAGTGCAAAGAAGTTTTTGTTGTTGTTGATAATGCTCTATTGAAACATCTTCCATGGTTATGTTGCTGCTGCTGCTATGTATTTTATTGACGATCACAGATGGAGAAGAAGGTGCTGCTGTTGGCGCTCATGGGTTAGGGTTTGCTTTGGAGGCGCTAATAAAATGGATGAAGAAAAGAAAACTCTTGCTTATAAAGGATTAAAGATCTAGTTTAGGGTTCACTCATACATCCAACGGCTGTAAAATATGTATGACTGACATACAGTTTAAGGGATTAGACGGCTGTGATATGTACTTACACACGTGGTTCATGGGTTAAACAGCATGGGGTTAGGGCCGTTATGCACGTTTATGGGCAAGCGTCTACTTATCATCTCGAGCAGGTACAAGAGCTCCGATGTCTATTGAACATTCTGATCACGTTTGGACATTCAACATTTCATCATCTAAGAATTATGTTTCCTAGCTCTGGTCTGCTGATTTTGCTTATTGTGGGTAATAAAAGCGGACTCAATATAGGTAGCCTTGATAATCAATATCGTGGTATTGTGATTTGACATGTTTTGCTTACCTTCTATGATGAATGAATCATTCAAATGTAATGGTGTGGCTTGTCAGTGATGATTATGTATCTTACTCCAATGCTATTTTCTTTTTGATGTTTTCAGATTTATTTGTTATAACTCCGGTTTAACAAAGTGGAGGGGTGTTAAGTTCCAAGCCTTAATGTCTGAACGGGACACACCCTTTTTGGGATCTGTTGAATTGCTTGGTGAATATTTTCGTCCTAGAGAGGATTTAAGCATAGAGACTTTGCTGCTAATAAAGTTGGATGTATGCATTTAGAGCCATTTCAGGAATTTTTTACAGATTGTTCAAGGTGCAATTTTCTGCGACCTCCATTTACAACTTACAAGTGAACTAGAAGAAACTACTCGCACACAAGAAGCTTACTGTTCTCTCTAATATCACACTCTATTCAGTCTTGAAAGGATGCCTTTTACAGGTATAAGATGCCAAGGATGTTAACAAAGATTGAAGGCCGTGGAAATGGTATTACTAATGACATAATCTTCAAAAATCCAAACCAAAATTTTCTACATTATGAGGTCGGTAACTGACATGATTAAATTAATCCACTGTCTACCAAACCGAACAATGTGGGCACATGATAAATGTGTCACACACTCCATAGCTATAGATAAACCTCTATTTCATGGCAAATTAGACGCATAACGGAAAATCATGAAGATAGCTAGCTCCACCAAGAATGAGCCTAATTTGTTTAATGAGCTCCAACTTCGTAGACACGAGATCAATAACACAGTCGTCAAAATCCCACGAGATCGATAACACAGTCGTCAAAATCCCAGCTAGTGCACATAATACAACTTATTATTTCTACTTGACAGTTGACACTTATACACATTATGCACGGTTGCACAAAAATGACCACAAATGCCACCTTTTCTAGAATAAAATTTCCATAATTTCAATCATTTCCTAGCAATCCATCTAAGGTAACAACATATGACTGGAACTCCCTTAAATAAAAGAACCATCTACTCAAAATGTTACGATAAGTACTTGTAACAAAAAATTAGAGCCAAAGAAAGTACCTGATCAAGGGGATATATAGAGAAAGAGAAGGTTAGGATTTCCCCTGCACCATATCTGCTCATTTGTGACTTGAACATACATGCAATCTTGCATAGTTTCCAGTCGATTCTTAGTCCTCAGCACAAACATACATGCAGCTATGCCCGATGAGATGCACATATAAGTCCAAGTATTCAAGATTTCAATATAAACCATCATACATGGACTTCTTTTCCTTCTTTTTTGCTAAGTAAAATATAATTGTTCATTGCAGATCGGACTTCTTGTTTTTTTTTTTTTTTTTTTTTTTGGTATTTGGTTCACATACATACATCTAGATAGAAAAACATCATAAATCTCGAAGATTTCAATTTAAACAATGTTACATAGATCTTTTCACAATTTCAGTAAAATTATATCTGGAATTGTTAGTATTACTTATAACTCAAGAGCTTGTTAGGAGGATTTGATTATCTTTGATGGTCTTGTAACTCCAACAACACAAACATAGAACTCGTATGACAGAATCCACTAGAATTCCACTCTAGGATCCATTGTTCCATTCCTGGAGGAAATGGATATGCATCACCAGCAAACCAAGAAAATGTGATCCATTACTTCCCCATGTTGGATTGAAGATAAAATAGATATATTAAAATACGTACGGATATATTAAAATACCGTACGATATATATTAAATACCAGGTAGGCATAGTTTTTACAAATGAAACCTTTCTAGATTTTGCAAAAGAGGTTGAAAAAGAAAATTTTCCAAGATCCTAACAGCTAAAAGCAACGGTAAAGGAACAAATATCTTGTCTCATTTATTCAGGAAAAGTGATCTCAGGATTATTGAGAGGAGAGATCATAGTGCAAAGATGTTTTGTTGTTGATGATGATGCTCTATTGAACCATCTTCTGCCATGGTTATTATGTTACATGTAGTTTAGCAACGATCGCGGATGAAGAAGGAGTTGTTGTTGTTTTGCGTTCATGAGTTAGGGTTTGCTTTTCAAAAGACGGAGGCGGCACGGATAAATGATCAATTTATGATTTGGGCCCGAGATGTTTTCTCTTTGGAGTAGCCGAACCCGATCTTTGATTGCAATTTATGATCAATTCATCCGAGGTGAAAATTGACGAGATGGTGATGAGCTACTTCAAAGTTCCCGCATTCCATGCAAGTCCAAAGCATTACTTCCGATTACTGGAGTTGGAAAGCGAATCTAGTGTACCGGAAAGATTGAAACACTTCAATAAATTGATCAGAGCTCGGTCCCATTGTGGGGTTCTGTCCCGATACGATTTCATTTGAAATCGAGTTGATGAGACCCGATGATGGTGGTTTCACAAATTTCATCTTCCTGTAATTCCCGATGATGAAGACTAGGGATGGAGTCCACATCCTGGCTAAGAGAATCGCTGCACCAACAAATCAATTGAGTGAATAGCCGAGAAGAGCAATCGTATCATTCAATTCAAGACATAGAAACCTCGATTGAAACGAATCAGGAAGTTCCCCCAAACTCAATAATTCCAAAATAACTTGGATGGGTTTGTGAAACGAGATCTATTAACAGTAAATACCCGATTAAAACTGAAATCGAGTTAAGATTGCGAAAGAAAGTTCAGTTTTTGCTCAAGAACAAAACCCCAGTTTTCATAAGAAAGTGTTTTGGAAAATCTTTTAACTTGAAACTTCCAAATCTCAATGTTTAAGGTAAAATAAAGAGAAGATCAGGAAGAAGATTGTTCCTGTTTAGATTTATTATTCGCTGAACTTCGATTTTGTTGAAGTTTTCTCCATGCTCGTATTTGGTTTTGCACGCAGAACCTCCAATATTTTCTCCTCTCAGTTTTGTCGCCTGTTTGTTGTCTGAAGATAACTCTCTCTAGATGAAGTTCCATATTTAACCTTTACAATTCAGTCTCCGCAGTTGATAGATCGGTAATCACTTCACTAAAACTACTTCAAAACTAAAAGCTACAGAAGACTCTCGGTCCCCTTAGTCGGCGCCACTCGGTCCCTTAGTCGGCGCCAGAATGTAGTTGCTAAAAATATAACAACCACACCCAATAAAACTTAACACCTAAGATAAAGATCTATCAACAAGTGAGAAGCAAAGTGCATCAAGGTAAACATGAATGCAAGGGTTTTTCACGTGGTTCGGCCATTAATGAAGCTTACATCCACGGATTTCACTATGATCGGAGGTGTTACAAGATCGGAAGTGTTACATACAAACTCCATTAAAGGGAAAATATAGTTTTGCTAAGCTCTCGGTTGTGGGAGGAAGAAGAAGGGATCCCTACAAACATATCTCACTTTCCCTTATAAAGGGTAGGGATATATATCAAGTTACAATAGTGGCCTTAGGGCTGACTAGTTAGGATAAACACTAGTGAGGTCTTATTTCCTAGAAGCAGTTGCACCTAACTATTCTACTTCTGCCTTAATCTTTCGACACGTGTCTGTTACATATTTTTACTCCTACATACATCTTAAATCTTATGAATTCAAAGGTAAAGTCTAATAAACACAAACAAATTTTGAATTTAAATCAGTGAACTAAAGGTGTTATGGAGTCTTGGGTTAATGAGCTTTACAGTCAATTCCTTCAATTTGGTCTTCCCATGAATTTCAATCTCGATGGCCTTCTCATTTCAATTAGGATTGTAAAATATATAGAAAAGATCTAATGATTTTTCAGTACGGCAAGGTCTGTTTTTATGAGTAGAGAAGAGAGACGAGAGCTGTAAGTACACGGAAGAAAGAGAAAGAAGAGACCCATGTGATTTTCGACCCGACAGGTGACCACATTGGATTGGGTGCAAAGTGGGGCGTAGAGAAGGACTCAGAATAACATTTCCGAAATAAAATTCCAAATAAAAAATAAACTTCCAAAATTACTCTTTAATTTTGGTAATTGGTTAAACTGATACATGGAAATCTAATACATCACAAGAATACACTGCTAGGGGAGGCATGGATATAATTACAAATGAAACCAATGCAGATTTTATAAAAGAGGTTGAAAAAAGAAAATTTTCCAAGAGCCTGAACTTTAAAAAACAACAAAAATCTTCTGCGTTTCCGGTTATTCGAAATGATATTTCGGATTATTGTGGGAGAAATCATAGTGCGAAGATGTTTTTGTTGTTGATGATGATACTCTATTGAACCAAATGCCATGATTATGTTGTTGTCTCTGCTGCTACGATGTATTTCAGTGACGATCAAAGATGAAGAATGAGTTGTTATTGTTTGCATTCACAGTTTAGGGTTTGCTTTTCAAAAGAAAGATAGCGCAGATAAATGGATAAAGAATAGAGAACTAATCCAAAACAAATTGCAATATCCTCTATTCAAAGCGGATATCATTTCTCGTAAAATGGAGGTAGTATATGCCTACCCACGAAAATTGTTATTTTGTTTTTTTTTTTTTTTTTTTTTTCTAGTCGGCCCTCCCCACCGTGGGCGTGGTGTTCTAATATGAGAGTATTGATGCATGGCTTGGTGATCTTTAATCATTTGTTTTATTGTTTACTGAGCGAGATCTTTTGAATGCGGGAGGCAAGGTTAAGATCTTTTATGGGCTTTCCTAGTACTAAAGGTCGATGTGTTTATCTTGCATTACATCTCAACTCTATAAGCTCATGGAGTTGAGATGTAATATATGCACTAATCTTCAATACTTCCTGAATTCTGGATTCTGCAACCAGTGTTTAGTGCTTCCTGAATTCTGCAACTCAGTACTTTCCAGATACATTTGAGTATTTTATTGTACCGTTTATCGGGACTATTTATCAGCTCCATTTTTAATTGCATACCCAAGACCAAACATGTAGAAGTATCATGTGTTGACGCCATTTTGTTGCATCTCTTGAATAGTTGAATGTTGTTGCTGCCCTGAAAAATTTGGCTTTAGATGACCTTACTGTTATATTGGCGCTCCATTATACTATTGAGTCACGACTATTGACTTGTAGTGTACTCATAAGGTAAGAAGCAAGAAACCAGACGATGAATCTGAGACCTTTTCTTTTTTTGATTTGGCACGGGCTGATGGTGTGCCCAGAACATAGAACCCTTATTTAGGGCTGATGCTGTGCTTCGTCTCATGGGCCGGCTATTTTGTGTTCCAAACTTCCAATATAATGTGTTAGCCTGTTAGGTTTCAGTAAGATTACAGTAAAACTTTGATAAATTAATATCCTTGGGACCAGAGAAAATTATTATTTTAGCGAAGTTATTAAATTATCGAGTGTTGATGGTGGTTTTTAAACAAAGGGTAAAATCGTAAAACACCAAATAACCTAATGTTACCAGTGACACATTTATTAGGACATTTAATGCATGTAGTCAGTAATTAATAGGGGGTATTTTTTCAAATTAAGGTTACAACGAACAAAACCCTAATTCCCCTCCGTGCCAATGGCAAGTCATGCCAGCCAAACCTAGCCCAAGCTAGTCGCACCTCCGTGCCAATGGAAAATCATGCCAGCCACACCAAAAACGCGCCAAAGCATGCCAACCATGCTGGCCGCACCTCTGTGCCAATGGCAAATCATGCCAGCCACACCAAGCCCGAGCTAGCCGCGCCATGCCAAATGCACTCTGCCTTGGCCCTAGCTACGCTAATCATACCACGCCAAGCCAAACACACTTACCTTGGCCCTAGCTGCACCTCTCTGCCAATGGAAAATCATGCAAGCCACACCAAACGCGCCAAAGCATGCCAACCATGTTAGCCGCACCTCCGTGCCAATGGAAAATCATGTCAGCCACACCTAGCCCAAGCTAGCCGCACCTCTGTGCGAATGGCAAATCATGCCAGCCACACCAAACGCGCCAAAGCATGCCAACCATGCTAGACGCACCTCCGTCCCAATGGAAAATCATGCCAGCTACACCAAGCCCAAGATAGCCGCACCTCTGTGCCAATGGCAAATCATGCTAGCCACACCAAACGCGCCAAAGCATGCCAACCATGTTAGCCGCACCTCCGTGCCAATGGCGAATCATGCCAGCCACATTTAGCCCGAGCTAGCCGTGCCATGCCAAACTTACTCTGCCTTGGCCCTAGCTACGCTAGTCACGTCACGCCAAGCCAAGCACTCTGCCTTGGCCCTAGCCACGCCATGTCAAGATGGCGCCCGCGCCTAGGCTTGCAAGCCATGCAATCTAGGCCAAATCGCCACGCATGCCATTGGCACATGCCAACACGCTCGCTGGTAGCTTTTCCTACCAAGGCGCAACCCAAGTTGGCCACGCATGCCATTGGCACATGCCAACACGCTCGCTGGTAGCTTTTCCTACCAAGGAGCGACCCAAGTTGGCCACGCATGCCATTGGCACATGCCAACACGCTCGCTGGTAGCTTTTCTTACCAAGGGCGACCCAAGTTGGCCACGCATGCCATTGGCACATGCCAACACACTCGCTGGTAGCTTTTCCTACCAAGGCCCGACCCAAGTTGGCCACGCATGCCATTGGCACATGCCAACACGCTCGCTGGTAGCTTTTCCTACCAAGGCGCGACCCAAGTTGTCCACGCATGCCATTGGCACATGCCACCACGCCGCTGGTAGCTTTTCCTACCAAGGCGCGACCCAAGTTGGCCACGCATGCCATTGGCACATGCCAACACGCTCGCTGGTAGCTTTTCCTACCAGGGCGCAACCCAAGTTGGCCACGCATGCCATTGGCACATGCCAACACGCTCGCTGGTAGCTTTTCCTACCAGGGCGCAACCCAAGTTGCCACGCATGCCATTGGCACATGCCAACACGCCGCCGGTAGCTTTTCCTACCAAGGCGCGACCCAAGTTGGCCACGCATGCCATTGGCACATGCCAACACGCTCGCTGGTAGCTTTTCCTACCAAGGCGCGACCCAAGTTGTCCACGCATGCCATTGGCACATGCCACCACGCTCGCTGGTAGCTTTTCCTACCAAGGCGCGACCCAAGTTGGCCACGCATGCTATTGGCACATGCCAATGTGCTCGCCGGTAGCTTTTCCTACCGGGCGCAACCAAGTTGGCCACGCATGCCATTGGCACATGCCAACACGCTCGCCGGTAGCTTTTCCTACCAGGAGGAACCTAAGTTGGCCACGCATGCCATTGGCACATGCCAACACGCAACGGTAGCATTTACTACCAAGGCGCGACAAGTTGGCCACGCATGCCATTGGCACATGCCAACACGCTCGCTGGTAGCTTTTCCTACCAAGGCGCGACCCAAGTTGGCCACGCATGCCATTGGCACATGCCAACACGCTCGCTGGTAGCTTTTCCTACCAGGGCGCAACCCAAGTTGGCCACGCATGCCATTGGCACATGCCAACACGCTCGCTGGTAGCTTTTCTTACCAGACCATGGCCCAAATGGCCGAGCATGCCATTGGCACATGCCAACATTGCATCGCTGGTAGCTTTTCTTACCAGGCCACGACACTAATGGCCAAACACGCCATTGGCACTTGCCACACACGTCACTAGCAGGCATTGCCACTTACACTCAACATACAACCTACCACCAAGGCATTCCGCACATGCCATTGGCACATGCCACATGCGCCACTAGCAGCGCCACTTGCACCCAAGGTGCAACCAACACTCGAGATATCAACAAAAACTGGGGGATGCTTTCCAGGGTTTTGGTTTGGCGGTCACATCTTGCAGCATACACTACGCTCACATTAAGAAAGCGTGAAAAGGAATAAAGCGGTCAAATAAATGAGGAAATAATGGTGAAAATGTTTTCACCCATAAACACCATGCGGTTACCACCTCCTCCCATTATTTCACCATTTACTCTTTTCCTTCATGAGGCTAGGGTATGTTTCAATCTCGACTTGTATAAATAGGTCTTACCTATTTCCACCAGACAACAAGTCTCGGTCAAGAGAAAAATACAACACTCTAAGAAAAGGCAACTTTGCAAGCTCTCCAAAAAGATTTCATCTCTTGCAAGCTTCCTAAGGTTTCACTTTCGATACAAGTCGAGATACTACTCTCCCAGAGTTATTCGGGTCTCGACATCTTTCTTTGCTTCCCTCCCCAAATCAACCCTTCTCCTCCACTTTGTGACCGAAGCAAGTCTGGAACGGTCATTTCTTGGTTTAGGCCGGACTTGTACAGATTGATCTCTCGAATCTATAAAGTGCTCACGTGCAACACATTTGTTTTGGGTTTGAACCAGTTTCTCACTCACCTACCGAATTTACCGAAATTGGCGGAAACGATTTTCACCTATAAACAATTGGCGACCACAGCGGGAGGATTGATCTATCGGCTACAATGTCGACTGTCGATCTCGTTATTCGACCCAGATGTCAAGATGGTAGGGGAAGGCGACTCAATCCGACTCAATCGCAGACGACCAGGTAAGCCTGCTGTAAAACTACACCTGGAACCTGGGACTCGCCGAAGATGCTACCGGCGATTGGGGATTTGCGACTCAGTCCGACTCAACGCAGACAACTTTGGTTATCGATTTTAAAAACTACACCTAAAAAGCGGGACTTTCTCAAGATGCTACCAGAATTGGGGACTTGCGACTCGGTCCGACTCAAGCGGAGACAACCCGGTTATCGGTTGTTAAAACTACACCTGAAAACTGGGGACTCGCTGAAGACGTTACTAGCAATTGGGGACTAACTGGCGATGCTACCAGCAAAGCCGCCTTTTACTTGGAGAGAGGCGTGTTTGTAAGTGAGTAAATTTAGATTGGGAAATATATACGATCTGTTTTTAGGTTCTTAATAAAACCGTCATACTATCGCGTCTTGTGCCTATTGCTAGCACATACTTTCATAAAAACAATACTCCTTTCCCAAAACATAATCAGAGTTATATTATCAAAACCATTCATCCTTAAATAATCCAATATCCTCAAAAGCTACAGGTTGTCTATCAAAACCGGTCGAACTTTGAACCAGACATCCGGTTTTTGGTTTTCAAAAAAAAAAAAAAAAAAAAAAGAACCTAAATGAAAGTTTAACGGGGAAACATTCAAGGAAAATCATCCAACAGAGGTCTGCTCTTCTTAGAGAAAGTCAACTTTGCATCTTCAAGAGTCGCTCTCTTCATAGTCAACATCTTGGAAAGCTTTTCGAGTTCTACCTCCTGTCGTGCAATCTCCTCTGCGAAAGGCTTTCGATCTCTTTGCATCTTTCAACTTCTGGATCTCAGCAAGGCCTTCGACAAACCACGAAGCATTGAACTCCTTTCTACACACACGTCGCGATGGTGCTCCCAGTCGGCAATAACGTCTTCAGAAACGGTGTGGCCAGTCACCTCACGCATGTACTCAATGGAAGATAAAGCCTCTTCCACACGTTTAACCAGCGCAAATCGACTAGTGATCTTCTTGGTTGTGGCCATATGTCCATGCTTCTCCCAGATTCTGGTGTACAACGCCTCATACTTAGCCAAGTACGGGGGATCAAAAATGACGCCTGCAACCGGCCTCACGACTCGCAAAGGGTCTTCTTCCATGTCTACGGCAGCAACCATCAGAGAATCATCCACCGTTTGAACCACATCTGTGCCCGGCAATTGGCTAACTCCCATCTCCAAGTCACCAGCGGTGGTCGCCAAAGGCAAGTTTCCGTGTGGCTCCACCCCAGAATCGTCCTCCGAACCGGATTCCTCCTGCGAACTTGAGTTAGACATTTTTCAAAAGAAGAAAGAAAAAAGAAGCGCGAAACTCACCGAACCACTTCCTGGAAAAGAACCAGTGCTGCCAGAGGAATCACTTTCACTTGTCGAACTTTCTTGTTTCTCTGACTTATCACCGCTATGAGAAAGTTTGAATAATGAGATAAAACTCCGACCATTGAAAATTTGCATTTCATCGATCCCACTCATCAAACATGTGAACACGAAACCAAAAAATTCAATACATTTAGGAAAAATTATTTTTTCACCAATCATGGGTATATATATAATAGGTAAATATATTTAAAAAATAAATGAAGAGCAGTGGGCAATGAAAATGCAAAGGCATAAATCCTACCCCATAAATCTCTTTTAGTTTTGAAGTTAGGGCTGGGGTATAACCTTTTCACATATATTTGCTTATTTATTGAACCATCTATTTGTTTATCAGTATATACAATTTAACAATCTATTTTTGTGTATTGTCAATCGGAGAACATGTATTGTCGTGTTTTCGGTGTCGGATCACGAACACATGGATTGAATAAGAATTAAGCGGAAATCCTGCCATTTAATATAATATTATGCCTCCCCTATGACCAACCAGTAAAATGAACGACGCAAAGTTACAAGAAACTTAAGTTCAATGTAGAAAATAGATGATCATTTGCCTATAACCATACTTGAATGGTCACTAAATACAGAAGTACCCTTGGTTTTTTAATAGATAAACATGGAATAACCTCAAAGTTACATGACATGATACCCCAAATAGAACGGGACAACAATGAAAAGAAATTTATACAAGGCCAATTGACAAATCTCTAGGAACATAATCTCAAGTAGCGATATATCCAAAGATATCTCTCCGCTTTGAATAGAGGATTGTTTTGGATTGTTTAGCAGTCTAGGGAGGAACAATCAAGAACCCCAGTAACATTTTTGGATTTCTTATGAAAAACATCCACAAAAGAAATGCCGAAAGACCAAGTGTCATCCGAATGTTCAATTGGTAAACAATGAACTCGCCGGAATAAACATCGGAGCTCTCCGGAGATGATAAGTAGACGCTTGACAATGCTGTTTAACACCTGATGATTGGGGATGTTGTCCCCGGATGAAATGCCAATTTATCAAACACATATCATAGCCCTCTAATCTATACAGTTCATATATACGTTACAACCGTTAGATCAAGTCACAAAAATATGAGCGAACCCTAAACTAGATCTGTAAGCCTTTATAAGCAGTGCTTCTCTATTCTTCATCCATTTATCTGTGCCACCTCCGTCTTTTGAACACAAACCATATCCCATGAACGCAAACAGCAACAACATAATCATGGACGACGGTTCAATAGAGCATCATCATTAACAACAGAAACATCTTTGCACTATGATTTCTCCTCTGAATAATCTGGAATCTCTTTTATGAATAACAGGAACCAGAGAATATTTTTGTTCCTTTTATGATAACCTCTTGTTCTTAGATGTTTTCTCTCTTGGAAATTTTTATTTTTTCAACCTCTTTTGTAAGATCTATAGAGGTTTCATTCGTAATTATATCCATGCCTCCCCTAGCCCTAGCAGTGTATTCTTGTGATGTATTAGATTTCCATGTATCAGTTTAACCAGTTACCAAAATTAAAGAGGAATTTTTTTTTGTTTTTATTTTATTTTTGACAATATCTATACAGTATTTCGATTCATCCGTTTTATCTGTCAAGTAGAATAATAAGTTGTATTATGTGCCCTAGCTGGGATTTTCATGACTTTATTATGGATCTCATTAAACAAATTAGGCGCATTCTTGGTGGAGCTAGCTATTTTCATGATTTTCAGTTGTGCCTCTAATTTTCCATGAAATAGAGGTTTATCTATAGCCATGGAGTGCATGATACATTTATGTTGTTCCCACATTGTTTGGTTTGTTAGACAGTTGTTTATGGGTAAAAATCGTTTCCGACGATTTTGGTAAATTTGGTAGGTAAGTGAGAAACTGGTTTAAGCCCGAAACAAATGTGCTGCACGTGACCACTTTCTAGTTTCGAGAGATCAATCTGTACAAGTCCGGCCTAAACCAAGAAATGGCCGTTCCAGACTTGCTTCGGTCACAAAGTGGAGGAGAAGGGTTGATTTGGGAGGAAGCAAAGAAAGGTGTTGAGACCAGAATAGTCGGGAGAGTAGTGTCTCGACTTGTATCGGAAAGTGAAAGCTTGGAAGCTTGCAAGAGATTAAAGCTTTTTGGAGAACTTGCAAAGTTGCCTTTTCGAGAGTGTTGTGTTTTCTCCCGACCGAGACTTGTTGTCCGGTAGAAATAAGTAAGACCTATTTATACAAGTCGAGATTGAAACGTACCCACAGCCTCATGAAGGAAGAGAGTAAAGCGGTCAAATAATGGGAGGAGGTGGTAACCGCATGGTGTTTATGGGTGAAAACGTTTTCACCATTATTTCCTCATTTATTTGACCGCTTTATTCCTATTCACGCTTTCTTAATGTGAGCGTAGTGTACAACGCATCTTGTGACCGCCAAACCAAGACCCCGGAAAGCATCCCGGTTTGTGTTGATGTCTCGAGTGTTGGTTGCACCTCGAGTGCAAGTGGCATTTGCTAGGGGCGCGTGTGGCATGTGCGGAATGCCTTTGTTGCGGGTTGCACCTCGAGTGCAAGTGGCAATGCGTAGCTGCTAGTGGCGTGTGTGGCATGTGCCAATGCCATGTGTGGAATGCCTTGGTGGTAGGTTGCACGTTGAGTATAAGTGGCAATGCCAGAGCTGCTAGTGGCGTGTGTGGCATCCGTGGAATGCCTTGGTGGGAGGTTGCACGGTTTGCAAGTTAGGCTAGCAGCGTGGGTTTTGGCATGTGTGGCTGGCATGATTTTCCATTGGAATGGAGGTGCGGCTAGCATGGTTGGCATGCTTTGGCGCGTTTGGTGTGACTAGCATAGCTAGGGCCAAGGCTAGTGCGTTTGGCATGGCGCGACTAGCTTGGGCTAGGTGTGGCTGGCATGATTTGCCATTGGCACAGAGGTGCGGCTAGCAAGGTTGGCATGCTTTGGCGCGTTTGGTGTGACTAGCATAGCTAGGGCCAAGGCAAAGTGCGTTTGGCATGGCGCGGCTAGCTTGGGCTAGGTATGGCTGGCACGATTAGCCATTGGCACGAGGTGCGGCTAGCATGGTTGGCATGCTTTTGCGTTTGGTGTGACTAGCATAGCTAGGGCCAATGCAGAGTGCGTTCGGCATGGCGCGGCTAGTTTGGGCTAGGTGTGGCTGGCATGATTTTCCATTGGCACAGAGGTGCGGCTAGCATGGTTGGCATTCTTTGGCGCGTTTGGTGTGACTAGCATAGCTAGGGCCAAGGCAGAGTGTGTTTGGCATGCCGCGGCTAGCTTGGGCTAGGTGTGGATGGCATGATTTGCCATTGGCACAGAGGTGCGGCTAGCATGGTTGGCATGCTTTGGCGCGTTTGGTGTGACTAGCATAGATAGGGCCAATGCAGAGTGTGTTTGGCATGGCGCGGCTAGCTTGTGCTAGGTGTGGCTGACATGATTTGTCATTGGCACGGAGGGGAATTAGGGTTTTGTTCGTTGTAACCCTAATTTGAAAAAAATACCCCATATTAATTTCAGATTACATGCATTGAATGTTCTAATAAATGTGTCGCCGATGACATTAGGTTATTCGGGGTTTTACGATTTTACCCTTTGTCTAAAAACCACCATCAACAACAGTGTAGTAATTTAATCATGTCATCTACCGACCTGATAATGTAGAAACTTTTTGTTTGGATTTTTGAAGATTATTTCAGTAGTAATACCATTTCCACGTCCGTGAATCTTTGTTAACATCCTTGGCATCTTATGCCTGTAAAAGGCATCATCGTTGTTACCAGCACCTATGTTCATCCACGGCCTTGAATCTTTGTTAACATCCTTGGCATCTTATACCTGTAAAAGGCATCATTGTTGTTACCATCACCTATGTTCTACATTTGAATGATTCATTCATCATAGAAGGTAAGAAAACATGTCAAAGTTACTGTTAGAATACGGGCATCCAACTCAAAACCAATTGGCAATGAGTGGAGAGGCCCTAAGGATTATAAACCGCGGGATCTTGGGTTGCCCAGACAATGTGGGACCTATGAAGCACGGATACTTCAAAATTGGTGACGTATCCGTATCGGCGCCGTATCAGTATCGGATACTTGGGGATACCTGGGGATACGTATCAGATACTCCATTTAAAGTGTCACCTTTTTTAATTACAAAAAGGGTAGGGGATACTCGGGATACCTCTCGATACTCTATAAGGATACATCCTATAATCTAACATTTTTTTTATACAAAATCTATATATTTATAAATTTATACATAAAATCTAAAATTCTAAATATTTATAGTTATTTGTAATCATGATCATATTGAATAATTATATCTAAACATAATAACTTGTTGACTATAAAGAAAAAAGACTTGGTATTTATTTTTATGGTGCTTAAAAAAATGGTGCTAGAAAGATTTAAGGGGTTTATTGGGAAGTCATGTTTTTCATGTTGTTTTAGAGAGAAATCGGAGTACATGTGATTTTATCCATTCAATTAACAAAAGTAAGACTGAAACCCAAAATGCTGAAAAATTTAATATTTGCTCACTTTAATAATCAAAATAGTATCTATCAGATTTATTTTATTTTATGATTTTTTAGTAGAGTGAATTATTATTATATTAAATATTTTTTTGATAAATGCACGTATCCCACCGTATCCCGTATCCCCATTTCATGAAAATTGACGAATCCCCGTATCAGTGTCACCGTATCAGTATCGGTGCATCATAGTGTGGGACTAATAATCTCAACACGCCCCCTCACGTGTAGCCTCGTTGGGTCTAACACGTGGACAATCAAATCGAGTGACGCGGAGTAAAGGCGCGGTCAAAGACTCGTCGCAAATAGCCTGCTCTGCATGTTAGAATATGGGCAGCCAACTCAAAACCAATTGGCAATGAGTGGAGATGCCCTAAGGATTATATACCGCAGGATCTTAGGTTTCCCAGACAATGTGGGACTAATAACATCAACAGTTACAAGCTCAATATGCATTACAATTTTACACAAGACAGAAAGATGACTTCACTAGGAGATTTAGCTGGTGTGTCTTTCACCAATACCACTATAGTGCTTTGAAAGATTTGCGGGCTACCTATATTATATCAATTGATTCAGCTTTTATTACCCACGATAAAGCAAAAATCAGCTGACCAAAGATATGAAGCATATATAGTTCTTAGATGATGAAATGTTGAATGTCCAAATGTGATCAAATTGTTGAATTGATAAACAATGAACTCGCCGGAATAGGCATCGGAGCTCTTGTACCTGCCGAAGATGCTTGCCCCTAATGTGCCTAACGGCCCTAACCCAATGTTGGTTAACCCATGAACCACGTGTATATGTTGTCCCTGTAGAAACAATTTCTATGGATATTGAAAAAAATATATAGGGGTATGTTTATAAAGAAAAGATATATGAGCGGTATTTAAATACCAGCTTTATGTTTTAAGGGTCCGTGCCGAACTGATCACAAAGGGACGGGTCAGGCCCTGGTATCTTTCTAGATTATTCGGAAGCAGCCGACTCTTTTATTTAGTTCGGTTTGATATTAGGAAACTAGAACTTGCTTTTCGGGTTTCTTAGATCAGATATAAACCTCATTGAGGAACTATCGTTTTTATTCAATCGGCATAAGTATTCTGGTATATCAAAAAAAAAGAAAAAAATCGATCAATTTCTCTATCGATAGAGATGATTATGCAAAGAGCAGGTTCAGCAGCCCGGACACGTCGTTCTTGGCCTAAGTTTGGTGATGTGTTAACAAAGTTGTTGGTGCTAGAGTTACGAGGTTTCTCCCTGCAGCGATCCTTCTTGAAAGGCCTCGACCTCCTGGTTTGTTTTCCTCTTCCTCCTTTTCTATTTTAATATTTACATAAAAATCCCTTTCTTTAGGTTTCATTATCGTATCCATCTTGATTATCGAACTTCATTACTACAGGTGATACCAAGGTTCTGGAGGTCTCTCCTCAAATTTCGGAGGTGATATGTTTGTGTTGGACCTGCGGTAAGAAGGGTGATCACTTGACACCCAATTGTCGTTACATAGGATATTGCTGTCCCACTCCGAGTGGTACAAGGATCCTGCTATCCCACCTGAGAGTTACAAGGATCCCGCTGTCCCACCCGAGAGTTCGGTTTACGATTATGCCAATCTCATCCTTAAGAATCGAATGGGGACTCCTAGGGCAAATTAGAATTAAAGAAGCCTTTGCCAGCAAATTAGGATTAAAATCCTAAAATCACTGACAGTTGGGTGTTGCTTTAATACTTCTTACTTATTTTGTTGTCTGCCAGGAGAGGCTTTAATACTTTGTTTATAATAATCACTTTCAGAGTATGATCTATTTGCTACTATGTTTCTGTTATACTCGTCCTGCTTAATTTTTTTTTTTTTTACAATGACGAAAATATGGGAAAGTTTGGAGGCTTGCAGATGATACTGATCTCAATCGGTAGCCTCTAACCTTCCTGCTACCCCAAAATAAAAGGATATCTTTAGGTTTCCCTTGGCGTTTTTTGGTCGGAAGCCAGTCAGTGTTATAAAAACCTTAGCCGTCTAAAGTCATACATATTTTACGGCCGTTGGATGTATGAGTGAACCTAAATTAGATCTTTAAGCCTTTATAAGCACTACTTTCCTTTTCTTCGTCCATTTTATTTGCGCATCCAAAGCAAACCCTAACCCATGAGCGCCAACAGCAGCACCTTCTTCTCCATCTGTGATCGTCAATAAAATACATAGCAGCAGCAGCAACATAACCATGGCAGACGGTTCAATAGAGCATCACCATCAACAACAAAAACATCATCGCGCTATGATTTTTCCTCTCAATTATCTGAAATATCATCTCAGTTACAACGGAAACAGAGAAGAATTTTGTTCCTCGTTTGACGAGTCTTTCTTTTCAAATCTGGGTTCTTGTTTTGCATCCTTTATATTTATTTTATTTTATTTTTTGAAGAATCCTGCTGGGGTTTCATTAAGTTGTAAACAAATGAACTAGCCATGCCTAGCAGTGTATTCTTGTGATTTATTAATTCTGTGTATCAGTTTAACTAGTTACCAAAATTAAACAAGAATTTTTGTTTTTATTTTTTATCGGACAAAATATTTAAGATGAAAACCTCTCCTGGAGTATAACTTTTCATTTGTCTTTTGATCTTCTTCAATCGTAGATAGATATACTGGCGGTGTTAATTCTTCTAAACACTCCCAAAATGTAAATCGAGCAAAGATAATCAAATCCTCCTGACTAGCTCTTGAATTATTAGTATAATACTAAGCCAGCTAGTAACACAGTCAGTAAGTGGGTTATAGCCAGCACTAATTCCTGCAAAATTAGATTCCAGAGTTTGTGTAACCTGACAATCCAAGAAAATCAGTCAAACATTTATTCTGTTTAGGTGGAGAATGAAAAGAATGCCGTTTTAGGTTGTTTCCACCGTGGGTTTGCTTCCTATATATACTACTGGAAATTCAACTACGATGCCAAAAAGGATCCCAATCTCATTATTCAGAATAAATGTGTCACGCACTTCCATCATTGTATTGATATTACAAATTCGCATACAAATTACAAGTGATTACAGTCCCCTTTTAGATACCTGACTGAAAACATCAGACAACTCATAATCTCAACATTTATTCAGGAGAATGGAAATCTTCACGGAAATATTTCATTTCCCACTTGAATTAAGCATTCTCCCCAGTGTTCCCACACTTTACCATATCGGCAGATTAAGGAAAAATCTACTGCACATTTTGGTTACCCTTCTGTAAACTTCATAAACAAATATCAAAAGAGAATTGGCAATAATCTGATTTTGTTCAATGTACCTAATAAAGTTTGTGTGCAAAAGGCTTTATGATTGAAGGTCGATCATAGTTCCCTAGCTGATCCAAGTTAAACCTAATCCAGCCAATAAAAATGAGTTAGATACTAAGAGTGAAACTTTTGTCACTTGAAAGCAATATAGAGATTATAATTATATACAAGCAGACGACAAAGGGTTTCATTTCACCAGAAGCTTTTAAGAAATGTATGAGAGACAGTTGCAGAACTATGTGAAGGGCTCCATGATGCAAATTTAAATTTCTTTGCATAGAAGTCCTCTATGTTGTCCCCAATTAAAATGCATTAAAATCGTATAAGCTCATATCACAGCCGTCCAATCCATCACAATGTATGTCAGTCATATGTAAGTTACAGCCGTTGGATCTATGAGTGAACCTAAAAGCAAATCTGTAAACCTTTATAAGCAGTAGTTCTCTATTCTTCATCACTTTATGCGCGCCTCCGTCTTTTGAACACAAACCCTAACGCATGAACGCAAACATCAGCAACCCCCGAATCTTTGATCGTCACGAAATACATTGCAGCAGCAGCAACATAATAACCATGGCAGAAAATGATTCAATACATCATCAACAACCAAAACATCTTTGCACAATGATTTTTCCTCTCAATAATATGAAATCCCGCTTCTTTGTTTTGCTTTCTTTTATGAGAAACTTTTGTTTGGCGATCGTTGTAGCTTGTATTTAGCTTGTATTTCCCTTTCAGGACCTCTTCGTAAAATCTAGATTGGGTTTTTTCTTTTTCAACCTTTTTTGTAGAATGTTGCTTGGGTTTCATTTCGACAAGTTGTATGTCTTCCCTAGTAGTGTATTCTTGTGATCCGCTCGTATCGGTTTAATCATTTGGAATTTTGGAAGTGAATTTTTGTTTTTGTTTTTGTTTTTTATTTTATTTATTTTCATTTCAATTTATGGATGTACCTACAGAAAATAAAGCACCTCTACTTGGGATCATTTTCTTGCAGGTGCTCCTTTACTAGGAGTGCCCTGGTTTGCAAGTAATGCGGTTCCTCCGGGCATTTACCGTGATTCTAGACTGGGAAATTCTAATGGATTCTGTCATGACAGACCCCGTTATTGTTTTCACCCAGACCGACATTCTTTGGAGTTGTTTGGCTTACAAGACCGTAAACGCATTTGAACACTATCAAAAACAATATCACATCTTATCTCCTCAACATGCCAAAGTGTAAATCTACCGAAGATAATCAAATCTTTCGACTAGCTCTTGAATTATTAGTAATACCGAACCAACCAAAGAACTCGGTCAAGAAGTGAGTTATAGCCGGCACTAATTCCCCGCAAAATTAGATTCCGTAACAAACCAAACTCTTAGCATATTATTGCATCTTAACCAGCCTATCCCTCATAGGAATGTAGGATCTTAGCATTCTTAGATGGTAAATTAGCTTTCCGGAATTGGTTCCAAGGAAATTGTTAGGGTCATATCTCTAGGTCCAGGTCGACTAGTCTTATACCTCAATACTGTTTCCCTAACCATGGTGTTCTCCTTGTTAATGGCTAAATGCACAAACAAGATGCCAATAACACCCGTTGCATACTCGGGCGTTGAATCTTTACAGAAAGACATCTTCAAAGTGGATGTTCTTTGGTAGACTCCAATGCCATTCAATAATGCTTAGTACATCTCTGCGATGTTCACTACCACCATTAGGCTGCCAACGGGTCCAAACGGGTCCGGGTAGCATACTACCCAGAACCGGAACCGGTTATTATATTCGGGTCCGGGTCTTATCGGTTCCGGTTCCGGTTCTCAATTCTATAGACCCAGAACCGGACCCTATAAATACAGCGGGTAACCATCGGGTCCGGGTATTTATCGGTTCTCATGAAATACCTTCATGTGAATCCTACAAGATCATATGGTACATATAAGTGATGAGTTTCATCAATTCCATCTCTAACATATACATATGTAAAGTTAAGCTGCCGTAATATAAACCACAAAGATTGGCAGACTTGACTTATATAATGTTGCCAAGAAGAAAGACCTAATATAACATCCAAAAAATTGGCAGATCTATATATCTATACTATTGCCAAAAGAAAGAACTGCATATGCGGGTCTCCTTTACAAGTATTAACAAAAAGAGGAGATAGCTTGCAACTTGGCGTTCCTTGGCCATGTCAAAAAAAAAGCTCCATTTGTATTAGATAATTCAAAGATCATGTCCTCAAGTGCGCAAGACATACAAATAAAGATTTCAGTCATAAACTATCCAAGTTCATAAGCAGTCCTCAATTTGCACTCACAACAACTCTAGTGTGGCAGTGCGTACCCAAGTGTAAGCAATGTAAAGATGTTTCAACTTTAGTGATGAGTTTCATCAACAACTCTAGTGTGGCGGTCATGCGTACTCTAATTTGTATAAGATGTTTCAACTTTTAACAATTCCTAATTTCCCTAGATAGGTGCTCATAAGCTATCAGATGTTTCACACTTTCCAAACCATAAAGTTAAAAACCATAGAGTGAAATGATAAAGTTAAAAACCATAGATAGACTGAAAACGTTACCTGACATGCAGCATCATATATCTCTCCTGCAATTCATATTAAAAACTTCACAAAAAACAAAATATGTGTGGTATTCCTGCAAAGAAAACTAACAGATTAGTCGAGGCATATTACAAATGGATAATAAAAAGATCCAAAACAATATAAAGAAGAGGGAAACTGTAACGTAATATATAAACCTCACTTTGCAAACATAAAATCAGTCGGACAATATCTCGACATCAAGCCAAGATTGCCATCACCATTAGTTCCATCGCCTTCGCCTTCTTGCTGCTGACTAATTGAATCTATAATGGTCTGTAGGGCAGGATTATTTAACTTAAATCCTTTACCTAACATAAGAAAATGGTCAGTCACCATATGAACCACAGTAAGCGATCAATATACCGATACATAGATAATGATTAACACAAATAGTTTGAAAAAGATAACTTACTCTCCAGTCCACTCCTTATCCAATCCTGTCCGCATATCAAAGCTTCAATTGTCTCTGGAAGCATTGAAGAACGAAATTTATCAACGACTCTACCACTAGTCTTCAAAACAGATTCGGATGCCAAAGAGGATGCGGGAATTGCTAAAATATCACGCGCCATCAATGCAACGATTGGATACTTTCGTTCATAAAATTTCCACCATCCCAGAACATCAAAAGTTTCATCATTCACACCACCTCCTTTACTTATAGGGAGAGCATCATCTATTAAGTATTGCTCTAGATTAGTTAGAACAACTGCATTTTGCGAACTTTCTTCAAGATATCTTTGTGAAACTATTTCGTTAGAAGTAAAAGAACTTTGACAAGAAAGAGTACCACTACTACTATTGAAATCGCCTATGAATGTTAACATCATTTGTGGGAATGCCTCCTGAATATACATGAACTGAAGAAGCATAGCGAGTTGCATATTCATTATACAATCTTTTCAACAGTTCTTTAACTTTTAACTCCTCCTTTTCACTGTTATCGCATAAAGTTGTGGGAAGTAGAAACTTACTCGATTTCATTTTGAATCGAGGATCCAATATGACGCTATTGCAAATGTCGGACTTGTGATCTCCCAATACTTTTCAAATCTTTCCATCATATTCCATGCCATTTTTGAGATCAATTTATCCTCGAATTGCACCACTCATGGATTTCTATGTATAAACAAAGCAAGCAACATCAAGTAGCGATTAACAGGTTAGGTACTTAGGTACACGAAAAGAGAACGGGTGATATCATAGAATACCTTCAAGCAAATCGAAAGACTACTTGCATTATTCCAATCTTCCTCCCTGGAGCAACTTTAAGAAATCTGGCTCAAACTTCCCATACCTCTCAAACGCTTCCCGAATGGCAGTCTTGTTTCAAGCATCGTATACGTGGAATTCCACCTCGTATCAACATCTTGAACTAACTTCTTCTTTGGAGCATTTACTTGCAAAAGACTTCTTTCAAACTTTCATTGTCTCTGTGGTGAAGCCCTTATGAATTTTACTTTGAGTTCCTAACTTTTGTATTTCTTCTTTTATTTCTTTCATTCCAAAATCAACAATAATAGCTATCACATGAGTGAACACCGAACCGGAATAATTCCCCATCCAAGAGCAACCCATTACCTGGCTTTAGTTGGTTAACAAGTTCATCAACCACTACCTCATTGGTTGAAGCATTATCCAACGTAATTGAACCAATCTTCCGATCTATATTCCACTCTAACAACTTATCCATCAGCACCTTAGCAATGTTTGCTCCAGAAGATGCTGGCCGTCAACAAGGCTAAAAGATAATATTCTTTCCGAACTCTCCATTCCTCATCAATATAATGCGCCTGTCAAAGCCATATAACCCTTGTTCGACTATTACAAGTCCACATATCAGTAGTAAGGCGATACGATCAACCTTACTAAAAGTCTCATACAAAAGCTTCTTTTCATAATTATAAACCTTCATACAACTGTCTTAGCAAGTAAGGCGCTTCACAAGTTTAAAGTTAGGTCAGAATGAGGACAACACCATTCTCGAATAAAACATACTCCACCATGGAAAAAGGCAATTCATGCAAAATAATCATTCTTGCGATAAGGTCACGAGTTATCGGAATGAATTTGAAGTTATATGCTGTTTCTACAAGACCATCTTCTAGATCGAAGCCTTCAAGAACATCTCGGTCAACTTTCTTTGAGTCCTTTGGTATGCAAAACAACTTTTAAATGTTTTGGTCGACTACTAGTCCCGTTTTCACTTTTCGCACCAAGTATAGAAGGACCGGTGCTTACATTTTCCACTAACCACTACACCATTTTCGAATATCTCCTCAAATTCATCCCATGCCTTTGAAGTTCTTTTACGCTTTGTGGAGTGGTGGAGGAGCTGGTGGTGGAGATGTATCCACGGCCACGGTACTAGAATCACCACCCGTAGTTTCCACTTCTTTTCGCACGTAGTTTTAACAACTTCATTCCTCTTACGCTTCAAACCTTGATCTTTTGGAGGCTTAGTCGAACCTCGTGGGTACAACACGATTATGGTCACCAACTACCTTTCCTTTTTTTTTCTGAGTATTGGTTCTCGTAAGGGAACGACAACAACGGTGAGTTTCAAAGCAACAAAAGAATAAAATTCGCATACAATTAGTTTCAAAAGCTGGCATATAATGATGATTTGTAAATAGCCAATGAGTCAATGACTACCAACTAAAATTGATTTTAGCAAGCATATACATAAGAAAATGGAAAAAAAAAATCATACAAGCAAAAACAAACATCTTATGGAGCATGCAAGCAAACCTTTCCCTTCCCCACCAAAGCTAATGTACAAACCCACAGTAGCAAGACACCCATTTTAAATGTTCGGATGGATCAATCTAAGCAAAACAAATCATGTTGTAGTGGGGTTTTAATTTTTACATATCTTCACTTAAGAGAAAAAATAAAGGAAAGTGGAAACCCCATTTCAAAATTTCTCTAAAAGAAATTCCGATAGTCAACTAATTTGAATAATAATGAAACATCAACGGATCGTAAATAATAGTAATATCAGTAATAATACATCATTTCACAATACAAATGTAAAAATGTTAAAACCCTAATTTAGAATTTCCCTAAACAGATGTAAATAAACTGAAAAGTATATAAAAATCAAACCATAAATAGATAGTAAGTAACTACATGGTACCTTCCCATGATGATTTATAACGAATCAGAGAACAAAATCAATTGATTATTGATCATGACCAAAAACACTAGAGAGAGTTAATCTTGGAGTCGGAAGAAAATAAAGATGGATCTCGCTAAAATGAGGGTTTGAGTTATTAAAAAAGAATATATCTTGACCTAATCTTCCCGAGTTTACAAAATTAACCTTGCAAAATCATTATTATTACAATACCCGATTGCGCGCGGTACCCGTCGGTAGGACCCGGTTGGAACCGTTTCTTATCGGGTCTATTCGGTCTACCCGTTGGGACCCGAAATTCACTAACGGGTGCAGTTTGGAGACCAGGCCCGGACCCGATTTACCCGGTTCCAAGACGGGTCCGGGTATTCGGGTACCCATTGGCAGCCCTAACCACCATAAGGCAGTTAACTCGTCTCCTTATAAATCTAGACGTAGACAACGTTATAGGCCCCGTCAAATTTTCCTACTGGAGAGTGAAGACGCACACGAGCATTTTTCAAGGATTTGTTGCACAATATTTCCGCGACGTCTCAATCAACTTTAACCGCTTGCAAGCCTAAATGATAGATAGTGTTAGCATTTCTTAAGAACTATGATATTAGGCATACAAAAATCTTTTAAGGCATACCAAGTGAAGACAAAAAGGAGTGTAAATAGCAAAATCGAAGCCCCTTAACCAAATATTTTTGGTAATGGCAAATCTGCCCTTTTAGGATTAGTGTTAATACTAATGATTAGTTAAAATAATTACGATTAGTGATTAATGATTAGTGATTAGTTTTAGGATTATTTAGTTATTAATTTGTGTAGATAAAAATTTTGAGTAAAAAAAAAAAAAAAGTTAGTTTTTTTAGAAGGAGAAGGGGAAAGTGAGAAAAAAATTTGTGTAGATTATTTAGTTACCCTTGAATTGTAGTCATTTAGGTGTTTCAGGGGAAATTCCAACATATCTTATGTTTAATCTCACTTTTGTAGGTTAAAATCATCAAAAGTCGTGTTTTTTCACTAAGGTTCTAAGGGCGTAAACGGATGAAAGTTAGGCTAATTTAATAAAGTGTTGATTAAGAGCCGAACCTACCTTGAGACTGAGTTCGGCTTAGTTCGAATTGTCCTAACAAGCCGAACCCTACACCGAATCGTCTCGGAAGAAAAATATTTAGGGTTGGCTTATATTTAGAAATTCGTAAGCCCGAACCCGTTGAAACACATTGTTCGGCTATTTGAATAAGTAGAATATAAGTCGAACTCGAACATGTACATTCCTCGGGTTAATAATTTTGTATTGGTTCTACATATTGTGAATATCGTAATAGCCAGAACCTCATAAATGTGCTAGGTTCGGCACATATTATGATTATCGAATACGCCGAACCCCTATGCATCTCTTTCGTGACTAGGTTCGGCTTTTGAAATTTCATGAAATTTCAAGCCGAATGTTCCTATACACTTACAGAAGCTTTTGTGAAGAACAGTTCATTAAAAACGCAACTCAATTTTGAGCGAAACCAATAATACTCATTTGACTATCAATTACAGAGAGTAGTTGTTACTAATTCAATACTATCGAATAAGCCGAATGACAAATGTGATTAGGTTCGGCGTAAATTTCGCATGAAATTTCAAGCCGAACTGTTCATGCACACTTTCAGGAAGAAACATCAAGAACAGTTCGGCTTAAAATACTAAGAAATTTTAAGCCGAACCGAATCGGTGAATCGTCAAAAACACTAATCTTTTAGGAATTAAACTCATTTAATTGATGAGAAACAACAAACAAGGATGGAGTTTGTAGAACTTACTTTCTTATCCTCATTTAGGAGTTGGAGTTGCAGTTGGTGAAGTTGTGGTTCAATTTCATTTTCTACACCTTTAATTAATTCTTCTTCTTCAATTGATGGATTAGAAGATGATTTTGAATGCCTACTCCCTGTCTTTTTATTTGTACATCATTATGTAGTTGAGTTTAAATGACGGTTAAAATTTTCACAATGATATTTTTTCCGTGAGAGTTCGGCTAGAGTAGAGGAGTTAGAAGAAGAGATTATGTTTTGAAACTGATTTTAAATTTTTTTTAAATTGATTTTAGGTTTTTATGTTAAAGTAAGAGTAGATTAATAACTAAAAAGTTTAGGGGTATATAGGTAATTGGACTACCCACTAGATACCCCTTATAAGGTCACCCAAGATGGGACTAGTGTTTTGTATGCCCTATAAGATTTTGGTATGCCCAAAATCAGCGTTCTTTCTTAATTCTTTTATTTCTTTCTTGAATCGTTCCCATCCAACTCATTCATTCTGTAGCCCAACAGGCATTTGTGGTCATTTCTTTTGGAAAAACATCCTCCTCGCAAAAGAAATGCCGAAAGACCAAGTTTTATCCGAATGATCAGTTGGTAAGCAGGGACGGAGCTAGGAGTTAAAGTTGGGGGGGACAAAAAAAATTTTTTTTTGACAAAATCATAATGGAGTATATAAATTAACAAAAAAAAGCAAATGTAGTAGAGGCTGTTTGTATGAAATTGCCATGTCTTTTCGTAATTGCGGGTGTTAGGGTCATAACTAAAGAGCGTCTGTGCAAGAGGAATGTCAGGTTATTTATACTTTAGAACAAAACCACTCTCTGAAACAGTGAACGTTCTATAAAACAACTTAAACCAAGGCGTATGGACTATCTAGAGTTGCACCGAATCCCTTACACGAGCTCCATGATTCATCTTTGTTATCAGCTGCAGCAGTATTTCTCTTCGAAGACATCTTCTTGTAAGTCCATGTAGCTAATCTTTAGGAATCTCCAACCAGTAACACACAACCAACAGTTGAAACAAATGATTCTAATTTACCTACAATATGTAGTATGGAAAAACTGATTCATAAACAACGTGGACATTTTCCTAATCTAATTTTGGATGGTTATGCAATACAGTACAGCTCCATCAAATTATCCCAAAAGACTATAGAAATGAGACATCCCTTTCAAGTGTTACTTGCTTACTGCTTTAGTACTACAAAGGCAGTTTTGGGTAAAAAACTAAGACTGATTTGAACAACAGAACAGATCTTAACCAATTCCAATTTTAACTTCACAGAATTGTCCCCCATTTACACTAAAATTCCAAATTGAATAGACCTACATATGTGATATCATAAAACTCAGTGGGGACTGCTGTCCCCACTAGACCCTTGCTAGCTCCGTGCCTGTTGGTAAGCAATGAATTCGCCGGAACGAATATCGGAGCTCTCCGGAGATGATAAGTAGAGATGATAAGTGGACGTTTGCCAAAGCTTTTTAAAGATGATAAGTAGACGTTTGCCAAAGCAATGAACTCGCCGCAATGAACACCTGATGATTGGGTATGTTTTCCCCGGCATATCACAGCCATCTAATCTATACATATACGTTACAACCGTTAGATCAAGTGACAAATATACGAGTGAACCCTAAAGTGGATCTGTAAGCCTTTATAAGCTCTGGTTCTCTATTCTTCATCCTTTTAAGTGCGCCGCCTCCGTCTTTTGAACGCAAACCCTAACCCATGAACTTAAACAACATCAACTCCTTCTTCATCTTTGATCATCACTAAAATACCTCGTAGCAGCAGGAACATAATCATCGCTGACGGTTCACTAGAGCATCATCATCAACATCTTCGCACTATGATTTCTCCTCTCAATAATCTGAAATTTGTTTTCTGAATAACAGGAAACAGAGAAGAGAGTTTTGTTCCTTTCCTGATAAGCTGTTTCTTTTGAATGTCTAGGCTCTTGGAAAATTTTCTTTTTTCAACCTCTCTTTTGTAGATTCTTCCTGACTAGCTCGAGTTATTAGTAATACTGGCCAGCAACAGTTCCAGATATAATTTTACTACAATTATGAAAAGATGTATGTAACATTATTTCAATTGAAATCTTCCAGATGTATGATGTAAACCAATTAAGAAGTCAATGTATGATGGTTTTTATTGAAATCTTGAATACTTGAGCTTAATAGTTGCATCTCATGAGAATTGACTGGAAACTATGCAAGATTGCATGTATGTTATGTCACAAGTGAGCAGATATGGTGCAGGGGAAATCCTAACCCTCTCCCCTTGTTCAGGTACTTACTTCGGCTCTAATTTTTCGTTACAAGTTACTTATTGTAACATTTTGAGTATAGATGGTTGTTTTATTCAAGGGAGTTCCAGTTGTATGTTGTTATCTTAGATGGATTGCTAGGAAATAATGAGTGAAATTTTGGAAAATTTATTCTAGAAAAGGTGGCATTTTTGTGCAACCGATTTTGATGACTGTGTTATCGATCTCGTGTCTACGAAATACGAAGTTGGAGCTCATTAAAAAAATTGGCTCATTCTTGGTGGAGCTAGCCATTTTCATGATTTTCAGTTATGCCTCTAATTTTCCATGAAATAGAGGTTTATCTATGGAGTGATTTAATCATGTCAATTACCGACCTCATAATGTCCAAAAGTTTGGTTTGGATTTCTGTGGATTCGGGGTGTAGATGTATTCAATCTTTATTGCTTTGTGATTTGTATCTATCAAATATGGCACCTTATACAACTGGACAATCTATCCTTGAAAATTTTGCTTTTGTTACCAAAATTTGATTGCGATATTACATTTTAGATAGTTTGAAATTTATTGGTTGTGTGATTTGGGTCTATTCTTTTCTCAGTCTATGTTATCTCTTTTATCTTGCCTTCTAAGATTGTGGATAGTTTCTGTTCTTACTTGTCTGGTGCGAGTTACATAAGTTTTAAGAGTTTCATGTTTCTCTTAGGAGAGAAAGCAAAAACAAAGAATAGTAACCTCAGGTGATCAGCATCCAAGGTGTCCGAACTTGTCACCGGAAAATACCTGAAAGATCCATAGAAAATGCATGATTACTTCCGAAAGAGTAGATACAGCACAAAGTCCCAGTTCTACAAGAGCAGGCCTGCCCCCAAGACCAAGTTCAGCAAAGTATAAAGGATCCGTAAAAAAATTGCTTCCACAATGTAGTCTTAGGATAGAAATATTGTCCCTCGGAAGGAGATAAGTCTTTTCTTCTTTGTTCCAGAGAGTCAGAGTCATCGACACCTTTGTTTTATACTAAATACTTAATATTTTCATTTGCTATATTTAAGTGTTTTTTTTTTTTTTGATCAGCAAAAATATATATATTGATAAAAGAATAAAGAATACACAAGAAATAAAAAGCACCCATTGTGACCCGTAAGCAAGTCATAGTGTAGTCCAGTACAAATAATGAAAATCTTCAATCTCTCACCAATTGCTCCCACCCGAATACTAGGTCTTCAAAACGTACTCCATCCAGCACTTTCGTGGTTGAGACCAATATAAGATGTCAGCTTTGATATCCAATATGAGGTTGTGAATGGGTGTTTCCTTTCCATTGAAGGTTCTTTCATTCCTCTCTTTCAGATTCTCCAAAGAGATGGCAAATGGAAGCAAGTTCCAAATAAAGTTTCCTTTGCTTGAGAACATCCTAGTATTTGTCAAAGAAAAAGATCCTAACATCGTTTCCTTGAACCCAATCAACTCCAAAAGCTTTATAAAAATGGCTCCACACCTTTGTTGCTTCGGAACAATGTAAGAATAGATGATTAATTGATTCTTCCTCCATCTTGCACATGTTGCACCTATTTACCAAGCAACGACCTCTTTTTTTCAGTACATCCTGGGTGAGTATAGAATTGTGGTGTACCAACCAAGTGAAAAAAGTCACTTTAGATGGTACCTTACTATTCCATACTGCCTTATGAGGAAATACAACATTTGGTTTAGTAGAAAAAGCTTTGTAGCAGGATTGTACCGTGAAGAACCCATCTTTCGAATGTTTCCGGACCCTTGTATCCTCATTGTCATTGATATTAAAGCGATTCTAAGAGTGTTGTTAGCCTTCATCGCTTCCTCAATTTCCCTATCGGTGAGTCTTCTTGAAATCTAAGTTCCAATTAATTATGCCATCAATAATTGAGTAGAACTTGTCGATGTTGTGATCTTTTTCCTTGACACTCGAACAGGTTAGGGAACTCTTTGTCAAGTGTGTTGTCGCCGATCCGGTGATCTTTCCGAGAGAAAAGTGTCCTATCTCCCTTGCCAATGCGAAATCTAATGCCCTCCTTGAACTTTTGCAGCCTCTTGTTAACACCCTTCCATATTTGAACTACCATACGAGGATCTAATATTCTTTGTATCCCATTTATTTTTCGTGAGCCCATACTTTTCAAGAATTATGACTCTCCACAGAGAATCAGTTTCAGTTGTGAATCTCAAAGACCATTTGCACGGTAAAGCATCATTCATTATCCGCACTGTCGAATGCCTAGTCCTCCATATTCTTTGGCCAAACTCACCGTAGCCCATGAGACTTGTGCATATTTCTTTTCGGTTGTGTCACTTCCCCAAAGGAAGTTACGCATAATCTTGTTTAATTTCTTCTCGACGATGGCGGCATTGAATAAATTGACATGAGAAAAATAGCAAGTGTGCTCAAAACACTTTTGATCAATACTAATTTGCCACCATAGGATAAAAAACTCCCCGCCACCCTTGTAGTATCTTCTCGAGTCTTCTCATGTTTGAATCCCAAATATTCTTGTTTTTCTATGGGCTCCGCGGCATCCCTAGGTATCTAATAGGTAGCTCCTCAAAGCGCAACCAAGACTATTCTCAACAATATCATCGAATTTGTATCCCCGAACTTAATTCCGAGCTCTTTATAGGATTGATGCTAAGTCCTGAACTTATTTGGAAGCAAATTAGGAGAGCTCGAATATTCGAGAATTTGTTCCGCATCGTCACTAGAGAAGAAGATTGTATCATCTCGTAAATAAAAGATGTGACAATTGTGTTCCATTCGCCTTAATCGTGAAACCTCTATATAACCCATTAACCTCCAGCTTTTGAACCATCTTGCAAAGTCCCTCCATAACCATGGTGAATAGAAAGGAGATAGAGGGTCTCCCTGCCGCAACCCCTCGAGCTCTTGAACTGATTTCCAAAGGCGTCCCATTGAGAAGAATGGAGAAGTGGGCTGTTGATATCAATGTCTTTATCCACCGTCTCCATTTCGACCCATACCCATTTTCTCATGATTGTGTCCATGAATCCCCGTTAACTTTGTCATATGCCTTCTCAACGTCCAATTTGAACAACCAGCCAAGCTGTTCCATCCCTCAACTTTGAATCAATACATTCATTCGCCAATAAAATGCTATCTATGATTTGTCTGTTTTGCACAAATTTGTTTTGTGTATTCGATATAAGATGAGGAAGTACCTTTTAAGCCTAGAAGAGAGAACATGGGAGATTATCTTGTAGCAAGTGTTAATCAGACTGATCGGCCTATAGTACCTCACCAACTCTACATTATCTCTTTTGGGGATAAGAGTAATAAAAGTATTATTAGTTCTCCAATCCAGGTAGCCATTAACATCGAAGAACCGAACCATGCTCATGAAGTCTTCTCTAATAATATCCTGCATTGTGTGTAGAACTCGATAGGGAAACCGGGCAGTGCCCCAGGCGCTCTATTAGTTTCCATCTGTTTAATAGCAGTAACAACTTCATCTTCTCGTGATTTGTAGTTCCATTTCATTCCTCGTACATCATTTATTTTTTCAAATCGTATATTCTCTATAAATGGCTCGCTCACCTCTTGCTCGAATACAAATCAGTATAGAACTCTGTAGTTTCTCCCGATAATACTCCGATCTTCTCGTTAAATCTCCATCGATCCTCAAACAAGAAATATTATTAGCTCTTCTCCTCCCATTTACAATTCTCGTGAAAGAACCCGGTGTTCCTATCACCATCTTCGATCCTTTGCCCTTTAGTCTTGTTTTTAATCCTTTTGTGCTCCATGTTTGCCCATTTGATGTATTCTTTTTTGAGATTAACCCTATTAATGCGCTCTTCTAGAGTGGTTGTGCCTTCCTCGTCAACAAAGTCTACCTCTTGTATCTGGGAGAGCAGCGCATCCATCTTCTTGTTTACCTTGCCAAAGCACTCTTTATTCCATACTTTAAGATATTCTTTCACTGCCATCAATTTCTTGCGAACACATAGCCAGGATTCCCGGTAAAATTAAGATCTCTCCACCAAATTTGCATCTTTTCTTTAAGGTCAGCACTTTCCAACCATATAATCTCCAGTTTAAAAGGCCTTGCACCTACGTTCATCATAGTTGTTGACAGCAGTAAAGGCGTATGATCTGACACGGGTCTAGGCTTAGCACTCTGTATAGTATCTGGGAACATGGCTTCCCATAATGGATTGATAAGGAATCTATCAATTCTGCTACAATATGGGTTATCTTGAAAATTAGACCAAGTGTACTTAGCACCACTAAGCGGCAAGTCCACCAAATCAAAATTGGAAATGAATCTTATGTAGTCCCTCATACCCCGATTGATTCCTCTAGCTCTATTTTTATCTGCAATCGATTTTGTAACGTTCCAGTCGCCTCCTAGAAATCCAGGAATATTCCACAGCCCCATAACCTCTCCTAACTCCCTCCATAAAGTTCTCCTTTCCTTCCCTGTTGTTTGGGGCGTATATATTTGATATGAAGAACTCTAGTTGGGACGTTGTCGACCTGAACATACAAGATAAAGAATAAATGCCTTCCAGTTTGTCAACGAGTTCAATTTTATCCTTCCGCCATAATATACTTATCCCTCCTTTGGTTCCCTTGGAAGGAATGTAGCAGTAATCCACATTAGGGTGACACCAAACCTCTCTTCTAAGCTGAATAGAGAAATCTTGGAGTTTAGTTTCTTGAAGTAGTACCACATCGGATTCCATTTCATAAGAACAGAGTTGATGGCTATCCTTTTCTCTCTTTCTCCTAGACCCCGTATATTCCACGCAATTGTTTTCTCTATCATTAGAGCCATTTAGCCTTTGCCTTTTTTCTTCTTTCCTCCTTCGACCCTTCAGGAATTGTGCCTCTAAGAAAGCTCTGAATCCTACTTTTTTCTCTGCTGAAACGAGCCAAACCTTCTCTAATTATACTCGATCTCTCGGCTTCATCCTCCATGTCTGCACTCTCATCTTCACTCCCTGCGGTCTTCTCCCCTTCGCTACACTCTTCTAGGTCTTTTATCTCTTCATAAGGCCCTTCCAGCATATGTTGAACTCCAATAAGACTGTCATCTGTTATTCCACTCTGATCTACCTTTTTAGCTTTGAGAATTCTAGCTTTCCCCCTCTCCATGGCCAACACTAGCGACCCCATGATACTCTCCTCTACCATGCACTCCATCCCCTTGAGTGGTAAGCCCAATAGCACCCCCACATTTGTTATTGCTCATCGCAAATTTTCTTTCTCAACCTTCCATTGGTCTCCGCTTCTCCTTACGCATCATTTTTTGAGCTAAATTTTCTTTTTCTTTGCCAATTGTATCTTTCATTATTTCCACTTCCAAATTGTCTCGGTCTTCCTCAGCTTCTCCCGACGTCCAGTATTGTTCTTCCAAGGGTTGATCATCGATATCTGTTGCATTAGGACTCTTAGAGTTGATAGGAATTGCCTCAAACACTTCAAATGGATTGGTGAGAAGGGAAATTTGATTGATCTGGGGGATATCTATTGATGTTTTCTCCCTTCCTACATCTTCATTTTTATCTCTCTCACACACTTCATCCATCTCAATAGCATTAGTGAATTCATCTTCGTCTACTACACTACTCAAACCCTCGTCAGCATCTGTACAGCGTTCTATCGGCAATTGTTGGTTAGATAATGCCTCAATGGGGTCTTGTAAATTTTCAATAAAAAATGATGGAAACTCCTTATCAGAACAATCCTCGAATTCTCCATCACCCAATGGTAGATTGTATGCCTCGGAGGTAGAGAAGAGATGGAAGCAGAAGACCTAGGACACTTGAGATGACATCATGTTGATTCTCTCCATTTGAAGTTGGACCCAAATATTCCCTATGCCTAAACCGATCCACCAAAGAGCTTGCCATACAATACGTGTAACTAGGTCCGGTTTAGAAATGTGTTGCACTATGCCGAGATGGACTTGGTCTTCTTCTTCTACCAAAGGGCCCTCGTCTTTCTTTTGAGTTAGCTGATCTTGGATTTTGTCTATCGAAGTTACTCTACGGTCAGCTGTAATAACCCAATGCTGCTTCAACCCTTTAGAAGTATTTGCGATCGCCCAGCTTCCTCAATTTGTGCGGATGTAGTGTTGCTTTCCCGATCTTGTTTCTCTTTCTCACTTTATTTCTCTTTCCTCCTTACCTTTTTCCTATCATAGTACGCATTTGTTCGAATTCTTTTATTTAGCTGGTCCTCTGGCTCTTATCTATATTTCCTTGAGTAATCACATCAGCGTGTCCTTTTGGGTCTATTTGCCTAGTCTGATTCATGCCACAAACCTTCTTTCCTCTGTCACACTCTTCCTCTCCCACGTGGGATGTACTATGGACTCCTTCTTTCCTCGTAACAACTTTATTCTCAACTACTTCTTGGCCCTTGTCTTCTTCATTGCCGGAGTGGTTTACCGGTTGCAAATCTAGAACGCAATTCCCACCGTAAACACCAAACCTTCCTCTATCAATGGCACAGAGTGTGGCAAATCATTGATACTTGTTTTTGCAATTAATAAGAACCTTAATTCCTCCAAGCTCATTAAAGTCAATCTCAATGATTGAAACAAATTTATTGAGAATTACTTCCCTTTGTATCTTTGGACCATAAGTGAAAGGGTACTCAAACGAGAGATATCCATACCTTTTTATCATTAATGGAGGGGTTGATAGCATTAACGATGGCCACCAACGAGAGAACTTGATTTCACCACTTAAGAAAGCAATGTTTTTTTGATTGATCAGCATATCATAAACTTTAACTGATTTAATGAACAATACCCCCTTATTCTCAGAAAAAGTATTTATCTTAACATGTTCTTGAATATGGAATGTTGCCTTAATTCGATCTTCCACCATCCTCCAATCTATTGGTTTTGGCTCCACCTTACAAATGATAACTTCATCCCAATGATCAAAAGTTCTCTCTCTCCCTGTCATACGAGATTTTTGGACCTTCTCTTGTTGCTATTGTTAAATAAGAAGTATTCCCACCTACTCCTTTGATTTTGATATTTCCTCCATGAAGATTCGATTCGCAACTACGGCCATCCATTGTTGAGTTTCAATGATTCAATTTTGTTGTTAGCCGCTCCTCGCCGGTGGAAATCCTCATGTTTGTTAATACCCATTTGCAGCAGACCTATGAAATTACTCCATCCTTCCTGTCTATAACCTTCCGGAATCACCAGGTGATGTATCTTTTCCCCCCTATTACCGGTAAACCAATCAACAGCAATGTATTTTCCCCTGCTGTTGCTTCTCTCAATCAATAATAGAGCAGATCCATGGCCTAAAGGCAATCTCCATTGATACGGCTTGTCAGTGCTATTACCTCTAGATTTTGCTTCCCTGATAATCTTGAGAAACCATATCGCTCCCTCAAACGGAATAACACAAGAGTTTGTATACCCATTTGATCTCTCAATAATTGTTACTTTGGGTTTAATCTCTTTCCAGAACATAGATATCTCAAAATTCTTTATCACCCACTTGTGCATAAGATGTAGTCATCCCTACAATTCACCACAGCTCAATCACTCCGGTGGATAGGATTGGAGATATACCACCATGAATCCCACTGACCAAGTACCCTCGGACCTAAGGGGAAAGATCGATACCAGACCCGTCCTTAGTCGCCGGAGGGAGTCAATCAGCACACTCCCAAAAGACTCAGACCCAAGGGGAAAGAACAGCACCGCGGCCCTGTCCTTGGACGCCGGAGTTTCTAGGAGGCTGGATTCATGACAATGAAGAAGTGGTATCAAATATTTAAGTGTTGAATGTAGTATGTATGTCTTCTTTCTGGTGGTGTTATGCTATGTACACAGTGGGCTCGAAATTATGTTTCTGTCTCTCTAGAACACTCCTCTAGTTCTGCTGAAACTGAGAAGAAAACGCAAAGAGGCACATATAGTTGTATCTGGATCTCAAGTAGCAATATATCGACGCATTTCTCCTCTTTGAATAGAGGATATCGCTTGCCCCTAATGTGCGCCGTCTTATCAATCATTATGTAGTCTTCAAAATTTAGTTAGAGATTGTAGAATCATACAATTTCTTGGTGAAGATCTTGAGACTTGTGAAGAGGGTAATGAGCGAGCATGCAGCAAGTAATAGAAGACACAGTAGAACAGGTTTAAAACAAACAAGGATGCATTTGAAAGTATGAGAATAGTTGTTGAAAAGCATACAAACGAAATCGTATTACAAAGCAAAGCACGCTGAGACTAGAAAGTTACATCAAAGATTAGTTTTCTATCTCAGAAGACGTATTCCTGGTGCACAAGTATAAGAGATGAGCTTTTAAGTCATCAAAAGTAAGTACATCAAATTTACACTCTCAAATTGGTTGTGTTGATTGTTTAATTTCAGTTCTCAAATTTTGTTCTTAATGACTAATTTTGATTGATTCTTCTATCTTTTAATTTATTTATTTTTTCTTTTTTTCTTTCTTAGAGAAGTACATGAACCCAAAAGTTTCTGCTATGGGAGGAGCATAATCTCTGGTGCATAATTATAAGAGATGATCTTTGTAAGTCATAAAAGCATTTGTGAACTGACGTGATAAGAAAGGCCATTACCATCTAATGTTACATTCTGTCATTTATTGGGTTCACTGACGAAGATCAAATATTATTCGGATGTCTTGAGGTTGTATAAGAAGATGACTTTGGTTGGGGTACAACCCAATATTTATACATTCAACATTTTGATTAATTGCTGTTGTAATTTAGGAAAAGTTGATCATGGGTTCTGTTTGCTTGGAGAGATTCTTAAGAGGTTATGAGCCCGATGTTATCACTTTCAATACACGAATTAAGGGATTGTCTCTGCAGGGGAAGATTGCTTATGCAATCAAAGTGTTCGACAAAATGACTAAGATGGGTATTCAACCTGATGCTGTTACATGTAATACTCTTATACATGGGCTTTGTGCAATCGGGTCGGTGGATGCTTGCTCTTGATTAAGAAACAACTGTGTTGTGCCCGTGGGCTGTGTTGTGCCTAGCTTTTGACGTAATCAGATCAATTTTTAGTTGACAAGGCTGAAAGACAGTGCTTGTGATGCTGATGACATAATGGATGAATTCTCATACGGAACCTCCTGGGTCTACATCAATAGAATCAGTATGAAGACTTAAGTATATGTGATTTTCCTCATCCCTGCAATTTCGTTTCAAGTGGCTAAAAGATCTACAGATATTAACTTAAAAATTAGAGGTTGATATAGTTTTCTGACTACTGTAGTGACTTCTTCTCCAAATAGTAAGTTTTATTTTTCTCAATTTGAGTGAATTTGTTCTTCTTCTTCCTGGTTTTCGTCATGTATTGCTAGGTTAGACTATTATTACATGCATTAATTTCTAGATTGATTGCTAATTATGACTCAAACTCACATGATAAGTAATACTACGACGAGGTACTCAAAACATTTAGGTATACTTACCTGTATTTCTCTGCTTGCTTCTGTGCTGGATTCTGTGCGTATCCCGTAGTGAATCCTAAACCTAAAGAAGCAACTTGTAATAGCTTGTTGTAGTCCGTCCATAGAAAGCTAGATAGGATGTTGGATGGATAGTACATATAAGAACATCACAGAGCACTGCATCCAACCAAGTCTTCATGCATCTTATGTTGATAAAAGTATGTATGCCGATTAACTTAAATTTTGCTCTTTTTTTTTCTTTTTGAGAACATGCATAATGTTTTTGGTTTTGATAGAAAGCTTAATTACTACTCCCTCTGTCTCTAAAAGATAGGCAGGTTTGTGTGTAAATTTACACACAAACCTGCCTATCTTTTAGAGACGGAGGGAGTACTATCTGACAATGAAACCTCAATTTTGTGGGAGAACATTGAATAAAATCAGATTATTGACAATTCTCTTTTGATATTTGTTTATGAAGTTTGGTTACCCTTTCTTAGAGTAGATTTTTTGCCAGCATCTTCCTTAAAGTGTGGGAACACTGGGGGAGAATGCTTAATTTAAGTGGAAAAATAAATGAACTATTTCCTTGAAGATTTCCATTCTCCAGAATTTATGTTGGGATTATGAGTTGTCTGATGTTTTAGTCACAAAGGGTATTTACAAGGGGATTATAATTTGTATCCCAATCCGTAATATATCAGGACTTGCGCTTAATTCAATCCATGAGTCTAAATCCATAGGGAAAACAAGGATTTTTAGATGTGGTGGTCATTTGGGTTTTTAATTCTTCATCTGGATTCTTAGAATGAGATTGGGATCCCTTTTGGAAATCGTAGTTGACTGGACATTAAGGGGTAATAAAGTAGTGTTTCGGTCACACTACGGGAAAAACAGTAATCTACAAGCCCAAAAATCAGTTGTCGTACATGTACGACAACGTTTCTCCATAGGTTGCGTAAGTGGCCGGCATGTTGTTCAAGTATCGACCTTGCCGGCCAACAAATCTGAAAATCATAATTTTCGATTTCTAACCTAATCTAACAATCATATACAACAAAACAATAATGGGTTTGAGTTTATAAATCACTTACAATCTTCTTTTCGCCTTTAGAGGTTTCTTTTCAGCATCTTCAAGGATTTCATTCTTGGGTTTACTCGTTCCAACCTTTCCCTTACCTTTTCCCTCTGATTTGGAGGTTTTCATGTTACCAGTTGAATCTCTCTTGCTGCTGGATCGTTTAGAATCAACCATTTTTTTTGGGGTAGAAAATCAAAATTCAAAATTTTGGTTGATTTTAAGTTTTTAGAATGAAAGAGAAGAGGAGAGGGTTTAGAGAAGAAGAATGAAAGAGAAGAGGAGAGGTTTTTGGTTAATCGGTTTTTGGTTTTTAAGTTTAGAGTTTAGTTTTAGGTTGATTAGTGTAGGGGTATTTAAGTAAGTTTACCACGTTTTGGCCTCCCCTTAGTAAGGTCACATGTCCACTTAAAATTGGGTATACCCCAATTAGTTTTAGTATACCCCAATCTCGCCAGGTTTATAAGCAAGAGTTTTCTTTTCTTCATCCATTTTATTTGCGCCTCCAAAGCAAACCCTAACCCATGAGCGCCAACAGCAGCACCTTCTTCTCCATCTATGATCGTCACTAAAATACATAGCAGCAGCACCAACATAACCATGGCAGATGGTTCAATAGAGCATTATCATCAACAACAAAAACTTCTTTGCACTATGATTTTTCCTCTCAATAATCTGAAATAAACCCCCTTCTAAATGCTGGAGTGACAATGCTCTGACTGCAAGAGTTACATAGACTTTTTTACTTCAACTTGACCAGAATATTAGACAACTCATAATCCCAACAAACCTTCTGCCCTGCTCATAGTAATACACCATTACAAACCTTCTAACTAATTTTAGGAGGAGCCCAAGCCCTTTTGTGCATCTTTGACTCCCTTCACTTGTCTGCACATCAACTAGGACGTCAAAGACGCGTAAAAAACTGACTCAGGGATAAATTCGGCCACCTGAGCCGAACTTAGAGGGAATACCCAGGGACCACAGATATAATAAGGAGAGTCCACTGTAGAATCTGCAAGTGTAACCAGAATTCATAAATAAATACCAAACGGAAATAGCGATCAAATGAACAAACATAGACACAATCACTACTAAACACATAAATCGATTTTGAAGATCTCAATGGAACTAAAACTAGCTACAATCTGACTGACACATGAAACTCAACAAGTCCCAAGTAGACTTCTGCGACTAAGAAAAGACAAGAAAGATAACCTGTAACTAGTTTCATGGTCAGCTAACCAAAATTGAGATGCAAAACAATGAGAATAGCAAAAGAAAGATAGTGGTATTTTTTATTCGATTAACATTCATAATTGCCAACTTTTAAGTAACCCTTAATGTAATAATACGAGACTTTAGTCAGACACATTCCTTCAGACTTGATATTAGTTTTGGAAAGTCATTATGCAAACTCTGGCTGATCTCACGCACTAAGGACCCCCTAAAGGACATGTTTTTTGTTCTTTAAACCAAGATGTCAAAATACAAATACTTGTAACCCAAAGCACAAATAACTTAATCATTTGGTCGCTTCAGGACATCTGCATAGTACTGACCAAGTACACAACACTAACTTAGACTAATTTGAGAGTGCAATTTTGAAGTACTTACAAATGCTTTTGATGACATAAATGCTGCTCTCTTATACTTATGCACTAAAGTCTCCGTTTTAGTCCAGGAATTCGCTTTTCAAGATTAGCTCTCGTCTATGAATGGATTAAACAGCTTCCACGAGTTACCACGCCAAATCACTACATTAGGAGAGAAGAATCAATTAAAATTAGTCATTAAGAATTAAATTTGGAAAAAGACTGATTTCAGTTGTTCTCTGATACTTACTATACGGATGACTGAGAATGATGTTAGTAAAAGTTAACCCTCTTTCAATCTGATGGATTGGAACTATCAGCGTATCCAACGGTTGAATACATTTAATGAAATCCTCGTTTCCAAAGTCTGCTCATACCGAATATCTAAATCAGAGATCTTAGCCTTTGTCTTCAAGTAGTGAGAATAAGCTTGCCAGTGTGGAGAGCTATCATGAGTCATTGATAATACGCTCTTTCCCATTAATCAGTGAGCACTGGTTAAAAATTAACAGATAGAAATGACTAATCGGTATGCGAATAGAGAACTTAAATATACAGAAATAAGAACGAAGAACACATGCATTGATAAATTACATCCAATAGAGTCATACACAACAAGAAAGACTTACCTATATTAATCTGGATGAAGACTGTAGTTCCAACTGATGAAAGTTTCCTGCAAAAGACATTATGGTAGAAGGCCAATGTCATCCCCAGATCATCCAAGAACCTAATCAAGCCAACAAAATGAGTTAATTACTAAGAGAAAAATTGTCACTTGAGAGCAGTATAAAGATTATTATTTGGGTACTAGTTAATAAACAGACGACAAAGGGTTCCATTTCGCACCCAGAAGCTATTAACAAATGTATGATAGACGGTTGGAAAACTATATGTGAGGGAATGCGTGATGTAAATGTAAAATTGCATAAAGTCACGGTTCGGCAGTTTTGCACAAGTCATGAGTTTGAGAAGCAGTGAGTCAAAGCTTTAAAACAGAGAATACTTCAGAGTAGCGAATGACATCATGCACATTCGAAAATTAAGACAGAAATCATGCATATTCATAAGCCTCTGTTGAAACCTTAGTTAAGTGGCAGACAACAATATTTTTTTTTGTCTTATACGAACTTTGGTACACCTCCAACCTTGAAAACGTTGTCCCCCTTGTAGTAATCTTATATTTTTGTGGCTGTGGTGATTCTGAAATTGCCATCATAATGTCCGTCAAGTGACCAAAAAATATTCAAGGTGTTGGATCTCACTTATGGATTGTGGTCCAGGACCTGGTATAAGGTGAGGACTCCATCCTTGTCCTTGATTCTTTCTTCTAATTGCAAAGCGTTACTGCAATATAAACATATATTTTTCAATATAAACATAATGCAAAGCGTTACATGTAAAATACGATCTAAAATTTGACAGTGAGACCAAAATATGTTGGTAAAAACAAACTATTACCCCTCATTTATATGAAAATTATGAAAGCATATAGAAGACAAAATAAATCCCCTTCTAAATGCTGGAGTGACAATGCTCTGACTGCAAGAGTTACATAGACTTTATTACTTCAACTTGACCAGAATATTAGACAACTCATAATCCCAACAAACCTTCTTCCCTGCTCATAGTAATACACCATTACAAACCTTCTAACTAACTGAAGGAGGAGCCCAAGCCTTTTTGTGCGTCTTTGACTCCCTTCACTTGTCTGCACATCAACTAGGACGTCAAAGACGCGTAAAAAACTGACTCAGGGGATAAATTCGGCCACCTGAGCCGAACTTAGAGGGAATACCCCAGGGGACCTCAGCTATAATAAGGAGAGTCCACTGTAGAATCTGCAAGTGTAACCAGAATTCATAAATAAATACCAAACGGAAATAGCCATCAAATGAACAAACATAGACACAATCACTACTAAACACATAAATCAATTTTGAAGATCTCAATGGAACTAAAACTAGCTACAATCTGACACATGAAACTCAACAAGTCCCAAGTAGATTACTGCGGCTAAGAAAAGGCAAGAAAGATAACCTGTAACTAGTTTCATGGTCATCTAGCCAAAATTGAGATGCAAAACAATGAGAATAGCAAAAGAAAGGTAGTGAAATTTTTTATTCGAATATGTAACAATACGAGACTTTAGTCAGACACATTCCTTCACACTTGATATTAGTTTTGGAAAGTCATTATTCAAACTCTGGGTGATCTCACATACTAAGGACCACCCAAAAGACATGTTTTTGTTCTCTAAACCAAGATGTCAAAATACAAATACTTGTAACGCAAAGCACAAATAACTTAATCATTTGGTGGCTTCAGGACATTCGCAACATCTGCATAGTACTGACCAAGTACACAACACTAACTTGGACTAATTTGAGAGTGCAATATTTAAGTACTTACAAATGCTTTTGATGACATAAATGCTGATCTCTTATACTTCTGCACTACAGTCTCCATTTTACTCTCCAACTTGCAAGTATTAGTCCAGGAATTCGCTTTTCCAAGATTAGCTTTCCTCTGTGAATGGATTAAACAGCTTCCACGAGTTACCACGCCAAATCACTACATTAGGGGAGACAAGAATCAATTAAAATTAGTCATTAAGAATTAAATTTGAAAACTAACTGATTTTAGTAGTTCTTTGATACTTACTATACGGATGATTGAGAATGATGTTAGTAAAAGTAAGCTCCTTTCCTTTCGATGGATTGAAACTATCAGCCGATCCAGTGGTTGAATACCTTTAATGAAAACCCCATTTTCAAGTCCGCCCATACCGAATATCTAAATCGAAGATCTTCACCTTTGTCTTCAAGCAGTAAGAATAAACTTGCCAGTGTGGAGAGCCATCATGAGTCATTGGTAATATGCTCTTTCCCATTGATCAGTGAGCACTGGTTACAAATTAACAAATAAAAATGACTAATCGGTATGCGAATTGAGAACTTGGATATACATAAAAAGAACGAAGAACACATGCATTGATGAATTACATGTCCAATAGAGTCATACACAACAAGAAAGACTTACCTACATTAATCTGGACAAGACTGTAGTTCCCACCGATGAAAGTTTGTCTGCAAAAGACATTATGGTAGAAGGCCAATGTCATCCCAGCTGATCCAAGAACCTAATCAAGCCAACAAAATGAGTTAATTACTAAGAGTGAAATTTTCGTCACTTGAGAGCAGTATAGAGATTATTATTTGGGTACTTGTTAATAAACAGACAACAAAGGGTTCCATTTCGCACCCAGAAGCTATTAACAAATGTATGATAGACAGTTTGCAGAACTATATGTGAGGACTGCCTGATGTAAATGTAAAATTCTTTGCATAAAAGTCACGGTTCGGCAGTTTTGCACAAGTCATGAGTTTGAGAAGCAGTGAGTCGAAGCTTTAAAACAGAGAATACTTCAGAGTAGCGAATGACATCATGCACATTCGAAAATTAAGACAGAAATCATGCATATTCATAAGCCTCTCCTGATTTCTGTTGGTGCGGAATTGTAATTTATCAATACCTAACACATGCCCAAAGCATCAGGTCACATAAGCAAAAACTAAGGATTCTTGATCAAGTTCTGGAGAACCAACAATGTGGCTATACATGTTGTCACAAAGTCTTAAACACTACTAATGGTCCCAACTGGCAGGTACAGAAGCATTCTTTGAGCACAATGTTGCAAACTAATTCTGAATTTTACTATTTCTACGGCACTCTGTTGCAAACTAATTCTTTGAGCACAATGTTGCAAACTAATTCTTAATTTTATTAAAACAAAAACATTAGAGTCGATTGGCTGCAGCAGATCACAATGGGAACATACTGACTACGAGGACCTAACATAACCAAGAATAACAGCAATTGGCTGCAGCGGATCGCTATGGGAAAAATTATAGTCAAAAAGAAAGAGATATAACATCATCTCTTGATTTCCTTGCTAGCTAATTGATCTTCTTATGCCTACTATCCTTCCAGCTAACTTTCTAGGAGTGGACAACAAGCTGTTACTAGTTTCTTATTTAGGATCAGTTCACTATGGGATATGCAGAATTTAATGGCAATCAAGTGAAGCAATTATAAAACACTAACACAACTAATTTGAGAGTGTAACTTTGAAGTACTTAGAAATGCTTTTGATGACATAAATGCTCTTATGCTTTTTCCCCAGGAATTCGCTTTCTGAGTTGCCGTTAGCGGTGCTGGCAACAGAGAATACTCTCCTCCGATGATTAGTCATGCCAGCCAAATCTCTACATTAGAAGAGAGAAGAATCAATTAAAATTGGTCATTAAGAATTAAATTCCAGAACTGACTGGATTTAGTGTAGTTATTTGATGCTTACACCAAGGATAAGCATGAAAAAAATTCAATGATCATGAAACAATTTAAGCAAACTCATGTTGGGCAGGAACTCAAGTTTCTGATGTAGTAGATTCCTGATTACCTAATTTAATCACTGAAGTTCTGGAAACTCTTTCCATGAAACGGGAATACCAGCAATACATTCAATGAAGACCCATACCCATTTCATGAAAACCCAATTTCCGAGATCCCTCATACCAAATCAAATCATTTGAAAATCAAAATCAGCTGTCCCTCCAAGGAATAATCAAAATCATTTATAACTATTTAGTGGTTGATTTAGTGGTGATGGTGGTGCTATACCGAAGACAGTAGTAGTGGTGATGGTGGTTAATGGAGGAAGGCAGGAGGAGGAGGATTTTAGAGATGCGCCGCCGTAAACTGTTATAACCTTACTGAACCCTAACACATTACATTTATATTGGAACACTAAATGGCCCATGAGACGAAGCACGGCATCAGCCCTAAATAAGGGTTCTAATATGTTCCAGGCACAGCATCGGCCCGTGGCAAATCAAATGCGCCACAATCGTTAATTTGAATACCCTGGCTCAAAATATGGCTAATATGTGAATCGTGACAACGCGTCTTGGTAATTTCAAAGTAGAAATGCTGTGGTATCTTGATAACTTCACAGTATCTATCTTCATAGTTATTTTATGTTGGAAATAAGATGCGGTTTCGGTTTCTCGGAAATCCTGTTCATGCGACAAACACAATATTAATAAGAAGAGGGTTAGAAAGACTTATCGGATTGGTTGATCGAGGCGAGGTAATCCTCTTTCCTTAAAGACAATTCATCCCCGCATACGGTGCTCACGGTTGTACGGATGTCGCCTTCCAAGATAAAACGATCACGCCTTATAGTAAGTAGCACTACAATACTTTTAGGCCAGCGAATGTTGACAATTACCATGTGCTCTTAATTACTCGACTCTTGACTTCAAAATGTGTTTTCTACTTCTCAAATCTTGTCAAAACTCATACAAAACAATACTAAGAGATGGGTTTATATAGAGTCAATGGTGACTCTACATGGTGTCCTTTCATCCATAGGTGACTCACCATGTCTAATGGTGACTCTCCATAACACTTGTGCACTAAGTGTCTTATGGTGGAAAGGCATGACCCTTAAACACACCTCTTGGAGTTTAAACTTCCAAAACCAATTTTTACTCACATAATAATTTTGACCCAAAATTCCAACATTTTATAACCCTAAAATTACTTTTGTAACTAGAAACTGCACTTTGGTGATTTTGAAATTGTCATTCTAATTTTAGTACATCAACCGCAAACAAACCTTAGTGTTACAGAATTAGACATAATATTTGAGAGGAAAACTCATAATAGTAGTAATTACAGGGAGAAATTAGACAGGTGCTTCTGGTACACTTTCTGCCTAGAGTTTCAATTGTCTTCATGGTGCTGGAACTATAAACAGCAATACTAGCAGCTTTACAGTACCTGGCGACTAAAACTGTTGCTTCACGGTAACTGGAAATATAAGTGACTGTAAAATGATACCAAACTAGCTCTGACCTCCATTTATCACATCTAGCCGTCACATCATGGCGGCCCTGAGCCAAAGCATACGAAGTATTGCTTCGGGAAGCAAAAATTGTGGGGGCATCAAAAAAATAAAATTTCTCTAGTTTGAGTACAAAAGTCAACATTAAACTTGGTATAATTTGTAATATTATTCCGCCATAAGGGCAGCAATTGAAAAAAGAATATCCCATGTAGACAGATTTATGGGGAAATCCTACCGTGATTGGATGTTAGAGTTAAATTCCTAAAATGGTATAAGTGCTTTATTAGGTGACGTATTCACCCAGGTATGGAAGGAATCAAATACATTTTTGAAGGAATTAAAGACATGCAGTAACACTTTCTTCCTCACAACGCTCCTTGGTTACCAAACTAAAAAAGAGTCCTTTTAACTTTTCTATCCGTTCTCTCACTTAAACTATCAGAGAACCAAAAGAACTAATAAGCAGTCGTTTAAAGGAATTATCAAACAATACTGTTTTTATATATAGCCATGTATAGGGCATCATTTTGGATACCAACTTCGGGGCATGAACAACTCAGGGCCGGCCCTGCTTATATGTTCAAGTCACAAGTGGGCAGATATGGTGCCGGGGGAAATCCTAACCTTCTCTATCAACCCCACCCGATATCCCCTTGTTCAGGTACTTTCTTCGGCTCTAATTTTTGTTACAAGTTACTTATCATAACATTTTGAGTAGATGATTCTTTTATTTACGGTGGATTGCTAGGAAATTAGTGAAATTTTATTCTAGAAAAGGTGGCATTTGTGGTCGTTCTTGTTCAAATGTGTATCAAGTGTCAACTGTCAAGTAGAAATGAAATAATAAGTTGTGTTATGTGCCCTAGCTGGTATTTTCATGACTGTGTTATCAGTCTCGTGTCTACGAAGTTGGAGCTCATTAAATTCATTCTTGGTGGAGCTAGCTAGCTATTTTCATGATTTTCCGTTATGCCTCTAATTTGCCATGAAATAGAGGTTTATCTATAACTATGGAGTGCATGCCACATTTATCATGTGCCCACATTGTTTGGTTTGGTTTGTTAGCCAGTGGAGTAATTTAATCATGCCAGTTACCTACCTCATAATGTTGAAAATTGTGGTTTGGATTTTTGAAAATTATAATATACCATTTCCACTGCCTTCAATTTTTGTTAACATCCTTGGCATCTTATACCTGTAAAAGGCATCATCGCTGTTACCAGAACCTAGGTTCTACATTTGAATGATTCATTCATCATAGAAGGTAAGAAAACATGTCAAATTACAAGCTCAATTTCCATTACAATTTTACACATGACAGAAAGATGACTTCTTCATTAGGAGATTCAGCTGGTGTGTCTTTCACCAATACCACTATAGTGCTTTGAAATATTATCAGGGCTACCTATATTTTATCAATTGATTCCGCTTTTATTACCCACGATAAAGCAAAAATCAGCTGACCAGAGCTAGGAAACATATATAGTTCTTAGATGATGAAATGTTGAATGTTTAAATGTGATCAGAATGTTCAATTGATAAACAATGAACTCGCCGGAATAGACGACGTCGGAGCTCTTGTACCTGCCGGAGATTCTTGCCCCTAACGGCCCTAACCCAATGCTGTTTAACCCATGAGCCACGTGTATATGTTGTCCCTGTAGAAACAATTTCTATGGAAATTGAAAAAAATATATAGGGGTATGTTTATAAAGAAAAGATATATGAGGGTATTTAAATACCAGCTTTATGTTTTAACGGTCCGTGCCGAACTGATCACAAAGAGACGGGTCAGGCCCTGGTATCTTTCTAGATTATTCGGAAGCAGCCGACTCCTTTATTTAGTTCGGTTTGATATTAGGAAACTAGAACTTGCTTTTAAGGTTTCTTAAGACTGTATATAAACCTGCTGGAGAAGTATCTTTTATTCAATCAACATAAGTATTCGTGGTATATCAAAAACAAAAAAAAAAAAAAATCGATCAATTTCTATATCGATAGAGATGATTATGCAAAGAGCAGGTTCAGCAGCCCAGACACGTCGTTCTTGGCCTAAGTTTGGTGATGCTGTTAACGAAGTTGTTGGTGCTAGAGTTACCGAGGTTTCTCCTGCAGCGATCCTTCTTGAAAGGCCTCGACCTCCTGGTTTGTTTTCCTCTTCCTCCTTTTCTATTTTAATATTTACATAAAAATCCCTTTACTGCAGTTTCATTATCGTATCCATCTTGATTATCGAACTTCATTACTACAGGTGATACCAAGGTTCCTGGAGGTCTCTCCTCAAATTTCAGAGGTGATATGCTGTGTTGGACCTGCGGTAAGAAGGGTGATCACTTGACACCCAATTGTCGTTACAGGGATATTGCTGTCCCACCTGAGTGGTACAAGGATCCTGCTATCCCACCTGAGAGTTACAAGGATCCTGCTGTCCCACCTGAGAGTTCCAGTTTGTACGATTATGCCAATCTCATCCTTAAGAATCGAATGGGGACTCCTAGGGCAAATTAGAATTAAAGAAGCCTTTGCCAGCAAATTAGGATTAAAATCCTAAAATCACTGACAGTTGGGTGTTGCTTTAATACTTCTTACTTATTTTGTTGTCTGCCAGGAGAGGCTTTAATACTTTGTTTATAATAATCACTTTCAGAGTATGATCTATTTGCTACTATGTTTCTGTTATACTCGTCCTGCTTAATTTTTTTTTTTTTTTTTTACAATGACGAAAATATGGGAAAGTTTGGAGGCTTGCAGATGATACTGATCTCAATCGGTAGCCTCTAACCTTCCTGCTACCCCAAAATAAAAGGATATCTTTAGGTTTCCCTTGGCGTTTTTGGTCGGAAGCCAGTCAGTGTTATAAAAACCTTAGCCGTCTAAAGTCATACATATTTTACGGCCGTTGGATGTATGAGTGAACCCTAAATTAGATCTTTAAGCCTTTATAAGCACTACTTTCCTTTTCTTCGTCCATTTTATTTGCGCATCCAAAGCAAACCCTAACCCATGAGCGCCAACAGCAGCACCTTCTTCTCCATCTGTGATCGTCAATAAAATACATAGCAGCAGCAGCAACATAACCATGGCAGACGGTTCAATAGAGCATCACCATCAACAACAAAAACATCATCGCGCTATGATTTTTCCAGGGCCGTCTCTACCATTTTTAAGGCTCGGGGCGAACTTTCAAAAACGGACCTTTTCTTCCTAGGGTACATGCGCATAAATGATGGATGGAAAACGAACGATTAATTACATACCGAGCAATCCATTTATGCATAGTAGTACCATAGTAATATTTTCTAGAAATAGCGGCCGAAGGCCGCCTAATTTTTTAACATTTTTTATGTTACATTTTGGTTAAAAAAATACCACCAACATACTGTGCATGTTGCAAAATGTTTCAAAAATGAAAAATGTTAAACTCAGTAATTTATAATAATTTTGTGATTTAGCAAATATTATGGGCTACGGAAAATAACTTTTGAGGGTTAACAAGATTTAAAAAATCCCAAAAATTTGTGAAAGATAGGGTTACTAAAAAAATCAAGCGAATGAAATCCCTTATTTCCAATGTTCTGATTGTTCAATATCTTATGACCAGGGAAAAAATGTTTCAAAAAAAAAAAATCAAGAAAAAAATAAGAATCTGGTCCTCATTTTTGGGCCCTCACCAAATTTGGGCCTAGGGCGGTCGACCATCTCGCCCTAGGCCTAAGACGGCCCTGGATTTTTCCTCTCAATTATCTGAAATATCATCTCAGTTACAACGGAAACAGAGAAGAATTTTGTTCCTCGTTTGACGAGTCTTTCTTTTCAAATCTGGGTTCTTGTTTTGCATCCTTTATATTTATTTTATTTTATTTTGAAGAATCCTGCTGGGGTTTCATTAAGTTGTAAACAAATGAACTAGCCATGCCTAGCAGTGTATTCTTGTGATTTATTAATTCTGTGTATCAGTTTAACTAGTTACCAAAATTAAACAAGAATTTTTGTTTTTATTTTTATCGGACAAAATATTTAAGATGAAAACCTCTCCTGGAGTATAACTTTTCATTTGTCTTTTGATCTTCTTCAATCGTAGATAGATATACTGGCGGTGTTAATTCTTCTAAACACTCCCAAAATGTAAATCGAGCAAAGATAATCAAATCCTCCTGACTAGCTCTTGAATTATTAGTATAATACTAAGCCAGCTAGTAACACAGTCAGTAAGTGGGTTATAGCCAGCACTAATTCCTTCATACAAAAGTCTCATACAAAAGCTTCTTTTCATAATTATAAACCTTCATACAATCTGTCTTAGCAGTCGTGCGCTTCACAAGTTTAAAGTTAGGCTGTAATGAGGACAACACCATTCTGAATAAAACATACTCCACCATGGAAAAAGGCAATTCATGCAAAATAATCATTCTTGCGATAAGGTCACGAGTTACTTCTGGAATGAATTTGAAGTTATATGCAGCTACAGCACCATCTTCTAGCTCAGAAGCCTTCAAGAACATCTGGTCAACTTTCTTTTGAGTCCTTTGGTATGCAAAACAACTTTTTAAATGTTTGGTCAGACTACTAGTCCCGTTTTCACTTTTCGCACCAAGTATAGAAGGACAGTGCTTACATTTTCCACTAACCACTACACCATTTTCGAATATCTCCTCAAATTCATCCCATGCCTTTGAAGTTCTTTTACGCTTTTGTGGAGCTGGTGGAGGAGCTGGTGGTGGAGATGTATCCACGGCCACGGTACTAGAATCACCAGCTGTAGTTTCCACTTCTTTTCGCACAGTAGTTTTAACAACTTCATTCCTCTTACGCTTCAAACCTTGATCTTTTGGAGGCTTAGCTGAACCTGTGGGTACAACACGATTATGGTCACCAACTACCTTTCCTTTTTTTTCGGAGTATTGGTTCTGCAAGGGAACGACAACAACGGTGAGTTTCGAAAGCAACAAAAGAACAAAATTCGCATACAATTAGTTTCAAAAGCTGGCATATAATGATGATTTGTAAATAGCCAATGAGTCAATGACTACCAACTAAAATTGATTTTAGCAAGCATATACATAAGAAAATGGAAAAAAAAAATCATTCAAGCAAAAAAACAAACATCTTATGGAGCATGCAAGCAAACCTTTCCCTTCCCCACCAAAGCTAATGTACAAACCCACAGTAGCCAGTACACCCATTTTAAATGTTCTGGATGGATCAATCTAAGCAAAACAAATCATGTTGTAGTGGGGTTTTAATTTTTACATATCTTCACTTAAGAGAAAAAATAAAGGAAAGTGGAAACCCCATTTCAAAATTTCTCTAAAAGAAATTCCGATAGTCAACTAATTTCAGAATAATGAAACATCAACAGATCGTAAATAATAGTAATACTGTAATAATACATCATTTCACAATACAAATGTAAAAATGTTAAAACCCTAATTTAGAATTTCCCTAAACAGATGTAAATAAACTGAAAAGTATATAAAAATCAAACCATAAATAGATAGTAAGTAACTACATGGTACCTTCCCATGATGATTTATAACGAATCAGAGAACAAAATCAATTGATTATTGATCATCAGCCAAAAACACTAGAGAGAGTTAATCTTGCAGTCGGAAGAAAATAAAGATGGATCTCGCTAAAATGAGGGCTGAGTTATTAAGGAAGAATATATACTGACCTAATCTTCCCTGAGTTTACAAAATTAACCTTGCAAAATCATTATTATTACAATACCCGATTACCCGCGGGTACCCGTCGGGTAGGATCCGGTTGGAACCGTTTCTTATCGGGTCTATTCGGGTCTACCCGTTGGGACCCGAAATTCACTAACGGGTGCAGTTTGGAGACCCAGACCCGGACCCGATTTACCCGGTTCCAAGACGGGTCCGGGTATTCGGGTACCCATTGGCAGCCCTAACCACCATAAGGCAGTTAACTCGTCTCCTTATAAATATAGACGTAGACAACGTTATAGGCCCCGTCAAATTTTCCTACTGGAGAGTGAAGACGCACACGAGCATTTTTCAAGGATTTGTTGCACAATATTTCCGCGACGTGCTGAATCAACTTTAACTGCTTGCAAGCCTAAATGATAGATAGTGTTAGCATTTCTTAAGAACTATGATATTAGGCATACAAAAATCTTTTAAGGCATACCAAGTGAAGACAAAAAAGGAGTGTAAATAGCAAAATCAGAAGCCCCTTAACCAAATATTTTTGGTAATGGCAAATCTGCCCTTTTAGGATTAGTGTTAATACTAATGATTAGTTAAAATAATTCTGATTAGTGATTAGTTTTAGGATTATTTAGTTATTAATTTGTGTAGATAAAAAATTTTGAGTAAAAAAAAAAAGTTAGGTTTTTTTAGAAGGAGAAGGGGAAAGTGAGAAAAAAATTTGTGTAGATTATTTAGTTACCCTTGAATTGTAGTCATTTAGGCTGTTCGCGGGGAAATTCCAACATATCTTATGTTTAATCTCACTTTTGTAGGTTAAAATCATCAAAAGTCGTGTTTTTCACTAAGGTTCGGTGCGGGATGAGCAGTTCATTAGGAAAGTGTTGATTAAGAGCCGAACCTACCTTGTAGACCGGAGTTCGGCTTAGTTCGAATTGTCCTAATGTCAACCCTACACCGAATGTGCGGAAGAAAAATATTTAGGGTTAAACTTTTATATTTAGAAATTCGTAGCGGAGAACTTTGTTGGAAACACATTGTTCTATTATTTGAATAAGTAGAATATAAGCCTTAACTTCGAACATGTACATTCTGGGTTTATAATTTTGTATTGGTTCTAAGCACATATTGTGAATATCGTAATAGCCGAACCTCATAAATGTGCTAGGTTCGCACATATTATGATTATCGAATACGCCAGAACCCCTATGCATCTCTTTTCGTGACTAGGTTCGGCTTGAAATTTCATGAAATTTCAAGCCGAACTGTTCATATACACTTACGGGGAAGCTTTTTGAAGAAGCAGTTCGGCTAAAACGCAACTCAATTTTGAGCCGAACCCAATAATACTCATTTGACTATCAATTACAGAGAGAGTAGTTATTTTCGAATTCAATACTATCGAATAAGCCGAATGACAAATGTGATTAGGTTCGGGCGTAAATTTCGCATGAAATTTCAAGCCGAACTGTTCATGCACACTTTCAGAAGAAACATCAAGAATGGGTTCGCTTAAAATACTAAGAAATTTTAAGCCGAACCGAATCTTAAATCACAAAAACACTAATCTTTTAGGAATTAAACTCATTTAATTGATGAGAAACAACAAACAAGGATGGAGTTTGTAGAACTTACTTTCTTATCCTCATTTAGGAGTTGGAGTTTAGGTTGGTCTTAAGTTGTGGTTCAATTTCATTTTCTACACCTTTAATTAATTCTTCTTCTTCAATTGATGGATTAGAAGATGATTTTGAATGCCTACTCCCTCGTTTTTTATTTGTACATCATTATGTAGTTGAGTTTAAATGACGGTTAAAATTTTCACAATGATATTTTTTCCGTGAGAGTTCGGCTAGAGTAGAGGAGTTAGAAGAAGAGATTATGTTTTGAAACTGATTTTAAATTTTTTTAAATTGATTTTAGGTTTTTATGTTAAAGTAAGAGTAGATTAATAACTAAAAAGTTTAGGGGTATATAGGTAATTGGACTACCCACTAGATACCCCTTATAAGGTCACCCAAGATGGGACTAGTGTTTTGTATGCCCTATAAGATTTTGGTATGCCCAAAATCAGCGTTCTTTCTTAATTCTTTTATTTCTTTCTTGAATCGTTCCCATCCAACTCATTCATTCTGTAGCCCAACAGGCATTTGTGGTCATTTCTTTTGGAAAAACATCCTCCTCGCAAAAGAAATGCCGAAAGACCAAGTTTTATCCGAATGATCAGTTGGTAAGCAATGAATTCGCCGGAACGAATATCGGAGCTCTCCGGAGATGATAAGTAGAGATGATAAGTGGACGTTTGCCAAAGCTTTTTAAAGATGATAAGTAGACGTTTGCCAAAGCAATGAACTCGCCGCAATGAACACCTGATGATTGGGTATGTTTTCCCCGGCATATCACAGCCATCTAATCTATACATATACGTTACAACCGTTAGATCAAGTGACAAATATACGAGTGAACCCTAAAGTGGATCTGTAAGCCTTTATAAGCTCTGGTTCTCTATTCTTCATCCTTTTAAGTGCGCCGCCTCCGTCTTTTGAACGCAAACCCTAACCCATGAACTTAAACAACATCAACTCCTTCTTCATCTTTGATCATCACTAAAATACCTCGTAGCAGCAGGAACATAATCATCGCTGACGGTTCACTAGAGCATCATCATCAACATCTTCGCACTATGATTTCTCCTCTCAATAATCTGAAATTTGTTTTCTGAATAACAGGAAACAGAGAAGAGAGTTTTGTTCCTTTCCTGATAAGCTGTTTCTTTTGAATGTCTAGGCTCTTGGAAAATTTTCTTTTTTCAACCTCTTTTGTAGATTCTTCCTGACTAGCTCGAGTTATTAGTAATACTGGCCAGCAACAGTTCCAGATATAATTTTACTACAATTATGAAAAGATGTATGTAACATTATTTCAATTGAAATCTTCCAGATGTATGATGTAAACCAATTAAGAAGTCAATGTATGATGGTTTTTATTGAAATCTTGAATACTTGAGCTTAATAGTTGCATCTCATGAGAATTGACTGGAAACTATGCAAGATTGCATGTATGTTATGTCACAAGTGAGCAGATATGGTGCAGGGAAATCCTAACCCTCTCCCCCTTGTTCAGGTACTTACTTCGGCTCTAATTTTTCGTTACAAGTTACTTATTGTAACATTTTGAGTATAGATGGTTGTTTTATTCAAGGGAGTTCCAGTTGTATGTTGTTATCTTAGATGGATTGCTAGGAAATAATGAGTGAAATTTTGGAAAATTTATTCTAGAAAAGGTGGCATTTTTGTGCAACCGATTTTGATGACTGTGTTATCGATCTCGTGTCTACGAAATACGAAGTTGGAGCTCATTAAAAAAAATTGGCTCATTCTTGGTGGAGCTAGCCATTTTCATGATTTTCAGTTATGCCTCTAATTTTCCATGAAATAGAGGTTTATCTATGGAGTGATTTAATCATGTCAATTACCGACCTCATAATGTCCAAAAGTTTGGTTTGGATTTCTGTGGATTCGGGGTGTAGATGTATTCAATCTTTATTGCTTTGTGATTTGTATCTATCAAATATGGCACCTTATACAACTGGACAATCTATCCTTGAAAATTTTGCTTTTGTTACCAAAATTTGATTGCGATATTACATTTTAGATAGTTTGAAATTTATTGGTTGTGTGATTTGGGTCTATTCTTTTCTCAGTCTATGTTATCTCTTTTATCTTGCCTTCTAAGATTGTGGATAGTTTCTGTTCTTACTTGTCAAAGTGCGAATTACGTAAGTTTTAAGAGTTTCATATTTCTCTTAGGAGATAAAGCAAAAGCAGAGAATAGTAACCTCAGGTGATCAGCATCCAAGGTGTCTGAACTTGTCACCGGAAAATACCTGAAAGATCCATAGAAAATGCATGATTACTTCCGAAAGAGTAGATATAGCACAAAGTCCCAGTTCTACAAGAGCAGGCCTGCCCCCAAGACCAAGTTCAGCAAAGTATAAAGGATCCGTAAAAACATTGCTTCCACAATGTAGTCTTAGGATAGAAATGTTGTCCCTCGGAAGGAAATAAGTCTTTTCTTCTTTGTTCCAGAGAGTCAGAGTCGTCGACACCTTTGTTTTATACTAAATACTTAATATTTTCATTTGCTATATTTAAGTGTTTTTTTTTTTTTTTTTGATCAGCAAAAATATATATATTGATAAAAGAATAAAGAATACACAAGAAATAAAAAGCACCCATTGTGACCCGTAAGCAAGTCATAGTGTAGTCCAAGACAAATAATGAAAATCTTCAATCTCTCACCAATTGCTCCCACTCGAATACTAGGTCTTCAAAACGTACTCCATCCAAAGACTTTTCGTGGTTGAGACCAATATAAGATGTCACTTTGATATCCAATATGAGGTTGTGAATGGGTGTTTCCTTTCCATTGAAGGTTCTTTCATTCCTCTCTTTCCGATTCTCCAAAGAGATGGCAAATGGAAGCAAGTTCCAAATAAAGTTTCCTTTGCTTGAGAACATCCTAGTATTTGTTTCAAAGAAACAAGATCCTAACATCGTTTCCTTGAACCCAATCAACTCCAAAAGCTTTATAAAAATGGCTCCACACCTTTGTTGCTTCGGAACAATGTAAGAATAGATGATTAATTGATTCTTCCTCCATCTTGCACATGTTGCACCTATTTACCAAGCAACGACCTCTTTTTTCAAGACATCCCGGGTGAGTATAGAATTGTGGTGTACCAACCAAGTGAAAAAAAGTCACTTTAGATGGTACCTTACTATTCCATACCGCCTTATGAGGAAATACAACATTTGGTTTAGTAGAAAAGCTTTGTAGCAGGATTGTACCGTGAAGAACCCATCTTTCGAATGTTTCAGCACTTTGTATCCTCACCGTCATTGATATTAACCGATTCTAAGAGTGTTGTTAGCCTTATCGCTTCCTCAATTTCCCTATCGGTGAGTCTTCTTCGAAATCTAAGTTCCAATTAATTATGCCATCAATAATTGAGTAGAACTTGTCGATGTTGTGATCTTTTTCCTTGACACTCGAACGGGTTAGGAACTCTTTGTCAAGTGTGTTGTCGCCGATCCAGTGATCTTTCCAAAAGTGTCCTATCTCCCTTGCCAATGCGAAATCTAATGCCCTCCTTGAACTTTTGCAGCCTCTTGTTAACACCCTTCCATACTGAACTACCATACGAGGATCTAATATTCTTTGTATCCCATTTATTTTTCGTGAGCCCATACTTTTCAGTAATTATGACTCTCCACAGAGAATCGGTTTGATTGTGAATCTCCAAAGACCATTTGCACAAGAAAGCATCATTCATTATCCGCAGCTGTCGAATGCCTAGTCCTCCATATTCTTTGGCCAAACTCACCGTAGCCCATGAGACTTGTGCATATTTCTTTCTGGTTGTGTCACTTCCCCAAAGGAAGTTACGCATAATCTTGTTTAATTTCTTCTCGACTGATGGCGGCATTGAATAAATTGACATGAGAAAAATAGCAAGTGTGCTCAAAACACTTTTGATCAATACTAATTTGCCACCATAGGATAAAAAACTCCCCTGCCACCCTTGTAGTATCTTCTCCGTCTTCTCTATGACTGAATCCCAAATATTCTTGTTTCTATACTGGGCTCCTGCCGGCATCCCTAGGTATCTAATAGGTAGCTCCTCAAAACTGCAACCAAGACTATTCTCAACAATATCATCAGAATTTGTATCCCCGAACTTAATTGCCGAGCTCTTTATAGGATTGATGCTAAGTCCCGAACTTATTTGGAAGCAAATTAGGAGAGCTCGAATATTCGTAATTTGTTCCGCATCGTCACTAGAGAAGAAGATTGTATCATCCGCAAATAAAAGATGTGACAATTGTGTTCCATTCGCCTTTAATCGTGAAACCTCTATATAACCCATTAACCTCCAGCTTTTGAACCATCTTGCAAAGTCCCTCCATAACCATGGTGAATAGAAAGGGAGATAGAGGGTCTCCCGTCGCAAACCCCTCGAGCTCTTGAACCGATTTCAGGCGTCCCATTGAGAAGAATGGAGAAGTGGGCTGTTGATATCAATGTCTTTATCCACCGTCTCCATTTCTGACCCATACCCATTTTTCTCATGATTGTGTCCATGAATCCCGTTAACTTTGTCATATGCCTTCTCAACGTCCAATTTGAACAACCAAACCAATCGTTCCATCCTCAACTTTGAATCAATACATTCATTCGCCAATAAAATGCTATCTATGATTTGCACTGTTTTGCACAAATGTCGTTTGTGTATTCGATATAAGATGAGGAAGTACCTTTTTAAGCCTAGAAGAGAGAACATGGGAGATTATCTTGTAGCAAGTGTTAATGTAGATCGATCGGCCTATAGTCCCTCACCAACTCTACATTATCTCTTTTGGGGATAAGAGTAATAAAAGTATTATTAGTTCTCCAATCCAGGTAGCCATTAACATCGAAGAACCGAACCATGCTCATGAAGTCTTCTCTAATAATATCCCAGAATTGTGTGTAGAACTCGATAGGGAAACCGTCAGGCCCCGGCGCTCTATTAGTTTCCATCTGTTTAATAGCCAGAACAACTTCATCTTCTGTGATTTGTAGTTCCATTTCATTCCTCTGTACATCATTTATTTTTTCAAACTGTATATTCTCTATAAATGGCCTGCTCACCTCTTGCTCTGAATACAAATCTGTATAGAACTCCTGTAGTTTCTCCCCGATAATACTCCGATCTTCTGTTAAATCTCCATCGATCCTCAAACAAGAAATATTATTAGCTCTTCTCCTCCCATTTACAATTCTGTGAAAGAACCCAGTGTTCCTATCACCATCTTCGATCCACTGCCCTTTAGTCTTGTTTTTAATCCTTTTGTGCTCCATGTTTGCCCATTTGATGTATTCTTTTTTGAGATTAACCCTATTAATGCGCTCTTCTAGAGTGGTTGTGCCTTCCTCGTCAACAAAGTCTACCTCTTGTATCTGGGAGAGCAGCGCATCCATCTTCTTGTTTACCTTGCCAAAGCACTCTTTATTCCATACTTTAAGATATTCTTTCACTGCCATCAATTTCTTGCAGAACACATAGCCAGGATTCCCAGTAAAATTAAGATCTCTCCACCAAATTTGCATCTTTTCTTTAAGGTCAGCACTTTCCAACCATATAATCTCCAGTTTAAAAGGCCTTGCACCTACGTTCATCATAGTTGTTGACAAAGGTAAGAAGGCGTATGATCCGACACGGGTCTAGGCTTAGCACTCGTATAGTATCTGGGAACATGGCTTCCCATAATGGATTGATAAGGAATCTATCAATTTCGCTACAATATGGGTTATCTTGAAAGTTAGACCAAGTGTACTTAGCACCACTAAGGGGCAAGTCCACCAAATCAAAATTGGAAATGAATCTTATGTAGTCCCTCATACCCCGATTGATTCCTCTAGCTCTATTTCTATCTGCAATCGATTTTGTAACGTTCCAGTCGCCTCCTAGAAATCCAGGAATATTCCACAGCCCCATAACCTCTCCTAACTCCCTCCATAAAGTTCTCCTTTCCTTCCTGTTGTTTGGGGCGTATATATTTGATATGAAGAACTCTAGTTGGGACGTTGTCGACCTGAACATACAAGATAAAGAATAAATGCCTTCCAGTTTGTCAACGAGTTCAATTTTATCCTTCCGCCATAATATACTTATCCCTCCTTTGGTTCCCTTGGAAGGAATGTAGCAGTAATCCACATTAGGGTGACACCAAACCTCTCTTCTAAGCCGAAAGAGAAATCTTGGAGTTTAGTTTCTTGAAGTAGTACCACATCGGGATTCCATTTCATAAGAACAGAGTTGATGGCTATCCTTTTCTCTCTTTCTCCTAGACCCCGTATATTCCACGCAATTGTTTTCTCTATCATTGGAGCCATTTAGCCTTTGCCTTTTTTCTTCTTTCCTCCTTCGACCCTTCAGGAATTGTGCCTCTAAGAAAGCTCCAATCCTACTTTTTCTCTCACTGAAACGAGCCAAACCTTTCTCTAATTATACTCGATCTCTCGGCTTCATCCTCCATGTCTGCACTCTCATCTTCACTCCCTGCGGTCTTCTCCCCTTCGCTACACTCTTCTAGGTCTTTTATCTCTTCATAAGGCCCTTCCAGCATATGTTGAACTCCAATAAGACTGTCATCTGTTATTCCACTCGATCTACCTTTTTAGCTTTGAGAATTCTAGCTTTCCCCCTCTCCATGGCCAACACTAGCGACCCCATGATACTCTCCTCTACCATGCACTCCATCCCCTTGAGTGGTAAGCCCAATAGCACCCCCACATTTGTTATTGCCTGTCGCAAATTTTCTTTCTCAACCTTCCATTGGTCTGCCTTCTCCTTCTGCATCATTTGCTGAGCTAAATTTTCTTTTTCTTTGCCAATTGTATCTTTCATTATTTCCACTTCCAAATTGTCTCGGTCTTCCTCAGCTTCTCCCGACGTCCAGTATTGTTCTTCCAAGGGTTGATCATCGATATCTGTTGCATTAGGACTCTTAGAGTTGATAGGAATTGCCTCAAACACTTCAAATGGATTGGTGACAAGGGAAATTTGATTGATCTGGGGGATATCTATTGATGTTTTCTCCCTTCCTACATCTTCATTTTTATCTCTCTCACACACTTCATCCATCTCAATAGCATTAGTGAATTCATCTTCTTCTACTACACTACTCAAACCCTCGTCAGCATCTGTATAGCGTTCTATCGGCAATTGTTGGTTAGATAATGCCTCAATGGGGTCTTGTAAATTTTCAATAAAAATTGATGGAAACTCCTTATCAGAACAATCCCTGAATTCTCCATCACCCAATGGTAGATTGTATGCCTCTCGGAGGTAGAGAAGAGATGGAAGCGGAAGACCTAGGACACTGAGATGACATCATGTTGATTCTCTCCATTTCAGAAGTTGGACCCAAATATTCCCTATGCCTAAACTGATCCACCAAAGAGCTTGCCATACAATACGTGTAACTAGGTCCCGGTTTAGAAATGTGTTGCACTATGCCGAGATGGACTTGGTCTTCTTCTTCTACCAAAGGGCCCTCGTCTTTCTTTTGAGTTAGCTGATCTTGGATTTTGTCTATCGAAGTTACTCTACGGTCAGCTGTAATAACCCAATGCTGCTTCAACCCTTTAGAAGTATTTGCGACTGCCCCAGCTTCCTCAATTTGTGCGGATGTAGTGTTGCTTTCCCTGATCTTGTTTCTCTTTCTCACTTTATTTCTCTTTTTCCTTACCTTTCCTATCATAGTACGCATTTGTTCGAATTCTTTTATTTAGCTGGTCCTCCTGGCTCTTATCTATATTTCCTTGAGTAATCACATCAGCGTGTCCTTTTGGGTCTATTTGCCTAGTCTGATTCATGCCACAAACCTTCTTTCCTCTGTCACACTCTTCCTCTCCCACGTGGGATGTACTATGGACTCCTTCTTTCCTCGTAACAACTTTATTCTCAACTACTTCTTGGCCCTTGTCTTCTTCATTGCCGGAGTGGTTTACCGGTTGCAAATCTAGTACTGCAATTCCCACCGTAAACACCAAACCTTCCTCTATCAATGGCACAGAGTGTGGCAAATCATTGATACTGTTTTTGCAATTAATAAGAACCTTAATTCCTCCAAGCTCATTAAAGTCAATCTCAATGATTGAAACAAATTTATTGAGAATTACTTCCACTGTATCTTTGGACCATAAGTGAAAGGGTACTCCAAGCAGAGATATCCATACCTTTTTATCATTAATGGAGGGGTTGATAGCATTAACTGATGGCCACCAACGAGAGAACTTGATTTCACCACTTAAGAAAGCAATGTTTTTTTGATTGATCAGCATATCATAAACTTTAACTGATTTAATGAACAATACCCCTTATTCTCAGAAAAAGTATTTATCTTAACATGTTCTTGAATATGGAATGTTGCCTTAATTCGATCTTCCACCATCCTCCAATCTATTGGTTTTGGCTCCACCTTACAAATGATAACTTCATCCCAATGATCAAAAGTTCTCTCTCTCCCGTCATACGAGATTTTTGGACCTTCTCTTGTTGCTATTGTTAAATAAGAAGTATTCCCACCTACTCCTTTGATTTTGATATTTCCTCCATGAAGATTCTGATTCCGCAACTCTGGCCATCCATTGTTGAGTTTCAATGATTCAATTTTGTTGTTAGCCGCTCCTCGCCGGTGGAAATCCTCATGTTTGTTAATACCCATTTGCAGCAGACCTATGAAATTACTCCATCCTTCCTGTCTATAACCTTCCGGAATCACCAGGTGATGTATCTTTTCCCCCCTATTACCGGTAAACCAATCAACAGCAATGTATTTTCCCCTGCTGTTGCTTCTCTCAATCAATAATAGAGCAGATCCATGGCCTAAAGGCAATCTCCATTGATACGGCTTGTCAGTGCTATTACCTCTAGATTTTGCTTCCCTGATAATCTTGAGAAACCATATCGCTCCCTCAAACGGAATAACACAAGAGTTTGTATACCCATTTGATCTCTCAATAATTGTTACTTTGGGTTTAATCTCTTTCCAGAACATAGATATCTCAAAATTCTTATCACCCACTTGTGCATAAGATGTAGTCATCCCTACAATTCACCAAGACTCAATCACTCCAGGTGGATAGGATTGGAGATATACCACCATGAATCCCACTGACCAAGTACCCTCGGACCTAAGGGGAAAGATCGATACTGCACCCGTCCTTAGTCGCCGGAGGGAGTCAATCAAAGACACTCCCAAAAGACTCAGACCCAAGGGGAAAGAACAGCACCGCGGCCCTGTCCTTGGACGCCGGAGTTTCTAGGAGGCTGGATTCATGACAATGAAGAAGTGGTATCAAATATTTAAGTGTTGAATGTAGTATGTATGTCTTCTTTCTGGTGGTGTTATGCTATGTACACAGTGGGCTCGAAATTATGTTTCTGTCTCTCTAGAACACTCCTCTAGTTCTGCTGAAACTGAGAAGAAAACGCAAAGAGGCACATATAGTTGTATCTGGATCTCAAGTAGCAATATATCGACGCATTTCTCCTCTTTGAATAGAGGATATCGCTTGCCCCTAATGTGCGCCGTCTTATCAATCATTATGTAGTCTTCAAAATTTAGTTAGAGATTGTAGAATCATACAATTTCTTGGTGAAGATCTTGAGACTTGTGAAGAGGGTAATGAGCGAGCATGCAGCAAGTAATAGAAGACACAGTAGAACAGGTTTAAAACAAACAAGGATGCATTTGAAAGTATGAGAATAGTTGTTGAAAAGCATACAAACGAAATCGTATTACAAAGCAAAGCACGCTGAGACTAGAAAGTTACATCAAAGATTAGTTTTCTATCTCAGAAGACGTATTCCTGGTGCACAAGTATAAGAGATGAGCTTTTAAGTCATCAAAAGTAAGTACATCAAATTTACACTCTCAAATTGGTTGTGTTGATTGTTTAATTTCAGTTCTCAAATTTTGTTCTTAATGACTAATTTTGATTGATTCTTCTATCTTTTAATTTATTTATTTTTTCTTTTTTTCTTTCTTAGAGGAGTACATGAACCCAAAAGTTTACGCTATGGGAGGAGCATAATCTCTCGGTGCATAATTATAAGAGATGATCTTTGTAAGTCATAAAAGCATTTGTGAACTCGACGTGATAAGAAAGGCCATTACCATCTAATGTTACATTCTGTCATTTATTGGGTTCAGCGACGAAGATCAAATATTATTGGATGTCTTGAGGTTGTATAAGAAGATGACTTTGGTTGGGGTACAACCCAATATTTATACATTCAACATTTTGATTAATTCTTTGTTGTAATTTAGGAAAAGTTGATCATGGGTTCTGTTGCTTGGAGAGATTCTTAAGAGAGGTTATGAGCCCGATGTTATCACTTTCAATACGAATTAAGGGATTGTCTGCTCGCAGGGAAGATTGCTTATGCAATCAAAGTGTTCGACAAAATGACTAAGATGGGTATTCAACCTGATGCTGTTACATGTAATACTCTTATACATGGGCTTTGTGCAAGCGGTGGTGGATGGATCTTGCTCTTGATTAAGAAACAAGCGTGTTGTGCCCGTGGTGTGTTGTGCCTAGCTTTTGACGTAATCGGATCAATTTTTAGTTGACAAGGTGAAAGACGTGCTTGTGATGCGATGACATAATGGATGAATTCTCATACGGAACCTCCACGGGTCTACATCAATAGAATCGGTATGAAGACTTAAGTATATGTGATTTTTCCTCATCCCGCAATTTCGTTTCAAGCTGGCTAAAAGATCTACGAGATATTAACTTAAAAATTAGAGGTTGATATAGTTTTCTCACTACTGTAGTGACTTCTTCTCCAAATAGTAAGTTTTATTTTTCTCAATTTGAGTGAATTTGTTCTTCTTCTTCCTGGTTTTCGTCATGTATTGCTAGGTTAGATTATTATTACATGCATTAATTTCTAGATTGATTGCTAATTATGACTCAAACTCACATGATAAGTAATACTACGACGAGGTACTCAAAACATTTAGGTATACTTTTTGTATTTCTGCTTGCTTCTGTGCTGGATTCTGTGCGTATCCCGTAGTGAATCCTAAACCTAAAGAAGCAACTTGTAATAGCTTGTTGTAGTCCGTCCATAGAAAGCTAGATAGGATGTTGGATGGATAGTACATATAAGAACATCACAGAGCACTGCATCCAACCAAGTCTTCATGCATCTTATGTTGATAAAAGTATGTATGCCGATTAACTTAAATTTTGCTCTTTTTTTCTTTTTGAGAACATGCATAATGTTTTTGGTTTTGATAGAAAGCTTAATTACTACTCCATCTGTCTCTAAAAGATAGGCAGGTTTGTGTGTAAATTTACACACAAACCTGCCTATCTTTTAGAGACGGAGAGTACTATCCGACAATGAAACCTCAATTTTGTGGGAGAACATTGAATAAAATCGGATTATTGACAATTCTCTTTTGATATTTGTTTATGAAGTTTGGTTACCCTTACTTAGAGTAGATTTTTTTAAACATCTTCCTTAAAGTGTGGGAACACCGGGGGAGAATGCTTAATTTAAGTGGAAAAATAAATGAACTATTTCCTTGAAGATTTCCATTCTCCGTAATTTATGTTGGGATTATGAGTTGTCTGATGTTTTAGTCACAAAGGGTATTTACAAGGGGATTATAATTTGTATCCCAATCCGTAATATATCGGGACTTGCGCTAATTCAATCCATGAGTCTAAATCCATAGGGAAAACAAGGATTTTTAGATGTGGTGGTCATTTGGGTTTTTAATTCTTCATCTGGATTCTTAGAATGAGATTGGGATCCCTTTTGGAAATCGTAGTTGACTGGACATTAAGGGTAATAAAGTAGTGTTTCGGTCACACTACGGAAAAAATGATAATCTACAAGCCCAAAAATCAGTTGTCGTACATGTACGACAACGTTTCTCCATAGGTTGCGTAAGTGGCCGGCATGTTGTTCAAGTATCGACCTTGCCGGCCAACAAATCAAAATCATAATTTTCGATTTCTAACCTAATCTAACAATCATATACAACAAAACAATAATGGGTTTGAGTTTATAAATCACTTACAATCTTCTTTTTCGCCTTTAGAGGTTTCTTTTCGGCATCTTCAAGGATTTCATTCTTGGGTTTACTCGTTCAACATTTCCCTTACCTTTTCCTCCGATTTGGAGGTTTTCATGTTACCGGTTGAATCTCTTGCTTTTGGATCGTTTAGAATCAACCATTTTTTGGGGTAGAAAATCAAAATTCAAAATTTTGGTTGATTTTAAGTTTTAGAATGAAAGAGAAGAGGAGAGGGTTTAGAGAAGAAGAATGAAAGAGAAGAGGAGAGGTTTTTGGTTAATCAGTTTTTGGTTTTTAAGTTTAGAGTTTAGTTTTAGGTTGATTAGTGTAGGGGTATTTAAGTAAGTTTACCACGTTTTGGCCTCCCCTTAGTAAGGTCACATGTCCACTTAAAATTGGGTATACCCCAATTAGTTTTAGTATACCCCAATCTCGCTGAGTTTATAAGCAAGAGTTTTCTTTTCTTCATCCATTTTATTTGCGCCTCCAAAGCAAACCCTAACCCATGAGCGCCAACAGCAGCACCTTCTTCTCCATCTATGATCGTCACTAAAATACATAGCAGCAACACCAACATAACCATGGCAGATGGTTCAATAGAGCATTATCATCAACAACAAAAACTTCTTTGCACTATGATTTTTCCTCTCAATAATCTGAAATAAACCCCCTTCTAAATGCTGGAGTGACAATGCTCTGACTGCAAGAGTTACATAGACTTTTTACTTCAACTTGACCAGAATATTAGACAACTCATAATCCCAACAAACCTTCTGCCCTGCTCATAGTAATACACCATTACAAACCTTCTAACTAATTTTAGGAGGAGCCCAAGCCCTTTTGTGCATCTTTGACTCCCTTCACTTGTCTGCACATCAACTAGGACGTCAAAGACGCGTAAAAAACTGACTCAGGGATAAATTCGGCCACCTGAGCCGAACTTAGAGGGAATACCCAGGGACCACAGATATAATAAGGAGAGTCCACTGTAGAATCTGCAAGTGTAACCAGAATTCATAAATAAATACCAAACGGAAATAGCCATCAAATGAACAAACATAGACACAATCACTACTAAACACATAAATCGATTTTGAAGATCTCAATGGAACTAAAACTAGCTACAATCTGACTGACACATGAAACTCAACAAGTCCCAAGTAGACTTCTGCGACTAAGAAAAGACAAGAAAGATAACCTGTAACTAGTTTCATGGTCAGCTAACCAAAATTGAGATGCAAAACAATGAGAATAGCAAAAGAAAGATAGTGGTATTTTTTATTCGATTAACATTCATAATTGCCAACTTTTAAGTAACCCTTAATGTAACAATACGAGACTTTAGTCAGACACATTCCTTCAGACTTGATATTAGTTTTGGAAAGTCATTATGCAAACTCTGGCTGATCTCACGCACTAAGGACCCCCTAAAGGACATGTTTTTTTGTTCTTTAAACCAAGATGTCAAAATACAAATACTTGTAACCCAAAGCACAAATAACTTAATCATTTGGTCGCTTCAGGACATCTGCATAGTACTGACCAAGTACACAACACTAACTTAGACTAATTTGAGAGTGCAATTTTGAAGTACTTACAAATGCTTTTGATGACATAAATGCTGCTCTCTTATACTTATGCACTAAAGTCTCCGTTTTAGTCCAGGAATTCGCTTTTCCAAGATTAGCTCTCGTCTATGAATGGATTAAACAGCTTCCACGAGTTACCACGCCAAATCACTACATTAGGAGAGAGAAGAATCAATTAAAATTAGTCATTAAGAATTAAATTTGGAAAAAGACTGATTTCAGTTGTTCTCTGATACTTACTATACGGATGACTGAGAATGATGTTAGTAAAAAGTTAACCCTCTTTCAATCTGATGGATTGGAACTATCAGCGTATCCAACGGTTGAATACATTTAATGAAATCCTCGTTTCCAAGTCTGCTCATACCGAATATCTAAATCAGAGATCTTAGCCTTTGTCTTCAAGTAGTGAGAATAAGCTTGCCAGTGTGGAGAGCTATCATGAGTCATTGATAATACGCTCTTTCCCATTAATCAGTGAGCACTGGTTAAAAATTAACAGATAGAAATGACTAATCGGTATGCGAATAGAGAACTTAAATATACAGAAATAAGAACGAAGAACACATGCATTGATAAATTACATATCCAATAGAGTCATACACAACAAGAAAGACTTACCTATATTAATCTGGATGAAGACTGTAGTTCCAACTGATGAAAGTTTCCTGCAAAAGACATTATGGTAGAAGGCCAATGTCATCCCCAGATCATCCAAGAACCTAATCAAGCCAACAAAATGAGTTAATTACTAAGAGAAAAAATTGTCACTTGAGAGCAGTATAAAGATTATTATTTGGGTACTAGTTAATAAACAGACGACAAAGGGTTCCATTTCGCACCCAGAAGCTATTAACAAATGTATGATAGACGGTTGGAAAACTATATGTGAGGGAATGCGTGATGTAAATGTAAAATTGCATAAAAGTCACGGTTCGGCAGTTTTGCACAAGTCATGAGTTTGAGAAGCAGTGAGTCAAAGCTTTAAAACAGAGAATACTTCAGAGTAGCGAATGACATCATGCACATTCGAAAATTAAGACAGAAATCATGCATATTCATAAGCCTCTGTTGAAACCTTAGTTAAGTGGCGACAACAATATTTTTGTTTTGTCTTATACGAACTTTGGTACACCTCCAACCTTGAAAACGTTGTCCCCCTTGTAGTAATCTTATATTTTTGTGGCTGTGGTGATTCTGAAATTGCCATCATAATGTCCGTCAAGTGACCAAAAATATTCAAGGTGTTGGATCTCACTTATGGATTGTGGTCCAGGACCTGGTATAAGGTGAGGACTCCATCCTTGTCCTTGATTCTTTCTTCTAATTGCAAAGCGTTACTGCAATATAAACATATATTTTTCAATATAAACATAATGCAAAGCGTTACATGTAAAATACGATCTAAAATTTGACAGTGAGACCAAAATATGTTGGTAAAAACAAACTATTACCCCTCATTTATATGAAAATTATGAAAGCATATAGAAGACAAAATAAATCCCCTTCTAAATGCTGGAGTGACAATGCTCTGACTGCAAGAGTTACATAGACTTTATTACTTCAACTTGACCAGAATATTAGACAACTCATAATCCCAACAAACCTTCTTCCCTGCTCATAGTAATACACCATTACAAACCTTCTAACTAACTGAAGGAGGAGCCCAAGCCTTTTTGTGCGTCTTTGACTCCCTTCACTTGTCTGCACATCAACTAGGACGTCAAAGACGCGTAAAAAACTGACTCAGGGATAAATTCGGCCACCTGAGCCGAACTTAGAGGGAATACCCCAGGGGACCTCAGCTATAATAAGGAGAGTCCACTGTAGAATCTGCAAGTGTAACCAGAATTCATAAATAAATACCAAACGGAAATAGCCATCAAATGAACAAACATAGACACAATCACTACTAAACACATAAATCAATTTTGAAGATCTCAATGGAACTAAAACTAGCTACAATCTGACACATGAAACTCAACAAGTCCCAAGTAGATTACTGCGGCTAAGAAAAGGCAAGAAAGATAACCTGTAACTAGTTTCATGGTCATCTAGCCAAAATTGAGATGCAAAACAATGAGAATAGCAAAAGAAAGGTAGTGAAATTTTTATTCGAATATGTAACAATACGAGACTTTAGTCAGACACATTCCTTCACACTTGATATTAGTTTTGGAAAGTCATTATTCAAACTCTGGGCGATCTCACATACTAAGGACCACCCAAAGGACATGTTTTTTTGTTCTCTAAACCAAGATGTCAAAATACAAATACTTGTAACGCAAAGCACAAATAACTTAATCATTTGGTGGCTTCATGACATTCACAACATCTGCATAGTACTGACCAAGTACACAACACTAACTTGGACTAATTTGAGAGTGCAATATTTAAGTACTTACAAATGCTTTTGATGACATAAATGCTGATCTCTTATACTTCTGCACTACAGTCTCCATTTTACTCTCCAACTTGCAAGTATTAGTCCAGGAATTCGCTTTTCCAAGATTAGCTTTCCTCTGTGAATGGATTAAACAGCTTCCACGAGTTACCACGCCAAATCACTACATTAGGGGAGACAAGAATCAATTAAAATTAGTCATTAAGAATTAAATTTGAAAACTAACTGATTTTAGTAGTTCTTTGATACTTACTATACGGATGATTGAGAATGATGTTAGTAAAAAGTAAGCTCCTTTCCTTTCGATGGATTGAAACTATCAGCCGATCCAGTGGTTGAATACCTTTAATGAAAACCCCATTTTCAAGTCCGCCCATACCGAATATCTAAATCGAAGATCTTCACCTTTGTCTTCAAGCAGTAAGAATAAACTTGCCAGTGTGGAGAGCCATCATGAGTCATTGGTAATATGCTCTTTCCCATTGATCAGTGAGCACTGGTTACAAATTAACAAATAAAAATGACTAATCGGTATGCGAATTGAGAACTTGGATATACATAAAAAAGAACGAAGAACACATGCATTGATGAATTACATGTCCAATAGAGTCATACACAACAAGAAAGACTTACCTACATTAATCTGGACAAGACTGTAGTTCCCACCGATGAAAGTTTGTCTGCAAAAAGACATTATGGTAGAAGGCCAATGTCATCCCAGCTGATCCAAGAACCTAATCAAGCCAACAAAATGAGTTAATTACTAAGAGTGAAATTTTCGTCACTTGAGAGCAGTATAGAGATTATTATTTGGGTACTTGTTAATAAACAGACAACAAAGGGTTCCATTTCGCACCCAGAAGCTATTAACAAATGTATGATAGACGGTTGCAGAACTATATGTGAGGGACTGCCTGATGTAAATGTAAAATTCTTTGCATAAAAGTCACGGTTCGGCAGTTTTGCACAAGTCATGAGTTTGAGAAGCAGTGAGTCGAAGCTTTAAAACAGAGAATACTTCAGAGTAGCGAATGACATCATGCACATTCGAAAATTAAGACAGAAATCATGCATATTCATAAGCCTCTCCTGATTTCTGTTGGTGCGGAATTGTAATTTATCAATACCCTAACACATGCCCAAAGCATCAGGTCACATAAGCAAAAACTAAGGATTCTTGATCAAGTTCTGGAGAACCAACAATGTGGCTATACATGTTGTCACAAAGTCTTAAACACTACTAATGGTCCCAACTGGCAGGTACAGAAGCATTCTTTGAGCACAATGTTGCAAACTAATTCTGAATTTTACTATTTCTACGGCACTCTGTTGCAACTAATTCTTTGGGCACAATGTTGCAAACTAATTCTTAATTTTATTAAAACAAAAACATTAGAGTCGATTGGCTGCAGCAGATCACAATGGGAACATACTGACTACGAGGACCTAACATAACCAAGAATAACAGCAATTGGCTGCAGCGGATCATATGGGAAAAATTATAGTCAAAAGAAAGAGATATAACATCATCTCTTGATTTCCTTGCTAGCTAATTGATCTTCTTATGCCTACTATCCTTCCAGCTAACTTTCTAGAGTGGACAACAAGCTGTTACTAGTTTCTTATTTAGGATCAGTTCACTATGGGATATGCAGAATTTAATGGCAATCAAGTGAAGCAATTATAAAACACTAACACAACTAATTTGAGAGTGTAACTTTGAAGTACTTAGAAATGCTTTTGATGACATAAATGCTCTTATGCTTTTTCCCCAGGAATTCGCTTTCTGAGTTGCCGTTAGCGGTGCTGGCAACAGAGAATACTCTCCTCCGATGATTAGTCATGCCAGCCAAATCTCTACATTAGAAGAGAGAAGAATCAATTAAAATTGGTCATTAAGAATTAAATTCCAGAACTGACTGGATTTAGTGTAGTTATTTGATGCTTACACCAAGGATAAGCATGAAAAAAATTCAATGATCATGAAACAATTTAAGCAAACTCATGTTGGGCAGGAACTCAAGTTTCTGATGTAGTAGATTCCTGATTACCTAATTTAATCACTGAAGTTCTGGAAACTCTTTCCATGAAACGGGAATACCAGCAATACATTCAATGAAGACCCATACCCATTTCATGAAAACCCAATTTCGAGATCCCTCATACCAAATCAAATCATTTGAAAATCAAAATCAGCTGTCCCTCCAAGGAATAATCAAAATCATTTATAACTATTTAGTGGTTGATTTAGTGGTGATGGTGGTGCTATACCGAAGACAGTAGTAGTGGTGATGGTGGTTAATGGAGGAAGGCAGGAGGAGGAGGATTTTAGAGATGCGCCGCCGTAAACTGTTATAACCTTACTGAACCCTAACACATTACATTTATATTGGAACACTAAATGGCCCATGAGACGAAGCACGGCATCAGCCCTAAATAAGGGTTCTAATATGTTCCAGGCACAGCATCGGCCCGTGGCAAATCAAATGCGCCACAATCGTTAATTTGAATACCCTGGCTCAAAATATGGCTAATATGTGAATCGTGACAACGCGTCTTGGTAATTTCAAAGTAGAAATGCTGTGGTATCTTGATAACTTCACAGTATCTATCTTCATAGTTATTTTATGTTGGAAATAAGATGCGGTTTAGGTTTCTCGAAATCTGTTCATGCGACAAACACAATATTAATAAGAAGAGGGTTAGAAAGACTTATCGGATTGGTTGATCGAGGCGAGGTAATCCTCTTTCCTTAAAGACAATTCATCCCCGCATACGGTGCTCACGGTTGTACGGATGTCGCCTTCCAAGATACAACGATCACGCCTTATAGTAAGTAGCACTACAATACTTTTAGGCCAGCGAATGTTGACAATTACTGTGCTCTTAATTACTCGACTCTTGACTTCAAAATGTGTTTTCTACTTCTCAAAACATTGTCAAAAACTCATACCAAACAAATACTAAGAGATGGGTTTATATAGAGTCAATGGTGACTCTACATGGTGTCCTTTCATCCATAGGTGACTCACCATGTCTAATGGTGACTCTCCATAACACTTGTGCACTAAGTGTCTTATGGTGGAAAGGCATGACCCTTAAACACACCTCTTGGAGTTTAAACTTCCAAAAACAATTTTTACTCACATAATAATTTTGACCCAAAATTCCAACATTTTATAACCTAAAATTACTTTTGGCACTTTGGTGATTTTGAAATTGTCATTCTAATTTTTAGTACATCAACCGCAAACAAACCTTAGTGTTACGAAATTAGACATAATATTTGAGAGGAAAACTCATAATAGTAGTAATTACAGAGAAATTAGACAGGTGCTTCTGGTACACTTTCTGCCTAGAGTTTCAATTGTCTTCATGGTGCTGGAACTATAAACAGCAATACTAGCAGCTTTACAGTACCTGGCGACTAAAACTGTTGCTTCACGGTAACTGGAAATATAAGTGACTGTAAAATGATACCAAACTAGCTCTGACCTCCATTTATCACATCTAGCCGTCACATCATGGCGGCCCTGAGCCAAAGCATACGAAGTATTGCTTCGGGAAGCAAAATTGTGGGGGCATCAAAAAATAAAATTTCTCTAGTTTGAGTACAAAAGTCAACATTAAACTTGGTATAATTTGTAATATTATTCCGCCATAAGGGCAGCAATTGAAAAAGAATATCCCATGTAGACAGATTTATGGGAAATCCTACCGTGATTGGATGTTAGAGTTAAATTCCTAAAATGGTATAAGTGCTTTATTAGGTGACGTATTCACCCAGGTATGGAAGGAATCAAATACATTTTGAAGGAATTTAAGACATGCAGTAACACTTTCTTCCTCACAACGCTCCTTGGTTACCAAACTAAAAAAGAGTCCTTTTAACTTTTCTATCCGTTCTCTCACTTAAACTATCAGAGAACCAAAAGAACTAATAAGCAGTCGTTTAAAGGGAATTATCAAACAATACTGTTTTTATATATAGCCATGTATAGGGCATCATTTTGGATACCAACTTCGGGGCATGAACAACTCAGGGCCGGCCCTGCTTATATGTTCAAGTCACAAGTGGGCAGATATGGTGCCGGGGGAAATCCTAACCTTCTCTATCAACCCCACCCGATATCCCCTTGTTCAGGTACTTTCTTCGGCTCTAATTTTTTGTTACAAGTTACTTATCATAACATTTTGAGTAGATGATTCTTTTATTTACGGTGGATTGCTAGGAAATTAGTGAAATTTTATTCTAGAAAAGGTGGCATTTGTGGTCGTTCTTGTTCAAATGTGTATCAAGTGTCAACTGTCAAGTAGAAATGAAATAATAAGTTGTGTTATGTGCCCTAGCTGGTATTTTCATGACTGTGTTATCAGTCTCGTGTCTACGAAGTTGGAGCTCATTAAATTCATTCTTGGTGGAGCTATGATTTTCAGTTAGCTAATTTTCATGATTTTCCGTTATGACCATTTATCTAATTTGCCATGAAATAGACCTCATAAGGTTTATCTATAACTATGGAGTGCATGCCACATTTATCATGAATCTTTGTTAACATTCTTATTTGGTTTGGTTTGTTAGCCAGTGGAGTAATTTAATCATGCCAGTTACCTACCTCATTTAATGTTGAAAACTGTGGTTTGGATTTTTGAAAATTATAATATACCATTTCCACTGCCTTCAATTTTTGTTAACATCCTTGGCATCTTATACCTGTAAAAGGCATCATCGCTGTTACCAGAACCTAGGTTCTACATTTGAATGATTCATTCATCATAGAAGGTAAGAAAACATGTCAAATTACAAGCTCAATTTCCATTACAATTTTACACATGACAGAAAGATGACTTCTTCATTAGGAGATTCAGCTGGTGTGTCTTTCACCAATACCACTATAGTGCTTTGAAATATTATCAGGGCTACCTATATTTTATCAATTGATTCCGCTTTTATTACCCACGATAAAGCAAAAATCAGTTGACCAGAGCTAGGAAACATATATAGTTCTTAGATGATGAAATGTTGAATGTTTAAATGTGATCAGAATGTTCAATTGATAAACAATGAACTCGCCGGAATAGACGACGTCGGAGCTCTTGTACCTGCCGGAGATTCTTGCCCCTAACGGCCCTAACCCAATGCTGTTTAACCCATGAGCCACGTGTATATGTTGTCCCTGTAGAAACAATTTCTATGGAAATTGAAAAAAAATATATAGGGGTATGTTTATAAAGAAAAGATATATGAGGGGTATTTAAATACCAGCTTTATGTTTTAACGGTCCGTGCCGAACTGATCACAAAGAGACGGGTCAGGCCCTGGTATCTTTCTAGATTATTCGGAAGCAGCCGACTCCTTTATTTAGTTCGGTTTGATATTAGGAAACTAGAACTTGCTTTTAAGGTTTCTTAAGACTGTATATAAACCTGCTGGAGAAGTATCTTTTTTATTCAATCAACATAAGTATTCGTGGTATATCAAAAACAAAAAAAAAAAAAATCGATCAATTTCTATATCGATAGAGATGATTATGCAAAGAGCAGGTTCAGCAGCCCAGACACGTCGTTCTTGGCCTAAGTTTGGTGATGCTGTTAACGAAGTTGTTGGTGCTAGAGTTACCGAGGTTTCTCCTGCAGCGATCCTTCTTGAAAGGCCTCGACCTCCTGGTTTGTTTTCCTCTTCCTCCTTTTCTATTTTAATATTTACATAAAAATCCCTTTACTGCAGTTTCATTATCGTATCCATCTTGATTATCGAACTTCATTACTACAGGTGATACCAAGGTTCCTGGAGGTCTCTCCTCAAATTTCAGAGGTGATATGCTGTGTTGGACCTGCGGTAAGAAGGGTGATCACTTGACACCCAATTGTCGTTACAGGGATATTGCTGTCCCACCTGAGTGGTACAAGGATCCTGCTATCCCACCTGAGAGTTACAAGGATCCTGCTGTCCCACCTGAGAGTTCCAGTTTGTACGATTATGCCAATCTCATCCTTAAGAATCGAATGGGGACTCCTAGGGCAAATTAGAATTAAAGAAGCCTTTGCCAGCAAATTAGGATTAAAATCCTAAAATCACTGACAGTTGGGTGTTGCTTTAATACTTCTTACTTATTTTGTTGTCTGCCAGGAGAGGCTTTAATACTTTGTTTATAATAATCACTTTCAGAGTATGATCTATTTGCTACTATGTTTCTGTTATACTCGTCCTGCTTAATTTTTTTTTTTTTTTACAATGACGAAAATATGGGAAAGTTTGGAGGCTTGCAGATGATACTGATCTCAATCGGTAGCCTCTAACCTTCCTGCTACCCCAAAATAAAAGGATATCTTTAGGTTTCCCTTGGCGTTTTTTGGTCGGAAGCCAGTCAGTGTTATAAAAACCTTAGCCGTCTAAAGTCATACATATTTTACGGCCGTTGGATGTATGAGTGAACCCTAAATTAGATCTTTAAGCCTTTATAAGCACTACTTTCCTTTTCTTCGTCCATTTTATTTGCGCATCCAAAGCAAACCCTAACCCATGAGCGCCAACAGCAGCACCTTCTTCTCCATCTGTGATCGTCAATAAAATACATAGCAGCAGCAGCAACATAACCATGGCAGACGGTTCAATAGAGCATCACCATCAACAACAAAAACATCATCGCGCTATGATTTTTCCTCTCAATTATCTGAAATATCATCTCAGTTACAACGGAAACAGAGAAGAATTTTGTTCCTCGTTTGACGAGTCTTTCTTTTCAAATCTGGGTTCTTGTTTTGCATCCTTTATATTTATTTTATTTTATTTTGAAGAATCCTGCTGGGGTTTCATTAAGTTGTAAACAAATGAACTAGCCATGCCTAGCAGTGTATTCTTGTGATTTATTAATTCTGTGTATCAGTTTAACTAGTTACCAAAATTAAACAAGAATTTTTGTTTTTATTTTTTATCGGACAAAATATTTAAGATGAAAACCTCTCCTCGAGTATAACTTTTCATTTGTCTTTTGATCTTCTTCAATCGTAGATAGATATACTGGCGGTGTTAATTCTTCTAAACACTCCCAAAATGTAAATCGAGCAAAGATAATCAAATCCTCCTGACTAGCTCTTGAATTATTAGTAATACTAAGCCAGCTAGTAACACAGTCAGTAAGTGGGTTATAGCCAGCACTAATTCCTGCAAAATTAGATTCCAGAGTTTGTGTAACCTGACAATCCAAGAAAATCAGTCAAACATTTATTCTGTTTAGGTGGAGAATGAAAAGAATGCCGTTTTTAGGTTGTTTCCACCGTGGGTTTGCTTCCTATATATACTACTGGAAATTCAACTACGATGCCAAAAAGGATCCCAATCTCATTATTCAGAATAAATGTGTCACGCACTTCCATCATTGTATTGATATTACAAATTCGCATACAAATTACAAGTGATTACAGTCCCCTTTTAGATACCTGACTGAAAACATCAGACAACTCATAATCTCAACATTTATTCAGGAGAATGGAAATCTTCACGGAAATATTTCATTTCCCACTTGAATTAAGCATTCTCCCCAGTGTTCCCACACTTTACCATATCGGCAGATTAAGGAAAAATCTACTGCACATTTTGGTTACCCTTCTGTAAACTTCATAAACAAATATCAAAAGAGAATTGGCAATAATCTGATTTTGTTCAATGTACCTAATAAAGTTTGTGTGCAAAAGGCTTTATGATTGAAGGTCGATCATAGTTCCCTAGCTGATCCAAGTTAAACCTAATCCAGCCAATAAAAATGAGTTAGATACTAAGAGTGAAACTTTTGTCACTTGAAAGCAATATAGAGATTATAATTATATACAAGCAGACGACAAAGGGTTTCATTTCACACCAGAAGCTTTTAAGAAATGTATGAGAGACAGTTGCAGAACTATGTGAAGGGCTCCATGATGCAAATTTAAATTTCTTTGCATAGAAGTCCTCTATGTTGTCCCCAATTAAAATGCATTAAAATCGTATAAGCTCATATCACAGCCGTCCAATCCATCACAATGTATGTCAGTCATATGTAAGTTACAGCCGTTGGATCTATGAGTGAACCCTAAAGCAAATCTGTAAACCTTTATAAGCAGTAGTTCTCTATTCTTCATCACTTTATGCGCGCCTCCGTCTTTTGAACACAAACCCTAACGCATGAACGCAAACATCAGCAACCCCTGAATCTTTGATCGTCACTGAAATACATTGCAGCAGCAGCAACATAATAACCATGGCAGAAAATGATTCAATACATCATCAACAACCAAAACATCTTTGCACTATGATTTTTCCTCTCAATAATATGAAATCCCGCTTCTTTGTTTTGCTTTCTTTTATGAGAAACTTTTGTTTGGCGATCGTTGTAGCTTGTATTTAGCTTGTATTTCCCTTTCAGGACCTCTTCTGTAAAATCTAGATTGGGTTTTTCTTTTTCAACCTTTTTTGTAGAATGTTGCTTGGGTTTCATTTCAGCAAGTTGTATGTCTTCCCTAGTAGTGTATTCTTGTGATCTGCCTGTATCAGTTTAATCATTTGGAATTTTGGAAGTGAATTTTTGTTTTTGTTTTTGTTTTTTATTTTATTTATTTTCATTTCAATTTATGGATGTACCTACAGAAAATAAAGCACCTCTACTTGGGATCATTTTCTTGCAGTGCTCCTTTACTAGGAGTGCCTGGTTTGCAAGTAATGCGGTTCCTCCAGGCATTTACCAGATTCTAGACTGGAAATTCTAATGGATTCTGTCATGACAGACTGATCTATTGTTTTCACTCCAGACTGACATTGCTGGAGTTGTTTGGCTTACAAGACCGTAAATCTGCATTTGAACACTATCAAAAACAATATCACATCTTATCTCCTCAACATGCCAAAGTGTAAATCTACCGAAGATAATCAAATCTTTCTGACTAGCTCTTGAATTATTAGTAATACCGAACCAACCAGTAACTCAGTCAGTAAGTGAGTTATAGCCAGCACTAATTCCTGCAAAATTAGATTCCAGAACAAACCAAACTCTTAGCATATTATTGCATCTTAACCAGCCTATCCCTCATAGGAATGTAGGATCTTAGCATTCTTAGATGGTAAATTAGCTTTCCGGAATTGGTTCCAAGGGAAATTGTTAGGGTCATATCTCTAGGTCCAGTCGACTAGTCTTATACCTCAATACTGTTTTCCCTAACCATGGTGTTCTCCTTGTTAATGGCTAAATGCACAAACAGTATGCCAATAACACCTGTTGCATACTCAGGCGTTGAATCTTTACAGGAAAGACATCTTCAGTGGATGTTCTTTGGTAGACTCCAATGCCATTCAATAATGCTTAGTACATCTCTGCGATGTTCACTACCACCATAAGGCAGTTAACTCGTCTCCTTATAAATCTAGACGTAGACAACGTTATAGGCCCCGTCAAATTTTCCTACTGGAGAGTGAAGACGCACACGAGCATTTTTCAAGGATTTGTTGCACAATATTTCCGCGACGTGCTGAATCAACTTTAACTGCTTGCAAGCCTAAATGATAGATAGTGTTAGCATTTCTTAAGAACTATGATATTAGGCATACAAAAATCTTTTAAGGCATACCAAGTGAAGACAAAAAAGGAGTGTAAATAGCAAAATCAGAAGCCCCTTAACCAAATATTTTTGGTAATGGCAAATCTGCCCTTTTAGGATTAGTGTTAATACTAATGATTAGTTAAAATAATTCTGATTAGTGATTAATGATTAGTGATTAGTTTTAGGATTATTTAGTTATTAATTTGTGTAGATAAAAAATTTTGAGTAAAAAAAAAAAAAAAGTTAGGTTTTTTTAGAAGGAGAAGGGGAAAGTGAGAAAAAATTTGTGTAGATTATTTAGTTACCCTTGAATTGTAGTCATTTAGGCACATTCACGGGGAAATTCCAACATATCTTATGTTTAATCTCACTTTTGTAGGTTAAAATCATCAAAAGTCTGTGTTTTTTCACTAAGGTTGAGGCAGAAACGGATGAAAGGTTCGACTATTTGAAAGTGTTGATTAAGAGCCGAACCTACCTTGTAGACCCGAGTTCGGCTTAGTTCGAATTGTCCTAACAAGCCGAACCCTACACCGGCGTCTGGAAGAAAAATATTTAGGGTTCGGCTTATATTTAGAAATTCGTAAGCGCCGAACTGTTGGAAACACATTGTTCGGCTATTTGAATAAGTAGAATATGTTTCTAACCTCGAACATGTACATTCTGGGTTAATAATTTTGTATTGGTTCGGCACATATTGTGAATATCGTAATAGCCGAACCTCATAAATGTGCTAGGTTCGGCACATATTATGATTATCGAATACGCCGAACCCCTATGCATCTCTTTCTGTGACTAGGTTCGGCTTGAAATTTCATGAAATTTCAAGCCGAACTGTTCATATACACTTACAGGAAGCTTTTGTGAAGAACAGTTCGGCTAAAAACGCAACTCAATTTTGAGCCGAACCCAATAATACTCATTTGACTATCAATTACAGAGAGTAGTTCGGCTCGAATTCAATACTATCGAATAAGCCGAATGACAAATGTGATTAGGTTCGGCGTAAATTTCGCATGAAATTTCAAGCCGAACTGTTCATGCACACTTTCAGGGAGAAACATCAAGAACAGTTCGGCTTAAAATACTAAGAAATTTTAAGCCGAACCGAATACTGCAACTGTCAAAAACACTAATCTTTTAGGAATTAAACTCATTTAATTGATGAGAAACAACAAACAAGGATGGAGTTTGTAGAACTTACTTTCTTATCCTCATTTCCGGAGTTGGAGTTGCAGTTGGTCGAAGTTGTGGTTCAATTTCATTTTCTACACCTTTAATTAATTCTTCTTCTTCAATTGATGGATTAGAAGATGATTTTGAATGCCTACTCCCTGTCTTTTTATTTGTACATCATTATGTAGTTGAGTTTAAATGACGGTTAAAATTTTCACAATGATATTTTTTCCGTGAGAGTTCGGCTAGAGTAGAGGAGTTAGAAGAAGAGATTATGTTTTGAAAGCGATTTTAAATTTTTTAAATTGATTTTAGGTTTTTATGTTAAGGTAAGAGTAGATTAATAACTAAAAAGTTTAGGGGTATATAGGTAATTGGACTACCCACTAGATACCCCTTATAAGGTCACCCAAGATGGGACTAGTGTTTTGTATGCCCTATAAGATTTTGGTATGCCCAAAATCAGCGTTCTTTCTTAATTCTTTTATTTCTTTCTTGAATCGTTCCCATCCAACTCATTCATTCTGTAGCCCAACAGGCATTTGTGGTCATTTCTTTTGGAAAAACATCCTCCTCGCAAAAGAAATGCCGAAAGACCAAGTTTTATCCGAATGATCAGTTGGTAAGCAATGAATTCGCCGGAACGAATATCGGAGCTCTCCGGAGATGATAAGTAGAGATGATAAGTGGACGTTTGCCAAAGCTTTTTAAAGATGATAAGTAGACGTTTGCCAAAGCAATGAACTCGCCGCAATGAACACCTGATGATTGGGTATGTTTTCCCCGGCATATCACAGCCATCTAATCTATACATATACGTTACAACCGTTAGATCAAGTGACAAATATACGAGTGAACCCTAAAGTGGATCTGTAAGCCTTTATAAGCTCTGGTTCTCTATTCTTCATCCTTTTAAGTGCGCCGCCTCCGTCTTTTGAACGCAAACCCTAACCCATGAACTTAAACAACATCAACTCCTTCTTCATCTTTGATCATCACTAAAATACCTCGTAGCAGCAGGAACATAATCATCGCTGACGGTTCACTAGAGCATCATCATCAACATCTTCGCACTATGATTTCTCCTCTCAATAATCTGAAATTTGTTTTCTGAATAACAGGAAACAGAGAAGAGAGTTTTGTTCCTTTCCTGATAAGCTGTTTCTTTTGAATGTCTAGGCTCTTGGAAAATTTTCTTTTTTCAACCTCTTTTGTAGATTCTTCCTGACTAGCTCGAGTTATTAGTAATACTGGCCAGCAACAGTTCCAGATATAATTTTACTACAATTATGAAAAGATGTATGTAACATTATTTCAATTGAAATCTTCCAGATGTATGATGTAAACCAATTAAGAAGTCAATGTATGATGGTTTTTATTGAAATCTTGAATACTTGAGCTTAATAGTTGCATCTCATGAGAATTGACTGGAAACTATGCAAGATTGCATGTATGTTATGTCACAAGTGAGCAGATATGGTGCAGGGGAAATCCTAACCCTCTCCCCTTGTTCAGGTACTTACTTCGGCTCTAATTTTTCGTTACAAGTTACTTATTGTAACATTTTGAGTATAGATGGTTGTTTTATTCAAGGGAGTTCCAGTTGTATGTTGTTATCTTAGATGGATTGCTAGGAAATAATGAGTGAAATTTTGGAAAATTTATTCTAGAAAAGGTGGCATTTTTGTGCAACCGATTTTGATGACTGTGTTATCGATCTCGTGTCTACGAAATACGAAGTTGGAGCTCATTAAAAAAATTGGCTCATTCTTGGTGGAGCTAGCCATTTTCATGATTTTCAGTTATGCCTCTAATTTTCCATGAAATAGAGGTTTATCTATGGAGTGATTTAATCATGTCAATTACCGACCTCATAATGTCCAAAAGTTTGGTTTGGATTTCTGTGGATTCGGGGTGTAGATGTATTCAATCTTTATTGCTTTGTGATTTGTATCTATCAAATATGGCACCTTATACAACTGGACAATCTATCCTTGAAAATTTTGCTTTTGTTACCAAAATTTGATTGCGATATTACATTTTAGATAGTTTGAATTTTTTGGTTGTGTGATTTGGGTCTATTCTTTTCTCAGTCTATGTTATCTCTTTTATCTTGCCTTCTAAGATTGTGGATAGTTTCTGTTCTTACTTGTCTGGTGCGAGTTACATAAGTTTTAAGAGTTTCATGTTTCTCTTAGGAGAGAAAGCAAAAACAAAGAATAGTAACCTCAGGTGATCAGCATCCAAGGTGTCCGAACTTGTCACCGGAAAATACCTGAAAGATCCATAGAAAATGCATGATTACTTCCGAAAGAGTAGATACAGCACAAAGTCCCAGTTCTACAAGAGAAGGCCTGCCCCCAAGACCAAGTTCAGCAAAGTATAAAGGATCCGTAAAAAAATTGCTTCCACAATGTAGTCTTAGGATAGAAATATTGTCCCTCGGAAGGAGATAAGTCTTTTCTTCTTTGTTCCAGAGAGTCAGAGTCATCGACACCTTTGTTTTATACTAAATACTTAATATTTTCATTTGCTATATTTAAGTGTTTTTTTTTTTTTTTTTGATCAGCAAAAATATATATATTGATAAAAGAATAAAGAATACACAAGAAATAAAAAGCACCCATTGTGACCCGTAAGCAAGTCATAGTGCAGTCCAGTACAAATAATGAAAATCTTCAATCTCTCACCAATTGCTCCCACCTGAATACTAGGTCTTCAAAACGTACTCCATCCAGCACTTTCCAGGGTTGAGACCAATATAAGATGTCAGCTTTGATATCCAATATGAGGTTGTGAATGGGTGTTTCCTTTCCATTGAAGGTTCTTTCATTCCTCTCTTTCCAGATTCTCCAGCAGATGGCAAATGGAAGCAAGTTCCAAATAAAGTTTCCTTTGCTTGAGAACATCCTAGTATTTGTTTCAACAAACAGCATCCTAACATCGTTTCCTTGAACCCAATCAACTCCAAAAGCTTTATAAAAATGGCTCCACACCTTTGTTGCTGTGAACAATGTAAGAATAGATGATTAATTGATTCTTCCTCCATCTTGCACATGTTGCACCTATTTACCAAGCAACGACCTCTTTTTTTTCAAGTACATCCTGGGTGAGTATAGAATTGTGGTGTACCAACCAAGTGAAAAAAGTCACTTTAGATGGTACCTTACTATTCCATACTGCCTTATGAGGAAATACAACATTTGGTTTAGTAGAAAAAGCTTTGTAGCAGGATTGTACCGTGAAGAACCCATCTTTCGAATGTTTCCAGACCCTTGTATCCTCACATTGTCATTGATATTAACCGATTCTAAGAGTGTTGTTAGCCTTACCGCTTCCTCAATTTCCCTATCGTGAGTCTTCTTCGAAATCTAAGTTCCAATTAATTATGCCATCAATAATTGAGTAGAACTTGTCGATGTTGTGATCTTTTTTCCTTGACACTCGAACAGGTTAGGGAACTCTTTGTCAAGTGTGTTGTCGCCGATCCAGTGATCTTTCCGGAAAAGTGTCCTATCTCCCTTGCCAATGCGAAATCTAATGCCCTCCTTGAACTTTTGCAGCCTCTTGTTAACACCCTTCCATACTTGAACTACCATACGAGGATCTAATATTCTTTGTATCCCATTTATTTTTCGTGAGCCCATACTTTTCGGTAATTATGACTCTCCACAGAGAATCGGTTTCGAGTTGTGAATCTCCAGCACCATTTGCAAGTAAAGCATCATTCATTATCCGCAAATTGCCGAATGCCTAGTCCTCCATATTCTTTGGCCAAACTCACCGTAGCCCATGAGACTTGTGCATATTTCTTTCTGGTTGTGTCACTTCCCCAAAGGAAGTTACGCATAATCTTGTTTAATTTCTTCTCGACTGATGGCGGCATTGAATAAATTGACATGAGAAAAATAGCAAGTGTGCTCAAAACACTTTTGATCAATACTAATTTGCCACCATAGGATAAAAAACTCCCCTGCCACCCTTGTAGTATCTTCTCCGTCTTCTCTATGACTGAATCCCAAATATTCTTGTTTCTATCTTGGGCTCCCGCCGGCATCCCTAGGTATCTAATAGGTAGCTCCTCAAAACTGCAACCAAGACTATTCTCAACAATATCATCAGAATTTGTATCCCCGAACTTAATTGCTGAGCTCTTTATAGGATTGATGCTAAGTCCTGAACTTATTTGGAAGCAAATTAGGAGAGCTCGAATATTCAGAATTTGTTCCGCATCGTCACTAGAGAAGAAGATTGTATCATCTGCAAATAAAAGATGTGACAATTGTGTTCCATTCGCCTTAACTGTGAAACCTCTATATAACCCATTAACCTCCAGTTTTTGAACCATCTTGCAAAGTCCCTCCATAACCATGGTGAATAGAAAGGGAGATAGAGGGTCTCCCTGTCGCAACCCCCTCGAGCTCTTGAACTGATTTCCAGGCGTCCCATTGAGAAGAATGGAGAAGTGGGCTGTTGATATCAATGTCTTTATCCACCGTCTCCATTTCGACCCATACCCATTTTTCTCATGATTGTGTCCAAGAATCCCCGTTAACTTTGTCATATGCCTTCTCAACGTCCAATTTGAACAACCAGCCAACTGTTCCATCCCTCAACTTTGAATCAATACATTCATTCGCCAATAAAATGCTATCTATGATTTGCCTGTTTTGCACAAATGCTGTTTGTGTATTCGATATAAGATGAGGAAGTACCTTTTTAAGCCTAGAAGAGAGAACATGGGAGATTATCTTGTAGCAAGTGTTAATCAGACTGATCGGCCTATAGTCCCTCACCAACTCTACATTATCTCTTTTGGGGATAAGAGTAATAAAAGTATTATTAGTTCTCCAATCCAGGTAGCCATTAACATCGAAGAACCGAACCATGCTCATGAAGTCTTCTCTAATAATATCCCAGAATTGTGTGTAGAACTCGATAGGGAAACCGTCAGGCCCCGGCGCTCTATTAGTTTCCATCTGTTTAATAGCCAGAACAACTTCATCTTCTGTGATTTGTAGTTCCATTTCATTCCTCTGTACATCATTTATTTTTTCAAACTGTATATTCTCTATAAATGGCCTGCTCACCTCTTGCTCTGAATACAAATCTGTATAGAACTCCTGTAGTTTCTCCCCGATAATACTCCGATCTTCTGTTAAATCTCCATCGATCCTCAAACAAGAAATATTATTAGCTCTTCTCCTCCCATTTACAATTCTGTGAAAGAACCCAGTGTTCCTATCACCATCTTCGATCCACTGCCCTTTAGTCTTGTTTTTAATCCTTTTGTGCTCCATGTTTGCCCATTTGATGTATTCTTTTTTGAGATTAACCCTATTAATGCGCTCTTCTAGAGTGGTTGTGCCTTCCTCGTCAACAAAGTCTACCTCTTGTATCTGGGAGAGCGGCGCATCCATCTTCTTGTTTACCTTGCCAAAGCACTCTTTATTCCATACTTTAAGATATTCTTTCACTGCCATCAATTTCTTGCAGAACACATAGCCAGGATTCCCAGTAAAATTAAGATCTCTCCACCAAATTTGCATCTTTTCTTTAAGGTCAGCACTTTCCAACCATATAATCTCCAGTTTAAAAGGCCTTGCACCTACGTTCATCATAGTTGTTGACAGCAGTAAAGGCGTATGATCTGACACGGGTCTAGGCTTAGCACTCTGTATAGTATCTGGGAACATGGCTTCCCATAATGGATTGATAAGGAATCTATCAATTCTGCTACAATATGGGTTATCTTGAAAATTAGACCAAGTGTACTTAGCACCACTAAGGGGCAAGTCCACCAAATCAAAATTGGAAATGAATCTTATGTAGTCCCTCATACCCCGATTGATTCCTCTAGCTCTATTTCTATCTGCAATCGATTTTGTAACGTTCCAGTCGCCTCCTAGAAATCCAGGAATATTCCACAGCCCCATAACCTCTCCTAACTCCCTCCATAAAGTTCTCCTTTCCTTCCTGTTGTTTGGGGCGTATATATTTGATATGAAGAACTCTAGTTGGGACGTTGTCGACCTGAACATACAAGATAAAGAATAAATGCCTTCCAGTTTGTCAACGAGTTCAATTTTATCCTTCCGCCATAATATACTTATCCCTCCTTTGGTTCCCTTGGAAGGAATGTAGCAGTAATCCACATTAGGGTGACACCAAACCTCTCTTCTAAGCTGAATAGAGAAATCTTGGAGTTTAGTTTCTTGAAGTAGTACCACATCGGGATTCCATTTCATAAGAACAGAGTTGATGGCTATCCTTTTCTCTCTTTCTCCTAGACCCCGTATATTCCACGCAATTGTTTTCTCTATCATTGGAGCCATTTAGCCTTTGCCTTTTTTCTTCTTTCCTCCTTCGACCCTTCAGGAATTGTGCCTCTAAGAAAGCTCTGAATCCTACTTTTTTCTCTGCTGAAACGAGCCAAACCTTCTCTAATTATACTCGATCTCTCGGCTTCATCCTCCATGTCTGCACTCTCATCTTCACTCCCTGCGGTCTTCTCCCCTTCGCTACACTCTTCTAGGTCTTTTATCTCTTCATAAGGCCCTTCCAGCATATGTTGAACTCCAATAAGACTGTCATCTGTTATTCCACTCTGATCTACCTTTTTAGCTTTGAGAATTCTAGCTTTCCCCCTCTCCATGGCCAACACTAGCGACCCCATGATACTCTCCTCTACCATGCACTCCATCCCCTTGAGTGGTAAGCCCAATAGCACCCCCACATTTGTTATTGCCTGTCGCAAATTTTCTTTCTCAACCTTCCATTGGTCTTCCTTCTCCTTCTGCATCATTTGCTGAGCTAAATTTTCTTTTTCTTTGCCAATTGTATCTTTCATTATTTCCACTTCCAAATTGTCTCGGTCTTCCTCAGCTTCTCCCGACGTCCAGTATTGTTCTTCCAAGGGTTGATCATCGATATCTGTTGCATTAGGACTCTTAGAGTTGATAGGAATTGCCTCAAACACTTCAAATGGATTGGTGAGAAGGGAAATTTGATTGATCTGGGGGATATCTATTGATGTTTTCTCCCTTCCTACATCTTCATTTTTATCTCTCTCACACACTTCATCCATCTCAATAGCATTAGTGAATTCATCTTCTTCTACTACACTACTCAAACCCTCGTCAGCATCTGTATAGCGTTCTATCGGCAATTGCTGGTTAGATAATGCCTCAATGGGGTCTTGTAAATTTTCAATAAAAAATGATGGAAACTCCTTATCAGAACAATCCCTGAATTCTCCATCACCCAATGGTAGATTGTATGCCTCTGGAGGTAGAGAAGAGATGGAAGCAGAAGACCTAGGACACTGAGATGACATCATGTTGATTCTCTCCATTTCAGAAGTTGGACCCAAATATTCCCTATGCCTAAACTGATCCACCAAAGAGCTTGCCATACAATACGTGTAACTAGGTCCCGGTTTAGAAATGTGTTGCACTATGCCGAGATGGACTTGGTCTTCTTCTTCTACCAAAGGGCCCTCGTCTTTCTTTTGAGTTATTGATCTTGGATTTTGTCTATCGAAGTTACTCTACGGTCAATTTGTAATAACCCAATCTTCTTCAACCCTTTAGAAGTATTTGCACTGTGACTTCCTCAATTTGTGCGGATGTAGTGTTGCTTTCCCTGATCTTGTTTCTCTTTCTCACTTTATTTCTCTTTTTCCTTACCTTTTTCCTATCATAGTACGCATTTGTTCGAATTCTTTTATTTAGCTGGTCCTCCTGGCTCTTATCTATATTTCCTTGAGTAATCACATCAGCGTGTCCTTTTGGGTCTATTTGCCTAGTCTGATTCATGCCACAAACCTTCTTTCCTCTGTCACACTCTTCCTCTCCCACGTGGGATGTACTATGGACTCCTTCTTTCCTCGTAACAACTTTATTCTCAACTACTTCTTGGCCCTTGTCTTCTTCATTGCCGGAGTGGTTTCCGGTTGCAAATCTAGTACCGCAATTCCCACCGTAAACACCAAACCTTCCTCTATCAATGGCACAGAGTGTGGCAAATCATTGATCTTTTGTTTTTGCAATTAATAAGAACCTTAATTCCTCAAGCTCATTAAAGTCAATCTCAATGATTGAAACAAATTTATTGAGAATTACTTCCACTGTATCTTTGGACCATAAGTGAAAGGGTACTCCAAGCGAGAGATATCCATACCTTTTTATCATTAATGGAGGGTTGATAGCATTAGCTGATGGCCACCAACGAGAGAACTTGATTTCACCACTTAAGAAAGCAATGTTTTTTTGATTGATCAAAGCATATCATAAACTTTAATCGATTTAATGAACAATACCCCTTATTCTTAGAAAAGTATTTATCTTAACATGTTCTTGAATATGGAATGTTGCCTTAATTCGATCTTCCACCATCCTCCAATCTATTGGTTTTGGCTCCACCTTACAAATGATAACTTCATCCCAATGATCAAAAGTTCTCTCTCTCCCGTCATACGAGATTTTTGGACCTTCTCTTGTTGCTATTGTTAAATAAGAAGTATTCCCACCTACTCCTTTGATTTTGATATTTCCTCCATGAAGATTCTGATTCCGCAACTCTGGCCATCCATTGTTGAGTTTCAATGATTCAATTTTGTTGTTAGCCGCTCCTCGCCGGTGGAAATCCTCATGTTTGTTAATACCCATTTGCAGCAGACCTATGAAATTACTCCATCCTTCTGTCTATAACCTTCCGGAATCACCAGGTGATGTATCTTTTCCCCCTATTACCAGGTAAACCAATCATGACAATGTATTTTCCCCTGCTTTGTTGCTTCTCTCAATCAATAATAGAGCAGATCCATGGCCTAAAGGCAATCTCCATTGATACGGCTTGTCGGTGCTATTACCTCTAGATTTTGCTTCCCTGATAATCTTGAGAAACCATATCGCTCCCTCAAACGGAATAACACAAGAGTTTGTATACCCATTTGATCTCTCAATAATTGTTACTTTGGGTTTAATCTCTTTCCAGAACATAGATATCTCAAAATTCTTTATCACCCACTTGTGCATAAGATGTAGTCATCCCTACAATTCACCACAGCTCAATCACTCCGGTGGATAGGATTGGAGATATACCACCATGAATCCCACTGACCAAGTACCCTCGGACCTAAGGGGAAAGATCGATACCAGACCCGTCCTTAGTCGCTAGGAGGAGTCAATCACGACACTCCCAAAAGACTCGGACAAGGGAAAGAACAGCACCTTTGCCCCGTGTCGACTGGACCGGAGTTTCTAGGAGGCTGGATTCATGACAATGAAGAAGTGGTATCAAATATTTAAGTGTTGAATGTAGTATGTATGTCTTCTTTCTGGTGGTGTTATGCTATGTACACAGTGGGCTCGAAATTATGTTTCTGTCTCTCTAGAACACTCCTCTAGTTCTGCTGAAACTGAGAAGAAAACGCAAAGAGGCACATATAGTTGTATCTGGACCTCAAGTAGCAATATATCGACGCATTTCTCCTCTTTGAATAGAGGATATCGCTTGCCCCTAATGTGCGCCGTCTTATCAATCATTATGTAGTCTTCAAAATTTAGTTAGAGATTGTAGAATCATACAATTTCTTGGTGAAGATCTTGAGACTTGTGAAGAGGGTAATGAGCGAGCATGCAGCAAGTAATAGAAGACACGGTGAGAACAGGTTTAAAACAAACAAGGATGCATTTGAAAGTATGAGAATAGTTGTTGAAAAGCATACAAACGAAATCGTATTACAAAGCAAAGCATTTGAGACTAGAAAGTTACATCAAAGATTAGTTTTCTATCTCGGAAGACGTATTCCTGGTGCACAAGTATAAGAGATGAGCTTTTAAGTCATCAAAAGTAAGTACATCAAATTTACACTCTCAAATTGGTTGTGTTGATTGTTTAATTTCAGTTCTCAAATTTTGTTCTTAATGACTAATTTTGATTGATTCTTCTATCTTTTAATTTATTTATTTTTTCTTTTTTTCTTTCTTAGAGAAGTACATGAACCCAAAAGTTTCTGCTATGGGAGGAGCATAATCTCTGGTGCATAATTATAAGAGATGATCTTTGTAAGTCATAAAAGCATTTGTGAACTGACGTGATAAGAAAGGCCATTACCATCTAATGTTACATTCTGTCATTTATTGGGTTCACTGACGAAGATCAAATATTATTCGGATGTCTTGAGGTTGTATAAGAAGATGACTTTGGTTGGGGTACAACCCAATATTTATACATTCAACATTTTGATTAATTGCTGTTGTAATTTAGGAAAAGTTGATCATGGGTTCTGTTTGCTTGGAGAGATTCTTAAGAGAGGTTATGAGCCCGATGTTATCACTTTCAATACACGAATTAAGGGATTGTCTCTGCAGGGGAAGATTGCTTATGCAATCAAAGTGTTCGACAAAATGACTAAGATGGGTATTCAACCTGATGCTGTTACATGTAATACTCTTATACATGGGCTTTGTGCAACTGGTCAGGTGGATGCTGCTCTTCAGTTAAGAAACAACTGTGTTGTGCCCGTGGGCTGTGTTGTGCCTAGCTTTTGACGTAATCAGATCAATTTTTAGTTGACAAGGCTGAAAGACAGTGCTTGTGATGCTGATGACATAATGGATGAATTCTCATACGGAACCTCCTGGGTCTACATCAATAGAATCAGTATGAAGACTTAAGTATATGTGATTTTTCCTCATCCTGCAATTTCGTTTCAAGCTGGCTAAAAGATCTACAGATATTAACTTAAAAATTAGAGGTTGATATAGTTTTCTGACTACTGTAGTGACTTCTTCTCCAAATAGTAAGTTTTATTTTTCTCAATTTGAGTGAATTTGTTCTTCTTCTTCCTGGTTTTCGTCATGTATTGCTAGGTTAGACTATTATTACATGCATTAATTTCTAGATTGATTGCTAATTATGACTCAAACTCACATGATAAGTAATACTACGACGAGGTACTCAAAACATTTAGGTATACTTACCTGTATTTCTCTGCTTGCTTCATGTTTTGGATTAATGCGTATCCGTAGTGAATCCTAAACCTAAAGAAGCAACTTGTAATAACTTGTTGTAGTCCGTCCATAGAAAGCTAGATAGGATGTTGGATGGATAGTAAATATAAGAACATCACAGGCCCTGCATCCAACCAAGTCTTCATGCATCTTATGTTGATAAAAGTATGTATGCCGATTAACTTAAATTTTGCTCTTTTTTTTTCTTTTTGAGAACATGCATAATGTTTTTGGTTTTGATAGAAAGCTTAATTACTACTCCCTCTGTCTCTAAAAGATAGGCGGGTTTGTGTGTAAATTTCGCCTATCTTCTAAAAGATGACAATGAAACCTCAATTTTGTGGGAGAACATTGAATAAAATCAGATTATTGACAATTCTCTTTTGATATTTGTTTATGAAGTTTGGTTACCCTTACTTAGAGTAGATTTTTTGCCAGCATCTTCCTTAAAGTGTGGGAACACTGGGGGAGAATGCTTAATTTAAGTGGAAAAATAAATGAACTATTTCCTTGAAGATTTCCATTCTCCAGAATTTATGTTGGGATTATGAGTTGTCTGATGTTTTAGTCACAAAGGGTATTTACAAGGGGATTATAATTTGTATCCCAATCCGTAATATATCAGGACTTGCGCTTAATTCAATCCATGAGTCTAAATCCATAGGGAAAACAAGGATTTTTAGATGTGGTGGTCATTTGGGTTTTTAATTCTTCATCTGGATTCTTAGAATGAGATTGGGATCCCTTTTGGAAATCGTAGTTGACTGGACATTAAGGGGTAATAAAGTAGTGTTTCGGTCACACTACGGGAAAAACAGTAATCTACAAGCCCAAAAATCAGTTGTCGTACATGTACGACAACGTTTCTCCATAGGTTGCGTAAGTGGCCGGCATGTTGTTCAAGTATCGACCTTGCCGGCCAACAAATCTGAAAATCATAATTTTCGATTTCTAACCTAATCTAACAATCATATACAACAAAACAATAATGGGTTTGAGTTTATAAATCACTTACAATCTTCTTTTTCGCCTTTAGAGGTTTCTTTTGACATCTTCAAGGATTTCATTCTTGGGTTTCTCGTTCCAACATTTCCCTTACCTTTTCCCTCGGGGATTTGGAGGTTTTCATGTTGCAGTTGAATCTCTCTTTTCTTTGGATCGTTTAGAATCAACCATTTTTTTTGGGGTAGAAAATCAAAATTCAAAATTTTGGTTGATTTTAAGTTTTTAGAATGAAAGAGAAGAGGAGGGTTTAGAGAAGAAGAATGAAAGAGAAGAGGAGAGGTTTTTGGTTAATCAGTTTTTGGTTTTTAAGTTTAGAGTTTAGTTTTAGGTTGATTAGTGTAGGGGTATTTAAGTAAGTTTACCACGTTTTGGCCTCCCCTTAGTAAGGTCACATGTCCACTTAAAATTGGGTATACCCCAATTAGTTTTAGTATACCCCAATCTATGAGGTTTATAAGCAAGAGTTTTCTTTTCTTCATCCATTTTATTTGCGCCTCAAAGCAAACCCTAACCCATGAGCGCCAACCTGACACCTTCTTCTCCATCTATGATCGTCACTAAAATACATAAAAAGCAGACACCAACATAACCATGGCAGATGGTTCAATAGAACATTATCATCAACAACAAAAACTTCTTTGCACTATGATTTTTCCTCTCAATAATCTGAAATAAACCCCCTTCTAAATCTTTGGAGTGACAATGCTTTCGATTGCAAAGTTACATAGACTTTTTACTTCAACTTGACGAGAATATTAGACAACTCATAATCCCAACAAACCTTCTGCCCTGCTCATAGTAATACACCATTACAAACCTTCTAACTAATTTTAGGAGGAGCCCAAGCCCTTTGTGCATCTTTGACTCCTTCTTGTCTGCACATCAACTAGGGACGTCAAAGACGCGTAAAAAACTGACTCGGGGATAAATTATTTTTTGGCCGAACTTAGAGAATACCCGGGGACCACGGATATAATAAGGAGAGTCCCTTTGTAGAATCTGCAAGTGTAACCAGAATTCATAAATAAATACCAAACGGAAATAGCGATCAAATGAACAAACATAGACACAATCACTACTAAACACATAAATCGATTTTGAAGATCTCAATGGAACTAAAACTAGCTACAATCTGACTGACACATGAAACTCAACAAGTCCCAAGTAGACTTCTGCGACTAAGAAAAGACAAGAAAGATAACCTGTAACTAGTTTCATGGTCAGCTAACCAAAATTGAGATGCAAAACAATGAGAATAGCAAAAGAAAGATAGTGGTATTTTTATTCGATTAACATTCATAATTGCCAACTTTTAAGTAACCCTTAATGTAACAATACGAGACTTTAGTCAGACACATTCCTTCAGACTTGATATTAGTTTTGGAAAGTCATTATGCAAACTGGCTGATCTCACGCACTAAGGACCCCCTAAAGGACATGTTTTTTGTTCTTTAAACCAAGATGTCAAAATACAAATACTTGTAACCCAAAGCACAAATAACTTAATCATTTGGTCGCTTCCAGGACATCTGCATAGTACTGACCAAGTACACAACACTAACTTAGACTAATTTGAGAGTGCAATTTTGAAGTACTTACAAATGCTTTTGATGACATAAATGCTGCTCTCTTATACTTATGCACTAAAGTCTCCGTTTTAGTCCAGGAATTCGCTTTTCCAAGATTAGCTCTCGTCTATGAATGGATTAAACAGCTTCCACGAGTTACCACGTAAATCACTACATTAGGAGAGAGAAGAATCAATTAAAATTAGTCATTAAGAATTAAATTTGGAAAAAGACTGATTTCAGTTGTTCTCTGATACTTACTATACGGATGACTGAGAATGATGTTAGTAAAAAAGTTAACCCTCTTTCAATCTGATGGATTGGAACTATCAGCGTATCCAACGGTTGAATACATTTAATGAAATCCTCGTTTCCAAGTCTGCTGCTCATAGAATATCTAAATCGAGATCTTAGCCTTTGTCTTCAAGTAGTGAGAATAAGCTTGCCAGTGTGGAGAGCTATCATGAGTCATTGATAATACGCTCTTTCCCATTAATCAGTGAGCACTGGTTAAAAATTAACAGATAGAAATGACTAATCGGTATGCGAATAGAGAACTTAAATATACAGAAATAAGAACGAAGAACACATGCATTGATAAATTACATATCCAATAGAGTCATACACAACAAGAAAGACTTACCTATATTAATCTGGATGAAGACTGTAGTTCCAACTGAGTGAAAGTTTCCTGCAAAGACATTATGGTAGAAGGCCAATGTCATCCCCAGATCATCCAAGAACCTAATCAAGCCAACAAAATGAGTTAATTACTAAGAGAAAAAATTGTCACTTGAGAGCAGTATAAAGATTATTATTTGGGTACTAGTTAATAAACAGACGACAAAGGGTTCCATTTCGCACCCAGAAGCTATTAACAAATGTATGATAGACGGTTGGAAAACTATATGTGAGGGAATGCGTGATGTAAATGTAAAATTGCATAAAAGTCACGGTTCAGCAGTTTTGCACAAGTCATGAGTTTGAGAAGCAGTGAGTCAAAGCTTTAAAACAGAGAATACTTCAGAGTAGCGAATGACATCATGCACATTCGAAAATTAAGACAGAAATCATGCATATTCATAAGCCTCTGTTGAAACCTTAGTTAAGTGGCGACAACAATATTTTTGTTTTGTCTTATACGAACTTTGGTACACCTCCAACCTTGAAAACGTTGTCCCCCTTGTAGTAATCTTATATTTTTGTGGCTGTGGTGATTCTGAAATTGCCATCATAATGTCCGTCAAGTGACCAAAAAATATTCAAGGTGTTGGATTCTCACTTATGGATTGTGGTCCAGGACCTGGTATAAGGTGAGGACTCCATCCTTGTCCTTGATTCTTTCTTCTAATTGCAAAGCGTTACTGCAATATAAACATATATTTTTCAATATAAACATAATGCAAGCGTTACATGTAAAATACGATCTAAAATTTGACAGTGAGACCAAAATATGTTGGTAAAAACAAACTATTACCCCTCATTTATATGAAAATTATGAAAGCATATAGAAGACAAAATAAATCCCCTTCTAAATGCTGGAGTGACAATGCTCTGACTGCAAGAGTTACATAGACTTTATTACTTCAACTTGACCAGAATATTAGACAACTCATAATCCCAACAAACCTTCTTCCCTGCTCATAGTAATACACCATTACAAACCTTCTAACTAACTGAAGGAGGAGCCCAAGCCTTTTTGTGCGTCTTTGACTCCCTTCACTTGTCTGCACATCAACTAGGGCGTCAAAGACGCGTAAAAACTGACTCAGGGATAAATTCGGCCACCTAGGCCGAACTTAGAGGAATACCCCAGGGGACCTCAGCTATAATAAGGAGAGTCCACTGTAGAATCTGCAAGTGTAACCAGAATTCATAAATAAATACCAAACGGAAATAGCCATCAAATGAACAAACATAGACACAATCACTACTAAACACATAAATCAATTTTGAAGATCTCAATGGAACTAAAACTAGCTACAATCTGACACATGAAACTCAACAAGTCCCAAGTAGATTACTGCGGCTAAGAAAAGGCAAGAAAGATAACCTGTAACTAGTTTCATGGTCATCTAGCCAAAATTGAGATGCAAAACAATGAGAATAGCAAAAGAAAGGTAGTGAAATTTTTTATTCGAATATGTAACAATACGAGACTTTAGTCAGACACATTCCTTCACACTTGATATTAGTTTTGGAAAGTCATTATTCAAACTCTGGGTGATCTCACATACTAAGGACCACCCAAAGACATGTTTTGTTCTCTAAACCAAGATGTCAAAATACAAATACTTGTAAGCAAAGCACAAATAACTTAATCATTTGGTGGCTTCAGGACATTCGCAACATCTGCATAGTACTGACCAAGTACACAACACTAACTTGGACTAATTTGAGAGTGCAATATTTAAGTACTTACAAATGCTTTTGATGACATAAATGCTGATCTCTTATACTTCTGCACTACAGTCTCCATTTTACTCTCCAACTTGCAAGTATTAGTCCAGGAATTCGCTTTTCCAAGATTAGCTTTCCTCTGTGAATGGATTAAACAGCTTCCACGAGTTACCACGCCAAATCACTACATTAGGGAGACAAGAATCAATTAAAATTAGTCATTAAAATTAAATTTGAAAACTAACTGATTTTAGTAGTTCTTTGATACTTACTATACGGATGATTGAGAATGATGTTAGTAAAGTAAGCTCCTTTCCTTTCGATGGATTGAAACTATCAGCCGATCCAGTGGTTGAATACCTTTAATGAAAACCCCATTTTCAAGTCCGCCCATACCGAATATCTAAATCGAAGATCTTCACCTTTGTCTTCAAGCAGTAAGAATAAACTTGCCAGTGTGGAGAGCCATCATGAGTCATTGGTAATATGCTCTTTCCCATTGATCAGTGAGCACTGGTTACAAATTAACAAATAAAAATGACTAATCGGTATGCGAATTGAGAACTTGGATATACATAAAAGAACGAAGAACACATGCATTGATGAATTACATGTCCAATAGAGTCATACACAACAAGAAAGACTTACCTACATTAATCTGGACAAGACTGTAGTTCCCACCGATGAAAGTTTGTCTGCAAAAGACATTATGGTAGAAGGCCAATGTCATCCCAGCTGATCCAAGAACCTAATCAAGCCAACAAAATGAGTTAATTACTAAGAGTGAAATTTTTCGTCACTTGAGAGAGCAGTATAGAGATTATTATTTGGGTACTTGTTAATAAACAGACAACAAAGGGTTCCATTTCGCACCAGAAGCTATTAACAAATGTATGATAGACGGTTGCAGAACTATATGTGAGGGACTGCCTGATGTAAATGTAAAATTCTTTGCATAAAAGTCACGGTTCGGCAGTTTTGCACAAGTCATGAGTTTGAGAAGCAGTGAGTCGAAGCTTTAAAACAGAGAATACTTCAGAGTAGCGAATGACATCATGCACATTCGAAAATTAAGACAGAAATCATGCATATTCATAAGCCTCTCCTGATTTCTGTTGGTGCGGAATTGTAATTTATCAATACCCTAACACATGCCCAAAGCATCAGGTCACATAAGCAAAAACTAAGGATTCTTGATCAAGTTCTGGAGAACCAACAATGTGGCTATACATGTTGTCACAAAGTCTTAAACACTACTAATGGTCCCAACTGGCAGGTACAGAAGCATTCTTTGAGGCACAATGTTGCAAACTAATTCTGAATTTTACTATTTCTACGGCACTCTGTTGCAAACTAATTCTTTGAGCACAATGTTGCAAACTAATTCTTAATTTTATTAAAACAAAAACATTAGAGTCGATTGGCTGCAGCAGATCACAATGGGAACATACTGACTACGAGGACCTAACATAACCAAGAATAACAGCAATTGGCTGCAGCGGATCGCTATGGGAAAAATTATAGTCAAAAAGAAAGAGATATAACATCATCTCTTGATTTCCTTGCTAGCTAATTGATCTTCTTATGCCTACTATCCTTCCAGCTAACTTTCTAGGAGTGGACAACAAGCTGTTACTAGTTTCTTATTTAGGATCAGTTCACTATGGGATATGCAGAATTTAATGGCAATCAAGTGAAGCAATTATAAAACACTAACACAACTAATTTGAGAGTGTAACTTTGAAGTACTTAGAAATGCTTTTGATGACATAAATGCTCTTATGCTTTTTCCCCAGGAATTCGCTTTCTGAGTTGCCGTTAGCGGTGCTGGCAACAGAGAATACTCTCCTCCGATGATTAGTCATGCCAGCCAAATCTCTACATTAGAAGAGAGAAGAATCAATTAAAATTGGTCATTAAGAATTAAATTCCAGAACTGACTGGATTTAGTGTAGTTATTTGATGCTTACACCAAGGATAAGCATGAAAAAATTCAATGATCATGAAACAATTTAAGCAAACTCATGTTGGGCAGGAACTCAAGTTTCTGATGTAGTAGATTCCTGATTACCTAATTTAATCACTGAAGTTCTGGAAACTCTTTCCATGAAACGGGAATACCAGCAATACATTCAATGAAGACCCATACCCATTTCATGAAAAACCCAATTTCCGAGATCCCTCATACCAAATCAAATCATTTGAAAATCAAAATCAGCTGTCCCTCCAAGGAATAATCAAAATCATTTATAACTATTTAGTGGTTGATTTAGTGGTGATGGTGGTGCTATACCGAAGACAGTAGTAGTGGTGATGGTGGTTAATGGAGGAAGGCAGGAGGAGGAGGATTTTAGAGATGCGCCGCCGTAAACTGTTATAACCTTACTGAACCCTAACACATTACATTTATATTGGAACACTAAATGGCCCATGAGACGAAGCACGGCATCAGCCCTAAATAAAGGGTTCTAATATGTTCCAGGCACAGCATCGGCCCGTGGCAAATCAAATGCGCCACAATCGTTAATTTGAATACCCTGGCTCAAAATATGGCTAATATGTGAATCGTGACAACGCGTCTTGGTAATTTCAAAGTAGAAATGCTGTGGTATCTTGATAACTTCACAGTATCTATCTTCATAGTTATTTTATGTTGGAAATAAGATGCGGTTTGGTTTTCACCAAAATCTTTGTTCATCGACAAACACAATATTAATAAGAAGAGGTTAGAAAGACTTATCGGATTGGTTGATCGGCGAGGTAATCCTCTTTCTTAAAGACAATTCATCCCATACGGTGCTCACGGTTGTACGGATGTCGCCTTCCAAGATACAACGATCACGCCTTATAGTAAGTAGCACTACAATACTTTTAGGCCAGCGAATGTTGACAATTACTGTGCTCTTAATTACTCTGACTCTTGACTTCAAAATGTGTTTTCTACTTCTCAAAACATTGTCAAAAACTCATACCAAACAAATACTAAGAGATGGGTTTATATAGAGTCAATGGTGACTCTACATGGTGTCCTTTCATCCATAGGTGACTCACCATGTCTAATGGTGACTCTCCATAACACTTGTGCACTAAGTGTCTTATGGTGGAAAGGCATGACCCTTAAACACACCTCTTGGAGTTTAAACTTCCAAAACCAATTTTTACTCACATAATAATTTTGACCCAAAATTCCAACATTTTATAACCCTAAAATTACTTTTGTAACTAGAAACTGCACTTTGGTGATTTTGAAATTGTCATTCTAATTTTAGTACATCAACCGCAAACAAACCTTAGTGTTACAGAATTAGACATAATATTTGAGAGGAAAACTCATAATAGTAGTAATTACGAGGAGAAATTAGACAGGTGCTTCTGGTACACTTTCTGCCCTAGAGTTTCAATTGTCTTCATGGTGCTGGAACTATAAACAGCAATACTAGCAGCTTTACAGTACCTGGCGACTAAAACTGTTGCTTCACGGTAACTGGAAATATAAGTGACTGTAAAATGATACCAAACTAGCTCTGACCTCCATTTATCACATCTAGCCGTCACATCATGGCGGCCCTAGCCAAAGCATACGAAGTATTGCTTCGGGAAGCAAAAATTTGGGCATCAAAAAAATAAAATTTCTCTAGTTTGAGTACAAAAGTCAACATTAAACTTGGTATAATTTGTAATATTATTCCGCCATAAGGGCAGCAATTGAAAAAGAATATCCCATGTAGACAGATTTTGGGAAATCCTACCGTGATTGGATGTTAGAGTTAAATTCCTAAAATGGTATAAGTGCTTTATTAGGTGACGTATTCACCCAGGTATGGAAGGAATCAAATACATTTTTGAAGGAATTAAAGACATGCAGTAACACTTTCTTCCTCACAACGCTCCTTGGTTACCAAACTAAAAAAAGAGTCCTTTTAACTTTTCTATCCGTTCTCTCACTTAAACTATCAGAGAACCAAAAGAACTAATAAGCAGATCGTTTAAAGGAATTATCAAACAATACTGTTTTTATATAGCCATGTATAGGGCATCATTTTTGGATACCAACTTCGGGGCATGAACAACTCAGGGCCGGCCCTGCTTATATGTTCAAGTCACAAGTGGGCAGATATGGTGCCGGGGGAAATCTAACCTTCTCTATCAACCCCACCCGATATCCCCTTGTTCAGGTACTTTCTTCGGCTCTAATTTTTTGTTACAAGTTACTTATCATAACATTTTGAGTAGATGATTCTTTTATTTACGGTGGATTGCTAGGAAATTAGTGAAATTTTATTCTAGAAAAGGTGGCATTTGTGGTCGTTCTTGTTCAAATGTGTATCAAGTGTCAACTGTCAAGTAGAAATGAAATAATAAGTTGTGTTATGTGCCCTAGCTGGTATTTTCATGACTGTGTTATCAGTCTCGTGTCTACGAAGTTGGAGCTCATTAAATTCATTCTTGGTGGAGCTAGCTAGCTATTTTCATGATTTTCCGTTATGCCTCTAATTTGCCATGAAATAGAGGTTTATCTATAACTATGGAGTGCATGCCACATTTATCATGTGCCCACATTGTTTGGTTTGGTTTGTTAGCCAGTGGAGTAATTTAATCATGCCAGTTACCTACCTCATAATGTTGAAAATTGTGGTTTGGATTTTGAAAATTATAATATACCATTTCCACTGCCTTCAATTTTTGTTAACATCCTTGGCATCTTATACCTGTAAAAGGCATCATCGCTGTTGCAGAACCTAGGTTCTACATTTGAATGATTCATTCATCATAGAAGGTAAGAAAACATGTCAAATTACAAGCTCAATTTCCATTACAATTTTACACATGACAGAAAGATGACTTCTTCATTAGGAGATTCAGCTGGTGTGTCTTTCTGAAAATACCACTATAGTGCTTTGAAATATTATCAGGGCTACCTATATTTTATCAATTGATTCCTTTTATTACCCACGATAAAGCAAAAATCAGCTGACCAGAGCTAGGAAACATATATAGTTCTTAGATGATGAAATGTTGAATGTTTAAATGTGATCAGAATGTTCAATTGATAAACAATGAATTCGCGGAATAGACGACGTCGAGCTCTTGTACCTGCCGGAGATTCTTGCCCCTAACGGCCCTAACCCAATGCTGTTTAACCCATGAGCCACGTGTATATGTTGTCCCTGTAGAAACAATTTCTATGGAAATTGAAAAAAATATATAGGGGTATGTTTATAAAGAAAAGATATATGAGGGGTATTTAAATACCAGCTTTATGTTTTAACGGTCCGTGCCGAACTGATCACAAAGAGACGGGTCAGGCCCTGGTATCTTTCTAGATTATTCGGAAGCAGCCGACTCCTTTATTTAGTTCGGTTTGATATTAGGAAACTAGAACTTGCTTTTAAGGTTTTCTTAAGACTGTATATAAACCTGCTGGAGAAGTATCTTTTTTATTCAATCAACATAAGTATTCGTGGTATATCAAAAACAAAAAAAAAAAAATCGTCAATTTCTATATCGATAGAGATGATTATGCAAAGAGCAGGTTCAGCAGCCCAGACACGTCGTTCTTGGCCTAAGTTTGGTGATGCTGTTAACGAAGTTGTTGGTGCTAGAGTTACCGAGGTTTCTCCTGCAGCGATCCTTCTTGAAAGGCCTCGACCTCCTGGTTTGTTTTCCTCTTCCTCCTTTTCTATTTTAATATTTACATAAAAATCCCTTTACTGCAGTTTCATTATCGTATCCATCTTGATTATCGAACTTCATTACTACAGGTGATACCAAGGTTCCTGGAGGTCTCTCCTCAAATTTCAGAGGTGATATGCTGTGTTGGACCTGCGGTAAGAGGGTGATCACTTGACACCCAATTGTCGTTACAGGGATATTGCTGTCCCACCTGAGTGGTACAAGGATCCTGCTATCCCACCTGAGAGTTACAAGGATCCTGCTGTCCCACCTGAGAGTTCCAGTTTGTACGATTATGCCAATCTCATCCTTAAGAATCGAATGGGGACTCCTAGGGCAAATTAGAATTAAAAAGCCTTTGCCAGCAAATTAGGATTAAAATCCTAAAATCACTGACAGTTGGGTGTTGCTTTAATACTTCTTACTTATTTTGTTGTCTGCCAGGAGAGGCTTTAATACTTTGTTTATAATAATCACTTTCAGAGTATGATCTATTTGCTACTATGTTTCTGTTATACTCGTCCTGCTTAATTTTTTTTTTTTTTTACAATGACGAAAATATGGGAAAGTTTGGAGGCTTGCAGATGATACTGATCTCAATCGGTAGCCTCTAACCTTCCTGATACTGATCGCTCGCATTTCAGCCTGCTCAGTGATGTTATATGTTATTGAAGTTCAATTTAAAATTCCAAATGATTATGTTCGTTCGAACTCGAAGTGAAATGGGACCTGGTCGGAAGCCAGTCAATGTTATAAGAACCTTAGCCGTCTAAAGTCATACATATTTTACAGCCGTTGGATGTATGAGTGAACCCTAAACTAGATCTTTAAGCCTTTATAAGCACTACTTTTCTTTTCTTCGTCCATTTTATTTGCGCCTCCAAAGCAAACCCTAACCCATGAGCGCAACAGCAGCACCTTCTTCTCCATCTATGATCGTCATTAAAATACATAGCAGCAGCAGCAGCAACATAACCATGGCAGATGGTTCAATTGAGCATCATCATCAACGACAAAAACTTCTTTGCACTATGATTTTTCCTCTCAATAATCTGAAATATCTCTTCAGTAATCTCGTAACCAGAAAAGATTTTTGATCCTACATTGAGAAGTTTCTGTCTCAAATGTTTAGTCTCTTGGGTTCTTGTTTTGCATCCTTCTTTTTATCCGTTGCAGAAATTTAGCTTGGTTTCATTTCATCAAGTTGTAAAAAAATTGTACTAGCCAGTAGTGTATTAATTCTTGTGATTTATAATTTAGGTGTATCAGTTCAACCAGTTACCAAAATTATAGAGGAATTTTCGAAGTGAATTTTTGTTTTTATTTTTTAAAATGAAAAAATGAAAACCTCTCCTGGAGTATAACTTTTCATCTGTCTTTATCTTCTTCAATCCTAGATAGATATACTGGCGGTAATAATCAAATTCTCAAGCTCTTGAATTATTAGTAATTCCTGCAAAATTAGATTCCAAAGCAAACCAAACTTTTTGTGTAACCTGACAATCCAAGAAAAAATGGTGTATTGCATCTTAACCAGCCTATCCCTCTTATAAGTGTAAGATATTATCCTTCTACCTCAATACCGTTTTCTCTAACCATGGACCATGGTATTCTCCTCGTCAATGGCTAAATACACAAACAGTACGCCGATAGCACCTGTTGCATACTCAGGCGTTGAATCTTTACAAGAAAGACGGATGTTCTTTGGTAGACTCCAATGGCTTTGAATCTCCATTCAATAAATGTTCACTACCACCATAGGGCAGTCAACTCGTCTCCTTGTAAATCTATTATAGACGTAGACAACATTATAGGCCCCCGTCAAATTTTCCTGTACATAAAAATTGTGAGAAATGTCACAAGTACCCATTCCCTCCAAACAAAAGGTGGTTAAATTTTTGTAAGTTACTAATTCCAGACTCTCAATCCGGCACTAGTCTTACCACCAACTGTCTTTGTCTTTTTCTCCTCCTTTCGTTCATTGCAAGGGTGACCCCCAGACTTTTGACCTAACCTTTTATATTTGAGTTTGATGCGGAAAATTGTTGAAAAATTAAGCACCACCAATGGTCTAAAAAAATGTTGTCACCAAAATTTGTGTTGGTAAATTGAACCGGACTTTTGATTAACACGGTCAGAATTAGGCTTGGCTCACCTGACTATGTAGTCCTGACCCATCAGGTCAATTTAGTACAAAATAACTATACTCTCTGATTAAATCTGGCAACTAAATTTGGTAAAGGACGGGTGTTAAGATCTTGTCCTCATTAAAAAAAAATTAGCCAGGTGCATTAGCGCCTAGCATCGGGTAGAATTTTAAATCCTGCACCATAAATTTCTTTTAGTTTTGAAGACAGGGCTCGGGTTTAATCTATACAGTATATATTATTTATTAAAAAGCCCAATATATAATATGTTTTAGCTATTTCACACCTATGACCGTGGATACTCTAAGAGCGCCTACACTTTTCTATGAAAGCCAAATAGTTTGAGAAATCCAAATTCATCAAAACAAAAGACTATTAGAACACCATTAATCAACAATATCATATGGATGGCAGTTTGTAATAGCATGACTGTGTGTAAGAGTCAAAGTGTGTGAGAGAGATGTAACCGTGCCAACAGTATGTGCAAGTGTCGGTTTGTGTTTAGAGTGTTTTGAGTATATAAACCGATCGAGTCTAACAAATCTATTATCTTCTTTTATATCAATTCTATTGATCAAGCCCGTCTTCGAGAAATGTAGATTCTCAAAGCTATCATGGTATTGTTTGTGAGAATTGAAATTCTAGTGGGTATCGATCCTTCTTCATTTGTTTCAATCTTAAATTTTTAATTCATCTTCAAGCTTCTGTTTCTTCACCAAATTCTTACACTCTTTGTGCAACTCAACAATCAAATTCATTGATGTGATTCGTCCGAGTTTCCCTTTTAAAAGATGCATTGACATTGAATTAGGTTTTCGTTTCTGCATTTCGAGCAACATAAGGTTTGATCCATGTTGTTAATGGAGGTTTGGTTTAAAGATTCATGGAGTTCATCTGAAGATTTGTTACTGGTGGTTATCGGTGTGGAGTGAGATTTGATCCTGATGCTTCACTGCTACGTCTTCAAACAGAATTAAACAAGATTCTTAGATCTGGAATTTGGTTTAAATCACTTGAGCTCTTGGCGATTTAGGTTTTCAATTGTGTTTTTCGTTGGAACTTGATTCTTCTACCTCAATTTGCTTAAATCGAATCTATCTTTTGGTAATCTCTAATTCTATCTTTTGATTACTTGATTTGATTTCTTGCGTTCGATTTCTATAACACTATCTCAACAAGATTCAATTTCATCATCGAAATTGTTTTCATCATAACTTGGTTTGCATTTGACCTAGTTCTTTTATCAAGTCCTACTAGTATTGATTCCTAAATCATTCGATCTGTGAGCATGCTAATTCTGCTACAACGAGTTAGTTGGAGAGAAGCTTAATTACATTCCATTGGATAGTGGAGAAAGATTCTTCTTAAATTGATAGAATATTGGAAGTGCGTGTGTGTTGATTGTTTGCTGCACTTTTGTGTGTGCTTAATCTTGCTTTTGGTTAGCTCCTCCTCTCAATGTTACTTTGATACGGTCCTCTAGTAGTGAATGTGAGTGAGTTGGCTTGTGTGTGTGAATGATGGAGCTGTGGATGATGTTATGGAATTGAATTTGGTGATGGTCTTTGGTATACAAGTTGAGTTCTTTTGTTGAGTCTTCATTCAATTGTGAATATGGCTGTGATTCTTTATCTTTACTTTCTTGTTTTTGTTTTTTAAGTGAATCAATAATACAATGTCCAGGTAGAACATCGCGTGACTTCATCAATAGAATAAGTGGGAAGATTAAATAAATTTGGTCTTTTACTTTTGCATCAACCCCTAACTGCTATATTTACTTCTTCCAATGCTTGTTATGTTGGTGCTGGTTTGCAATTCTTTCTGGGATATGTTGCTTGAGCCATGTTCTTGCATGACTGTGTGTAAGAGTAAGTGGAAATCCAAGGTGGTTACAGAACTTGATTTTTCACCTGTGTCTTCTTGTTACATCTATTTGATGCTGATTGAAGCTAGGTCAGGTGTTCTTCATGGTCTGTGTTTAGAGTTTTCAGATTGTTCAGTACCACTATTGTTGCTATTACACATGCACCAACTATAGCTATCATGTGATTCTGCACCTATTTGTCATATTTGTTTCCTGCTACATTCATATCTATTTCAATCAACAAGGTTCCAAGCTGCTTATCCTAATTCATGGTACATACAATACATATCAATTGCTCCCTCTGATCTATCATTGTGTGATTGAATAGGACAAGGTCCAGCTGAGTGGGAAGATTGCATAAGTGATAACATTGCTGATAGTAGAGATGGTCAAATGTGATAAAACTTCTTGTTTAATAAAACGCAGTTAAGCTATAGGCTAGAGTTCCAGTTCTCTATATTTGCTTCTGGGGATGCTTGGCAGTTCTTAGTAGGATGATTCTATTTGCTACTTTGTCGGCTCTTTCGTATCTAAGCAATATTGGTGATTCAAGTTCGGCAGCAACATCGTCATACATTCCAGGCATACAAGTTTCTTGCAGTTATGGCTACTCTTACTTCAATCTTGTTTGTGCCAGGCACATCTGCGAGTTTGTGAAGACCCATTGCGGTCAATTTTCACTCATCTTTGGATTGCGTATGACAATACAGCAGATCATTCCAATGCAAGGTATAATTTTTTTGATCATTTCTTTCTGCATCGTCATACATGCTTTCTACGACAACAATCTGCTATGTAATGCATCGAAGACTACTATTTTCGTAATGTTTTCCTCTTTTGCAACACTCAACTGCATAGCCTATCACTTCAATGTGTCCCTTTTGTCTCTGCATTAATTTCACTTCCTAAGCACTATTGTGTGTGAGAGTCAAAGTGTATACAATCGCAAGTTGACTATGTCTACTTGCGCTTGAGGGGCGTTAATAGCATGACTGTGTGTAAGAGTCAAAGTGTGTGAGAGAGATGTAACCATCAAGCAAGGTATGTGCAAGTGTCTTTGTGTTTAGAGTGTTTTGAGTATATAAACCAGTCGAGTCTTGTAAATCTATTATCTTCTTTTATATCAATTCTATTGATCAAACCGTACTGCAGAAATGTAGATTCTCAAAGCTATCAGTTTGCATATGTTATTAGATTTATAAAAATTTTAATGAATTTTGATTTGCTTGTAAAAATATTCATTTGAATTCATTAAGCACTCCTTTTAATAAATTTTGATTTGTATAAATGAAATCTTAAGCTTTTAGGAAAATCAAAGCGTGGTTGCTAAATTTTTATATCTTTAAACCATTAATATATAAGAGTTTATCAATATATACGATTTAAAAATCTATTTTCGTGTATGGTCGTAGAACACGTAGGTTTGCAAGACTTGCAACTAGGTTTGCAAGACTTGCAACTAGGTCAACATGGCCGCACGTGCCATTGGCACATGCCAACATGTGCCGCAAGCCATATTTCAAGCCGCTATGCCTTTGGCCCACGCCAAACATAGCGCCCTAGGTTTGCAAGACTTGCAACTAGGTCAACATGGCCGCACGTGCCATTGGCACATGCCAAAACGTCGCAAGCCATATTTCCAAGCCGCTATGCCTTTGGCCCACGCCAACATAGCGCCCTAGGTTTGCAAGACTTGCAACTAGGTCAACATGGCCGCACGTGCCATTGGCACATGCCAACACGAGCCGCAAGCCATATTTCTAAGCGCTTCTATGCCTTTGGCCCACGCCCAACATAGCGCCCTAGGTTTGCAAGACTTGCAACTAGGTCAACATGGCCGCACGTGCCATTGGCAGCTGCCAACACGTGCCGCAAGCCATATTTCCAAGCGCTATGCCTTTGGCCCACGCCAAACATAGCGCCCTAGGTTTGCAAGACTTGCAACTAGGTCAACATATGTGCGACGTGCCATTGGCACATGCCAACACGTCCGCAAGCCATATTTCTAAGCCGCTATGCCTTTGGCCCACGCCAAACATAGCGCCCTAGGTTTGCAAGACTTGCAACTAGGTCAACATGGCCGCACGTGCCATTGGCACATGCCAACACGTCTGTAAAGCCATATTTCCAAGCCGCTATGCCTTTGGCCCACGCCAACATAGCCCCCCTAGGTTTGCAAGACTTGCAACTAGGTCAACATGGCCGCACGTGCCATTGGCACATGCCAACACGTGCCGCAAGCCATATTTCCAAGCCGCTATGCCTTTGGCCCACGCCAAACATAGCGCCCTAGGTTTGCAAGACTTGCAAACCTAGGGCAACATGGCCGCACGTGCCATTGGCACATGCCAACACGTGCCGCAAGCCATATTTCCAAGCGCTATGCCTTTGGCCCATGCCAAACATAGCGCCCTAGGCTTGCAAGACTTGCAACTGCAAAGGTCAACATGGCCGCACATGCCATTGGAACATGCCAAACACGCACGCCGGTAGCCTAACTTGCAAACCGTGCAACCTACCACCAAGGCATTCCGCACATGCCATTGGCACATGCCAAACACACACGCTTGGTAGCCTAACTTGAAAACCGTGCAACCTACCACCAAGGCATTCCGCACATGCCGTTGGCACATGCCACACGCCACACGCTCGGCATTACCACTTACGCAAAAGGTGCAACTTAACGAAGGCATTCCGCACATGCCGTTGGCACATGCCACATGCGTCCCTAGCAGCACCACTTGCACGCAAGATGCAACCAACACTCGAGACATCAACACAAACTGGGATGCTTTTAGGGTTTTGGTTTGGCGGTCACAAAGATGCGCCGTACACTACGCTCACATTAAGAAAGCGTGAAAAGGAATAAAGCGGTCAAATAAAAGAGGAAATAATGGTGAAAAACGTTTTCACCCATTAACACCATGCGGTTACCACCTCCTCCCATTATTTCACCCTTTACTTTCTTCCTTCATGAGGCAGTGGTACGTTTCAATCTCGACTTATATAAATAGGTCTTACCTATTTCCACCAGACAACAAGTCTCGGTCAGGAGAAAAATACTACACTCTCAGAAGGCAACTTTGCAAGCTCTCCCAAAAGCTTCCACCTCTTGCAAGCTTCCTAAGCTTTCACTTTGCGATACAAGTCGAGATACTACTCTCCTCAACACCTTTCTTTGCTTCCCTCCCCCAAATCAACCCTTCTCCTCCACTTTGTGACCGAAGCAAGTCCTGAACAGCCATTTCTTGGTTTAGGCCGGACTTGTACGGATTGATCTCTCGAATCTATAAAGTGCTCACGTGCAGCACATTTGTTTAGGGTTTGAACCAGTTTCTCACCACCTCTTGAATTTACCGAAATCGGCGATGAAACGCATTTTTACCCATAAACAATTGGCGACCACAAAGGAGGATCGATCTATTTGGCCAATGTCAGATTGTCGATCTCGTTCTTCACCCAAATGTCAAGATGGTAGGGAAGGCGACTCGATCCGAATCAACTGCCGGACAACCCGGTTATAGTTGTTAAAACTACAAGAAAATGGGGACTGTGAAGACGCTTACCAGCAATTGGGGACTTGCGACTCGGTCCGAGACAACCCTTAAGTTATCAGGTTGTTAAAACTACACCAGAAAACTGGGGACTCGCTGAAGACGCTACCAGCAATTGGGGACTTGCTGGGGATGCTACCAGCAAATCCACCAGCAAAGAACCGCCTTTTACATGGAAAGGGGCGTGTTCGCAAAACCTATGAAGTGAGTAAATTGTGATGGGCAAGATATACTATCTATCTTTAGGTTCTTAGTAAAACAGTTATACTACCGAGTCTTATACCTATTGCTAGCACACACTTTCATAAAAGCAATATTCCTTTCCCAAAACATAATCAGAATCATATTATCAAAACCATTCATCCCCTAAATAATCAATACCCTAAAAAGCTACCAGTTTGTCTATCAAAGGTCAAGTTTAGAAACCGGACATCCAATATGTCTTTCAAAAAAAAAAAAAACCTAAATGAAAGTTTAAACGGAGAAACATTCAAGGAAAATCATCCAACAGAGGTCTGTTCTTCTTGGAGAAGGTCAACTTTGCATCTTCAAGAGCCGCTCTCTTCATAGTCAACATCTTGGAAAGTTTTTCGAGTTCTACCTCTGTCGAGCAACCTCCTCTGTTGGAAAGGCTTTCATGCTGCATCTTTCAACTTTTGTATCTCTGCAAGGCCTTCGACAAACCACGAAGTGTTGAACTCCTTTTCTATGCACACGTCGCGATGGTGCTCCAGGTCGCAATAACGTCTTGAAACGGTGTGACCAAGTCACCTCACGCATGTCCTCGATGGAAGATAAAGCCTCTTCCACACGCTTAACCAGCGCAAATCGACTAGTGACTTTCTTGGTTGTAGCCATATGTCCGTATTTCTCCCGGGATTCTCGGTGTACAACGCCTCGTGCTTAGCAAGACGCTAAAGCCGCCAACCAAAGACATGACCCGGATAAGGAACCAAGTACGGAGGATCAAAAATGGCGCCGCACCTGGCCTCACGACTCGCAGAGGGTTTTCCTCCATGTCTACGGCAACAACCATCAGAGAATCATCCGTTTGAGCCACATCCGTGTCAAGCAATTGGCTAACGCTCATCTCCAAGTCACCTTTGCGGTGGTCACCAAAGGCAAGTTTTCATGCGGCTCTACCCCGTAATCATCCTCCGAACCTGATTCCTCCTGCGAACTCGAGTCAGATATTTCCCAAAAGAGGAAACAAAAGGACAAAGAAAAGAAGTGCGGAACTCACCGAACCACTTCCCGAAACAGTACCAAGAGTCTTTTGGGAGGAATCACTCTCACTTGTTGAACCTTCTTCTCTCCGACTCATCATCGCTATGAGAAGGCTTAATGCTGCTGGAGTTCTTTGAAGAAATTGCCGTCTCCCGGCAACGTGCAAGAGAAGCGAAAGCATTAACACTCACCGAAGCCCCGAAGAAAACAAGACACATATTCTCACCGAAATTCACGTGTTTTGAGACAAACCAATGAAGAGGCGACACATACAGTTATTGGAAGAACTGAAAGACACAAGAGCCATGGGAGGATCTTGTGAAACCGTCCGAACCCGCCAAAGACGATTCTTTGTTCTCCGTTTCCTTGGCCTGGGGCTTTCGAATTGTTAGGCAACTTTCGCCAGGATCTCTCAACATTGGATACTCTTTCGAACCAATGGGAAGGTTTGCAACGAACGTTTTCCACCACGTTATTCACAAAATCTCGGATCATAGTAAACTCGTCGCACCAAAACTCATTATAGCCGAAGGTCGTCAAGTTACTCTTCCCATTTGAAAGAAGGAAAGACGGATACCCGGCTTGGTCTCATGGCGTCAAGGGCGATTTACACGCAATGAATCCTTAGGGATCACCGGTAGGTAAACAAGAGGCACCCCTTGATCGAAACCCATGTGACGAGCAAAGACGGTCAATATTGTAAGCAGCTATCTGGAAAGACCCCACGAAGAAAGACGGCATATAACCGGGCAAGCAGATTTGAATGAACAGTTTTTCACCAACGCTCAAAGCGTCATCAGAAGACAAAGACATGAGCGGAGCAGAAGCAAAAGTGTCAATTTGAGTCATTGACTTATGGACTGGCCCCATGGACGATAATTGATTTCATGCAACTTATCAAGAAAACTAACCAAGCTCACGCCAACTCTTGGACGCCTGTTCACCCATCGAAGAATTTAGGAGCCACCCCAACTCACGGGAAGCGAATGCGGCGGTTTCGGAGCATACTTCTCGAAGTGCTCCCATAGCGGACTTGCAGAAAGCAACGTGCACATATGAATCCACTTTCATGAAACCATTCGAAACTTGCATGTTCGCAACTAGGTGATCCAGGATGCACATACGGGGAACCAAGGAACATCTTGCCAATGGGAAGAACTTCACCTTTGCCAACTTCATGCAATCTCTAACAGCTCCGGTCTTATTCCTTTCTTGCCGTAACCGTCATCAAAATGTCTCTGGATAACCAAAGAGCCAAAAATGCCGTTGACATGAAGATCATCGCTTTCACTATTCCAGGCTCCAACTCGTCCGGAAACCATTGAGATATCCACCAACCGTAAGGGCACCTTTCATCCTCTTTCCGGGCAGAATCCTTCGACTTCGCAATGGAGTCTTTCCGAGCAAAATCCCCCAACTTAGCGGCCAGGTCATCCCAGCATCTTCACCTCACTTTCAGATAATTGGATTCTAAGATTCCCAGTTACCGGAAGATTCAGCAAGAGAGCCACACTCTCCAAGGAGAAAGTTATCTCACCCCATCTACATATGATTGTATGGGTGTCCGAACACCATCTGGAGATGAAAGCAACCAAGCCAGGATGTCCTTCCTAACTGGAGACTTCATCAAGTCTTGATGACATCAATGACTGCGCTCGAGTCAAGTTGGTATTTATACGCTCCTCGCTCACCATGAACTCAACCCATCATCAAAAGAACGCAATGGACTTTGACACATCCCAGAATCAATATTGGAAGAGGAATATACCCTTTATGAAGATAGAACCGAATGGTGCTCGGCAGCGAACCGAACGTGTCTTCTGTCATCCTCACCAGGTTAGCAAAATTGGCATTTAAACTGGGTGATTCTTCCGAGCAGGGGTAGGGCTCTAGTGAAGAATTCATCATCTGTGTTCGGTTTGGAACTATGAGCATCCTTCGACGAAGTGAAATGTGGTCAGGTAACATCTTATCGAATTCCTTCATAACAATTTGTTAATAAGATATCTGCACAAAACAAACGGAGAAAGACGAAGTTATCTCCCCGACACATAATCGTACCCAAAAAAAAAAAAAAAGAAGGGAAGGAAGACGTATTTTATTCGGTTTCAAGACTATATACAGTGATTTTATTCGGGTTCAAGACTATATACGCAAGTATTTTTCTTCGGGTTCGAAACTATATACGCGGCATTCTATACGGGTACAAGTGTGTCTACAGTAATCCTTCTTCGGGTTCAAAAATATATATGGAGCATTTTTCTATTGGTTCAAATCACGCGTGATACTTCTTCCGAGAAGCAAAATCATATATACAATATTTCCTACGGGTTCGAAGTCATATGAAGCATGTACACAGTATTCTTCTTCGGGATTCATACAGGTTTCTCTACGGGTTCGAAATACACACGCGGTATTTTCTTCAGGGTTCAAATATTTCTTTTCAGACCGAAAATTCATATATGCAATATTTCCCACGGGTTCAAAACAATATATGCGTATTCCCTTGGTTTGTATACGTACAATATTTTCTACAAGAGGCACGCCAAGGAATCATATGCAAGGATTGTGGAAGCGCCTACTCTTAAGGTTTATACCTATGTAAGAAAAAAAAAAAAAAAAGAGAGAGAGAGAAGAGTACTCAAAGACATACCCGGAAGCCGTTTTCTCTTTGCCGCTAGTATGAAAAAGAGGAAAGAATAAAGCGCAGGATGGGAGAAAGGGGCTTTTATATATATATATATATACATATATAGGCGTGAAAGACTTTGAAATAGGGAAGGATTTCCCTTTTCACCAAAATCACGCGTGTAAGAAACGGGCCCACAAAGGGTGCGACTTCCCAATGCCGCCAAGTCACGCAAGCACGGTTTCCAAGTCATTTCACCGGCCCCACAATTGCGACTTCCCAATGCCGCCAAGTCACGCCCGCAAGCACGGTTTCCAAGTTGCACCAGCCCACCAATTGCGACTTCCCAATGCCGCCAAAGTCACGCCCGCAAGCACGCAAGACTTCTACACATTGCGCTAGGTCCCACCGGCCAAGACACTCGACTTCCCAACTCATGCCAACTTCCCAACGTCGCCCAAGCTGCATCGGCCACCCGGTGCGCCAACCTACGAGGCACGCACGGCTTCTACACTTTGCGCCGGTCCCACCAGCTAGCCCACTCGGTTCCCAACTCACGCCAACTTCCCAACGTCACCTAAGTGCACCCGGGCCCACCAATTGTGCCGGCCTCCCGATTTGTGCAAAACTACGAGGCAAGGATTCCAAATCCTATTTATAAAAGGTCAAACAAGCCTCCTTCAATTTTCTTTACGGTTTCTTTGTTAATAGTTTGTCACCATCTTATGCTTACCTCGCAACAAAGCCCCTGTCCGAGCTAATCGGGGACTTAATGTTGATGGTGGTTTTTAGACAAGGGTAAAATCGTAAAACCCCATGACCTAGTGTTACCGCGACACATTAACTAAGAGCATTTAACTCGAGTGTAAATAATTAATAGGGGTATTTTTCAAAATACAGTTAGGAGTTTTCAAACACGTAACCCTAATTCCTAAACCAAGCCGCATTATCGCGCACCATGGCAACAATGCCAAACCAAGCCGCATCCTGCGCACCATGGCAGCAATGCCAAACCAAGCCGCATACTCGCGCACCATGGCAACAAACCAAAAACCAAAAGCCGCCTGCGCACCACAAAGAATGCAAATCAAGCGCGCATCTTTCAAGCCGACAACATGGCAACAATGCCAAACCAAGCCGCACTCGCGCACCATGGCAACAATGCTAAAACCAAGCCGCATACATCGCACCATGGCAACAATGCCAAACCAAGCCACACCGCGCACCATGGCAACAATGCCAAACCAAGCCGCATATTGTGCACCATGGCAACAACGCCAAACCAAGCGCATCGCGCACCATGGCAACAATGCCAAACCAAGCCGCATACTGCGCACCATGGCAACAATGCCAAACCAAGCCGCACCCTGCGAACCATGGCAACAATGCCAAATTTCCAAGCCGCTATGCCTTTGGCCCACGCCAAATATAGCGCCCTAGGCTTGCAAGTCTTGCAAGCCAGGTCAACATGGCCGCACGTGCCGTTGGCACATGCCAACACGTGCGCAAGCCATATTTCTAAGCCGTTATGCCTTTGGCCCACGCCAACATAGCGCCAGGTTTGCAAGACTTGCAACTAGGTCAACATGGCCGCACGTGCCATTGGCATGCCAACACGTGCATAAAGCCATATTTCCAAGCCGCTATGAATTTCGCCCACGACCAAACATAGCGCCCTAGGTTTAAGACTTGCAACTAGGTCAACATGGCCGACGTGCCATTGGCACATGCCAACACATGTCGTAAGCCATATTTCCAAGCCGCTATGCCTTTGTCCCACGGCTAACATAGCGCCCCTAGGTTTGCAAGACTTGCAACTAGGTCAACATGGCCAGACGTGCCATTGGCACATGACAACACGTGCCGCAAGCCATATTTCCAAGCCGCTATGCCTTTGCCCACGCCAAACATAGCGCCCTAGGTTTGCAAGACTTGCAACTAGGTCAACATGGCCGCACGTACCATTGGCACATGCCAACACGTGCCGCAAGCCATATTTCCAAGCCGCTATGCACAAGCCAACACGTGTCGCCTTTCGCTTGGCCCACGCCAAACATAGCGCCCCAGGTTTGCAAGACTTGCAACTAGGTCAACATGGCCGCACGTGCCATTGCATGCCACATGCCAACACGTGCCTTTGGCCCAAGCCATATTTCCAAGACGCTATGCCTTTGGCCCACGCCAAATTTCCATAGCGCCCTAGGTTTGCAAGACTTGCAACTAGGTCAACATGGCCGCACGTGCCATTGGCACATGCCAACACGAGTCGCAAGCCATATTTCTAAGCCAAACATAGCGCCCTAGGTTTATGCCTTTGGCCCATGCCAACACAACATAGCGCCCTGGCCCAGGCTTAGGTTTAAGACTTGCAACTAGGTCAACATGGCCGCACGTGCCATTGGCACATGCCAACACGTGCCGCTAGCCATATTTCAAAGTCGTTTATGCCTTTGGCCCACGCTCAAATATAGCGCCCTAGGTTTGCAAGACTTGCAAACTAGGTCAACATGGCTGCGTCCGATTGGCACATGCCAACACGTGTCGCAAGTCATATTTCTAAGCTAGCTATGCCTTTGGCCCACGCCAAACATAGCGCCTAGGCTGGCAAGACTTGCAACCAGGTCAACATGGCCGCACGTGCCATCGGGCACAAGCCAACACGTGCCGCAAGCCATATTTCCAAGCCGCTATGCCTTGGCCCACGTAAACATAGCGCCTAGGTTTGCAAGACTTGCAACTAGGTCAACATGGTCGACGTGCCATTGGCACATGCCAACACGTGTCATAAGCCATATTTACAAGCCGCTATGCCTTTGGCCCACGCAAACATAGCGCCCTAGGTTTGCAAGACTTGCAACTAGGTCAACATGGCCGCACATGCCATTGGCACATGCCAACACGTGTCGCAAGCCATATTTCCAAGCCGCTGCCTTTAGCCCCCAAACATAGCGCCCTAGGCTTGCAAGACTTACCACTAGGTCAACATGGCCGCACGTGCCATTGGCACATGCCAACACGTGTCGTAAGCCATATTTCAAGCCGCTATGCCTTTGGCCCACGCTAAACATAAACTAGGTGCAAGACTTGCAACTAGGTCAAAACATTGTGCCATTGGCACATGCCATTGGCACATGCCAAACACACACGCCGGGTAGCCTAACACCAAAACCGTGCAACCTACCACCAAGGCATTCCGCACATGCCATTGGCACATGACAAACACACACGCCGGTAGCCTAACTTGCAAACCGTGCAACCTACCACCAAGGCATTCATGCCATTGGCATGCCAAACACACATGCCAGCCTAACTTGGCACATGCACACTACCACAGGCAGCGCATGCCATTGGCAAATACCAACTTACGCCGGGTAGTGCAACTTGCAAACCAAACCACCAAGGCATTCCCGCACATGCCACTGGCACATGCCACATGCGTCCACTAGCAAGCACCACTTGCACTCAAGATGCAACCAACACTCGAGACATCAACACAAACGGGGGATGCTTTAGGGTTTTGGTTTGGCGGTCACAAAGATGCAGCGTAGACTACGCTCACATTAAGAAAGCATGAAAAGGAATAAAGCGGTCAAATAAAAGAGGAAATAATGGTGAAAAACGTTTTCACCTATTAACACCATGCGGTTACCACCTCCTCCCATTATTTCACCTTTACTCTCTTCTTCATGAGGCAGGGCACGTTTCAATCTCGACTTTTATAAATAGGTCTTACCTTATTTCCACCGGACAACAAGTCTCTGGTCAGGGGGGAGAAAAATACTACACTCTCAAAAAGGGCAAGCTCTCCCAAAAGCTTCCACCTCTTGCAAGCTTCCTAAGCTTTCACTTTCGATACAAGTCGAGATACTACTCTCCTCAACACCTTTCTTGCTTCCCTCCCCAAATCAACCCTTCTCCTCCACTTTGTGACCGAAGCAAGTCCTGAACGCCATGCATTTCTTGGTTTAGAAGCGGACTTGTATGCATTGATCTCTCGAATCTATAAAGTGCTCACGTGCAGCACATTTGTTTAGGGTTTGAACCAGTTTCTCACTCACCTACCGAATTTACCGAAATCGGCAGAAACGATTTTTACCCATAAACAACTGTGAAACCCTAACCCTGGATTCTAGACTGCAATTCTAATGGATTTTGTCAGAGTTTATTTGCACATCATCAAAACAAATAAAAAAAATAAAAGGCTCCCCTGCAACTCTAACTTATCCAATGCAATATTAATCTATCTACACAATGGAGGCATATGGAATCTTAATTCCCCAGCTCAACACTGTCTTAACTGGCTTTAATCAATTTTCTTTTTAATCTGAGATTAACCTTGTTAAGAATTAGGCTTGGCTCACTTGAATATGGGAGGAAATGGAATTCTGATCCATCAGGAGAATGAGTTTATCCATGCCTCCCCTAGCAGTAGCAGTGTATTCTTGTGATGTATTAGATTTCCATGTATCAGTTTAACCAGTTACCAAAATTAAACCTGGCTTGATTGGGGTATATCCAGATTAATTGGGGCATACACAATTTCAAGGGGACATGGTGTGTCATTATTAAAAAGGGTGATTTTACTTTAATATCCTTGAACTAATTAAATCTTAAAAATAAACTCATTTCTTAATTTCATTAATCCGAAAATTAAAAAACTAACCAACTCTTACTCTTCTCTTCATCTTCATCTTCATCTTCCATCACCCAAAGCCATATAAAAATCTTCAACTTTGATTTTCCAAGAAAATTGTTGACTCTACCAGCAAAAAAGACTATAAATGATGTTTAAACTCAAACTCATCATTGTGTTGTGTGATTTGATTGTTATATTAGGTTAGAAATCGAAAATTATGATTTCTGTGTTTTTGGTCTGCAAGGTCGTAACATGCATATCTTGTCGACTTTTCATTCATGACCATGGCGAAGCATTTGTAAATTTTTCAATAAGTGGCAGGTATTTTTGAATACCTTGTTCAACCCAAATACAAATGAAAGGGTATTTTTGAATACCTTGCCTAAAATGTACCAGTGAAAGGGTATTTTTGAATACCTTGTCGCCAACAAATTTTATGTCATCTCTTGTATGTCAAAAACAAAAAGCCGGCATGTCGACGATGAAGACCATCTGTTGCCACTTTTTGGTCAAGTAGGTTTACTGATGAAGACCTTGCTGAGCTTCATACTTTAAATCGAAAGTGTTGATTTATTCTTTGATTTTGAGTATGATTTCATAATGTATTTGCAATCCCCTTTTTAGAAGTATTTTTGGTTGTGTGCTTCATTTTCGTTGCAAGAGATATTCTCAAAAAAAAAAAAAAAAGAGAAAAAAATCATCAAAAATCATCCCACAAAAGTTCAATCCAAAACAAAATTTCATAACTTAAAATTCCTAAGTTTTAATCTATTCAATCAATTTAAACTTAATTAATTAATATAATCAAAATTTTAATGTTAATTAAACGAGGGCAATTTCGCCATTTTGAAAATATTTGGTTAAGGGGTGATCTCTTTTACTTCAAAATGACCTTATTTTGTCTTATTGGGTATACCCCAATTAATCTGGGTATACCCCAATCAAGCCAGGAAATTAAAGAGCATTTTTTTTTTTATTTTTTTTTTTTTTTTATTTTTTTTTTGACAATATCTGTACAGTATTTCGATTCATCTGTTTTATATGTCAAGTAGAAATAATAAGTTTTATTATGTGCCCTAGCTGGGATTTTCATGACTTTGTTATCGATCTCATTAAACAAATTAGGCGCATTCTTGGTGGAGCTAGCTATTTTCATGATTTTCAGTTATGCCTCTAATTTGCCATGAAATAGAGGTTTGTCTATAGCAATGGAGTGCATGACACATTTATCTTGTTCCCACATTGTTTGGTTTGTTAGAAAGTGTAGTAATTTAATCATGTCCGCTACCGACCTCATAATGTATAAAATTTTGGTTTGGATTTTTGAAGATTATGTCAGTAGTAATACCATTTCCACGACCTTGAATCTTTGTTAACATCCTTGGCACCTTATTCCTGTAAAAGGCATCATCCACGGCCTTGAATCTTTGTTAACATCCAATTGGCATCTTATACCTGTAAAAGGCATCATCGTTGTTACCAGCACCTATGATCTACATTTGAATGATTCATTCATCATTGAAGGTAAGAAAACATGTCAAGTTATTGTTAGAGTACAGGCATCCAACTCAAAACCAATTGACAATGAGTGGAGAGGCCCTAAGGATTATAAACCGCAGGATCTTAGGTTTCGCAGACAATGTGAGACTAATAATCTCAACAGCCCCCTCACGCAGCCTCGCCGGGTCTAACACGTGGACAATCAAATCGGTGACGCGGAGTAAAGGCGCGGTCAAAGACCACGTAAATAAATCGCTTCAACACAATGTTAGAACACGGCATCCAACCCAAAAGCAATTGGCAATGAGGGAGAGGCCCTAAGGAATATAAACCGCAGGATCTTAGGTTTCCCGGACAATGTGGACTAATAACCTCCAACAGCTTACAAGCTCAATATGCATTACAATTTTACACATGACGAGGAAAGATGACTTCACTAGGAGATTTAGTTGGTGTGTCTTTCACCAATACCACTATAGTGCCTTTGAAAGATTATCGCTACCTATCACATGCATCAATTGATTCCGCATATATATATCATCCCTAATTACCAGGTCCGTTAATGTAAAACGACTATGAGTTTCGGTGGAGAATACAATTGTGGGAGGTCAGTCGATTGTGTAATACAAATTCCTATAATGTGACAGTTGCTGACGGATGATTGCGAGATGACATTTCGGCAGCAGAATAATGGTGAATCGCGAAATTCTTTTCATCGACATTAAATATTTTTGTTTTCTAAGTACTTAATATTTCATTTGATATCTTTTAGTGTAGAATGTATCCATGTATGTGTTCTTTCCGGTGGTGTTATGCTATGTACACGGTGGGCTCAATGTATGTTTTTATCTCTCATGAAGACTCCTTCGATTCTCACAATAAACAGAGAAAAATGGAAAGAGGCACATATAGTTGTATCTTTGAACATGAATGTAAGTAAATATATCTAGACGTATTTCTCCACTTTGACTAGGGATATCGTAATTTGTTTTGGATTATTAAGTCTAAGCAGAGATAATCTAACCCTAGAAACATTTTTTGATTTTTTGTGGGAAAACATCCTCCCCACAAATGCAAATCTTTGAATGTCCAAATGTGATCAAAATGTTCAATTGATAAGCAATGAACTTGTCCAATAGACATCGGAGCTCTTGTACCTTCGGAGATAATAAGCAGAGGCTTTTGCCTAACGTGCCTAACGGCCCTAACCCAATGTTAGTGTATGTTGTCCCCATTGGAAATTCCCCTATAGAAAAACGCAGCCACTTGTATAAGCACACATCGCAACCGTCTAATCCCTTTAACCGTATGTCACCATACACATACTTTACAAACGTTAGATCTATGAGTGAACCTTAAATTAGTTCTTGTGAGCCTTTATAGTTTAGTTTTCTCCTTTCTTCAACCATTATCTGCGCCTCCGCATTTCAAAAGCAAACCTAACCCATGAACGCAAAAGCTCCCATCTTTGATCGGGCCAACAAAATACATAGCAGTGACAACAACATAACCATGGCAGACGGTTCAATAGAGCATCATCATCAACAAATCTTTAAACCTTTATAAGATGTACTCGTCATCCATTTATGTGCGCCTTCGTCTTTTGAAAAGCAAACCCTAACCCATGAACGCCAACAGCAACAACTCCGTCTTCATCTTTGATAGTCAATAAAATACATCGCATAAGCAGCAACATAAAACATGGCAGACGGTTCAATAGAGCATCATCATCAACAAAAACATCTTCGCACTATGATTTTTCCTCTCAATTATCTGATTTTTCCTCTCAAGTATATGAGATATCTTATTCCATTTCTCCTCTCAAAGTGTTTTGGCTCTTTGATTTTTCCTTTTTATCCTTTGTAGAAATCTTGCTTGGATTTCATTTTATAATTCTTCTTGTGTTTCATTTCATCAAGCTGTAAACAAATGTATTAGCCATACTTGGGAGAGCGAGTTGTTATGATATTCAGAAGCATACTTGTGGTATTCAGAACCATACTTGGGAGACCATAGTTCCCACCGATTAAAGTTTGCGTGCAAAAGGATTTATGATGAAGGTCGATCTCATCCCTAGCTTATCCAAGTACCTAATCAAGCTAATAAAAATGATTTGGATACTAAGAGTGAAACTTTTGTCACTTAAGAAGCAATAAAGAGATTATTGTTGATAACAAGGCAGATTTACAAAGGGTTTCATTTCACACAGGCTATTAAGAAACGTATGATAGAGAGTTGCGTAACTATGTAAAGGACACCTTTGCAAATTTAAAATTCTTTGCATTGAAGTCGGTTTGCGATTTACCATGAATTAGTGAGAAGATGGAACCGCTAACAAAAATTAAGGAAAATTAGAGGAGAAACCTTAAATTTATGTTCATGTCCCATTTATTCAGACAAATACTATTGCTGTTTGATCTTCTTATGTCTACTATCAATTCAACATCCTAGCTAACTTTCCAAGGATGGACTATAAGCTATTACTAGGTGATTATTTAGAACCGCTCACTGTGGAAGTGCACAAAATTCAAAAGAATGTAATTCGTAGAAGACAGTAAGTAACCTAAAGGTCATGCTAGTAATAAACAATCAATCTAGAAATGCATGTAATAGATCCAACCTAGCAATACATGACAACAAAACATTACTCTAATCAAGTATAAATTGGTATCAATTTACAAAAAGATGAACAATCACAAATCGCCGCCAGGTTTCGCTTCTTATCTTCTAATTAATTACATGTAGCAATGTAGGAATATGTGCTCTATATTTTGAATCATCAAGAACTTTCTAGTGTATATGGTGAACATTAAATATAAATTAACTAGTTACATTACATGCTAGGACCTCCTGTAATAATTAATAAATAAGTTGAACAATACTTATTCGAAAAAGTCCTCATGAACAATTTGTTACTTAGGATCAAATCGTAAACAACGAATATATAAAAAAAAAAACCATTGAAAATGAGAAAAATAAAAACTTAATGTAGATCCTATTGTACCCACCATAAACTTCCCATACAAGCATATATGCAACCCCCACCAACCTCCCAAAGTAAGTTTTTCTATTGGTGTGCTTCCCCATGTAATCTCCACACAAGACTCCTTACATAGACGCACTTCAAGCTTGCTAGCAGATGCTCCATGTGCCTTAATAGTTGCGATCCACCCCCACCGCTTCCCGCCGCCCATTCGCCATTCACATTGGGAACTCGCTACTCCAAACTATTACACTTGGGCTCCTCCACCATCCATCTTGCAACTAGCCAAAAGTTGGTCATCAAGAAATATTCACGGGCGTCTTAAAAATATATGGGATTTGCTTCCGCAGCCTATACTTTGCAGGATTTGGAAAGAGCGTAACTTGATAATATTTCAAGGTTTAAATCGATCTTCATCTCAAGTTATCATCGAAATAAAGGCTAGTATCATAGCTTGGAGTACTGCCTTCAAGAGATTTTAACTATAATCCCGACTGTGCATCATCTCATGGGAAAGTAGTTTTCATTACAAGTTTCATTTACATATATTTACTTAAATCATGGGTCTCTTGCATTAATGTAACTTGCATCTTTTTGACACTTTGTAATTGTGTAATTGTTTCATTTCTCTCTCAATAAAATCTTCTTTTCTCGATCAAAAAAAGAAAAGAAAAGTTTTTGAAAGCTCATATTCAAACTCCGCTCGATCTCACACTAAGGACAACCCTAAGGACATGTTTTTTGTTCTCTAAACCAAGATGTCAAAATAACATATACTTGTAACCCGAAGCGCAAATAACTTGATCAGTTTGTTTGTGGCTGCATGAGATTGGCAAAGTACCAAAAATTTATACAATTAACACAATTAATTTGAGAGTGTAACTTTTAACAACTTACAAATGCTTTTGATGACTTAAAAGCTCATCTCTTATACTTCTGCACCAGGAATTTGTTTTCTGAGATAGCAAACGAATCTTTGATGTAACTTTCTTGTCATAATTCACTTCAAAAAGGAGATCAAAATTCTCTTCCGGCAGAAATTTTGGGGTCCATGAATCTGTCTTCCATTTCCAGAGAAATCAAAAAAAACAAAAAATGATTAGAAGAGCTTAGAAAATCAATCAAAATTAGTCATCAAGAATTAAACCGAGAACTCACTGATTTTTAGTAGTTCTTTGATGGTTTTAATGTACCTTCTTTTGTTAATTCACTTCCAAGAAGTGATCACAAAGAGCTAGGACTCTTCCTAAGAGAATTTGGGGTTTACATATCTCGTTGTCCACTTTCTCGAGAAAGAACAAAAAAAGAAAAAAAAATTAAGAAAGTTAAGAATCAATTAAAAATTAGTTGATCGATTTTATACTTCTTTGATACTTACTCTATGGATGCTTGAGATTGATGGCCTCCAAAAGTTAGGCCCTCTGCGATGATGGATACCTTCCATGAAACCCAATTTCCAGTCGCTTCGTACCAAATCATATCGAATTAAAATCACCTCCTCTCAGTGCCTCATTGTATGCGAGACACAAAACCCAATTTCCATTTATAACCCATTAGTTGATTTAGTGGTGATGGTGGTGCTTCAAGACAATAGTAGTGGTGGTGGTGGTTAATGGAGGAAGGCAGAGGAGGAGGATTATAGAGATGCGCCGCGTAAAATCGGTAGGACTCTCACGATGTTATAATCTTACCGAACCCTAACACATTATATTGGAACACTAAATGGCCCATGAGACGAAGCACGGAACCGTGCACAAAGATCATCATCCCTTGCCAAATCAAATTAAATTTGAACACGCCTTTGTTTTGACACCACCGCATACGGAGGTGTACTACCAACCTTGTTTGAGCCTTTTTTCGTACACCACCAAGCAATCTTGGTAACTAAACCGTAGCAATCATAGTAACTTCACAAGATTCTCTTCATGGTTATTTTATAATCCTAAGATTACCTCGCCACTAGAAATCGCACTTTGTGGTTTCAAATTGTCATTATCATGAAGAAGAAAACCAATCTTAATAATCTTTTTATTTTATTTTTTTTTTGGTAATGGAATAGCAAGGTGTTCATATATAACAATTTGGAAGTTATCCCTCCTACTCAACAAAGAGGGATTAATCAAGACTCATCGATTGTATTAAGCGCAATGATACTTAATATTATGCCTCTATATGTCCAACTTAAAATGAATGACACAAACTTACAAGAGACTTAAGTTGTACGGTAAAACAGATGATCATCCGCCATGATATATCGCAATTTGTTTTGACTGCTCACGAACAGTGAGAAAATCCACAATCCTAACAATATTTTTTGATTTCTTATGGAAAAATGAACCGGTCGTAATAGATTTCAATGTGCCTATCCAATGTTGTGTAACACCCGGTCATCATCGATGTTGTCCCGGTTGAAATGAAAGACATGTCATCGCACCTGCCTAATCTATTGTAGATCTGTCATAGATAAGTTAGAGCCGTTAGATCAATGAGAAAACAAGTGAACCCTAAACCAAAACCTTTTATAAGTAGTATGTTATTTTCTTTTCATCCATTTATCTGTGCCTCCTTCTTTTAAACACAAACCCTAACTCAAACAAAAGCAACTTTCATCCATGATGATCACTAAAATACAGTTGAAACTAGGGTTTGTTGTGTTTAGAACTAGAAGAAGAGAAGAGTTGTGAAGAGAAACAATTGTGTTTATTAAGAGAATTCTCTATATCTTACATCATGACCGAACTGTATTTATATATACAACTAGATTTCCTAAGATACAAGAGACCTATTAAAAGGAAACTCTACAAGTTATACATAACAATTACTTGTGTATTACGTTAACTCAATACCTCCGCAAGCGTAACGGGTCATCACGAACCGTGAGCTTGGATCGTAATGAGCAAAACGATCTTTAGGAAGTGGTTTGGTGAAGATATCCGCAATTTGATCTTGGAAGAAATGAATCGAACGTCCAGCTTGTTTAGAAGCAACTTGATCACGAACAAAATGATAATCGATTTCGATATGCTTAGTACGTGCATGGAAAATTGGATTCACTGTAAGATAAGTAGCACCAAGATTATCACACCACAAAATGGGTGGAAATGTAGTAGAGATCTGAAGTTCCGAAAGAAGAGATTTAATCCACATAATTTCAGCAGTAGCAATAGCAAGACCCCGATACTCAAACCTTCAAAGATTAGAACGAGAGACTGTTTCGTTGCTTTCGAGCACTCCATGATATAATGTTACCGCCTAAATAAATACAATAGCCACTTGTGGAACGCATTTATCTTCTAAAGAACCATTGATCAATCGAATCCGTGTAGAAAGAGAAGGATAATTGCAAAGCATTCTTGGTTGTCAAGAAAGATTCCATATGTTGAAGTTTGCTTAAGATATCGTAGTATGCGTTTAACCAAAGTCCAATGAAACTCACCGGAGCATGCATAAATTGACAAACTTTATTCACAAAGATAAGCTAAATCCCACGAGTAAACGTCAAATATTGTAAAGCTCCTACAATACTACGATATTTCAGAGCATCCTTTAGTAATATACTACGATCAGATGACATATCACCACTAGTACTAATGGAGTCCTGGATTGGTTTAACACCATCCATTTTAGCCCGAATAAGAAGATCATGAGCATATCGCTTTTGTGTTAGAAACATACGGGAGAAGAAGTGCGAGTAGCTTCAATCCTCGTAAAAATAAGATAATGAACCAAGATCCTTAATAGCAAATTCCCGCTGTAAAGAAGTTCGAATGAACTCCAAACCGGTAGTATTAGAACGTGAGAATTATATCAACATAAACAAGTAAGAAAATAATTCCTTGTGCATCGACGAATAAATAACGAAGAATCACATTTGGAAGTAACGAACCCCAACTGTAGCAAAAAAGGTGCTTAGCCGATGATACCATGCCCGTGGTGCCCTGTTTAAGTCCATAGAGACTTTGAAGTTTACGACATGATTGGGAAAATTAGGATCGCCAGTCGGGTGGTTGTTTCATATAAACTTCTTCCTCAAGGTTGCCATGCAAAAACGCATTTTGGACATCTAACCTGGGATTGATTTCCCAATTATGGGACAAGGCTATAGTAAGAATTATTGAATGGTGCATGGCTTGACAACCTCGGCCAGATGTTTCACTATAATCCACACCTTCTTGTTGGTTATACCCTTTCGCTACTAGACGAGCCTTGTATCGCATAATCTTACCATTAGCATCACGCTTTTTTGCGATAAACCCATTTACAACCAACCAAATTCATAGAAGGATCATAAGGAACATAAATCCACGTACCATTTTGAAGTAAAGCATTATACTCTCATCGATGCTTGACGCCAATTAGGATCCGCTTGAGCTTGAGAAAAACATGTTGGTTCAATGAGAGAATCACAAATCGAGAATACTTAGAAGTATTGGGCTTAAAAATGCCATCTTTAGCTCGAGTAACCATGGGATGAGTAGGAAGAGATGAAGTCTTTGAGGACTGATAAAAGAGATGTCATTAGATATCGCATACCGTGTCTTTGGAAGAAATTTCGCCGAACCGATTGGCATGCAGAACTACATCAGACGTTGTTGGCACAACAAAGCAGTAGGAGACAAGTGCACATCTTTGTCATGGAGACGATGTAGGTTGGAGGTCCGAAAAGATCTCCGCGGGATGTAGGTGGTGCTTGTGATTGTGCTTACGAGAAAGTATCATTAATGGTGAATGAGAAATGATGTGCATAGGAGAAGATGTTACCTTGTCGGTGGAAGGAGATGTCAAGATGACATCCGTGCCGCAAAGGGAAAAGTGGTCTCTGCCGAAAACCACGTGCTCGCTACATATATGCGACCAGGGAACATGAAGACATTTGTAACCCTTATGTTGTGGACTATAGCCAACAAAGACACAAGGAGAAGAAGAAGAATCCATCTTGTGAGATCGATAAGGTCGAAGATAAGGAAAACAAAGACATCCGAAAACTCGAAAGGAAGTATAATCGGTGATGATCCGAATAAAACTTCATACGGGAGACTGTTTGGCAAGATGTATGAAGGTACTCGATTCATTAAATAACACGTTTGTAAGAAATGCATCATACCAAAAGAAGATGGTACCGAGGCCATAGACAATAGTAGTCCGACTGGGTTTCGTATATGACGATGCCTACGTTCAACTAAGCCATTTTGTTCGGATGTGTGTGGGCAAGAGAAACGATGAAAATTCCATGTTGTTGAAGGTATGGAGTTAATTTTCGATACTCACTGCATTATCCGATTGAAAAATTTTGATTTTTCGATCAAAAGATTTTCAACATGTTTCGAAAAAACAAGAAAAATAGAGTAGACATCTCGATTTATGAGACATAGGAAACATCCATGTAAATCGAGAATACGCATCAATAAAAATTATATAATACCGATAACCATCATTCGAAACCATATGAGATGGACCCCAAACATCCGAGATAATCAAATCAAGAGGATTCAGATAAATAGTTGTACTAGAAGAAAAAGGCAACTTATGACTTCGATGTTCATGACAGAAGAGCAAAAACTAATTGTTCGACTAGTAAACAGAAGAGAAAACTTAGATATAACATGACGACGTGATTCGCATCATGGGATGGCCTAATCTAGAGTGCCATTCTTGAACACTAGCACGTTCACCAACAAGAGCACGTTCACCATTAAGACTTGGCGCAGAATCGAGAACGAGACCACCAACCCTATTGCCACGTTAAGCACCTTCCCGTGCATCGATCCTTCACAAGACAAAACTCTCGTGATGAAACTCAAATAATACATCATTATCAGTAGTAAGACGGGAAACTGATAACAGATTATGAGATATCTGAGGAGCAAACAAAGTGTTTTTAAGGTACAACTTACGAGTGGGAGTACCTAAGACAGAGGTACCAACATGAGAAATTGGAATGGAGGAGCCATTACCCATTTTTATCTGATCGGGTCCTGTGTACTCCGAGTAGGGATGGAGCCCGGCAAGGTCACGTGTGATGTGATCGTAGCACCACCATCGGGTATCCAAGGGCGAGGATGATCGCCGAGCCTCACCGCATAGGCACGAGGAGCGCAGTAGCAGCAAAGATAATTACGAGGAGCAGATGAGTGTTGTGATGGTTGTCGACGAGGAGGTTGAGGACGCCGGTTGCGGTCAAAACGCTTCCAATAGAGAGGAGCGAGGTGACCAGACTTGTCACACATTTGACAGTGGCACATCTTGTCGACCACCGAGCCGTGCGTTGGTAAGATTCAGCGGTTGAAGAAGATCTCAAGAGGCAAAGACGATTGGTTGAGAGTTCTGAAGCTTAGTTTGTTGGTCGATTCTCAACTCAAAGGTGAGTAAGTAGGTGATGAAGTCTTCAAGCTTCATAGTTCCCATAGAAGTTGTAAGGGATGTAACGATGGCATCATAGGAAGTATCAAGACCGGCGAGAATGCAATGTCGAAGTTCAGAGGGGGTGACAGTGGCGTCAGCGGCAGCAAGACTGTCAGCGAGATCTCTAGCTCGATCAATATAAGCTCTCATGGAGAGAGATCCCTTCTTTAATGCCCGAAGTTCACACTGAAGGTGGTGAATATGAGCATCAGACTTTGAAGCATAAAGAGATTCAAGGGAAGACCAAACCGGCCGCAGAGGTGTTGAGACGGTGAACATGACGCAGACAGACAGGGTAAGGGAAGAAAAATCCATCCAAGAAGAATCTTGTCCTGTTTTACCCAAGAAGCAAAAGCGTGGATTAGGGTTTCATCGCGAGAGTAGCAAAGCAGGACATGGGTTGTCGCCATTGACATAACTATCAAGATCATAGCCTCAAGATAGGGTAAAAAATTGAGCACGCCATAGGGAATAGTTCAGGTCATCAAGTTTAACCGTGATAATATGATGAGGTTGAGAAAAAGAGAAGAAGCCATCATGGATTGAGAAGAGTTAATAAATCGATGTGATAACAGAGGTAGAAGAGGTCATGGAAGACATGAGGATGACGACTGAGATGATACCAAGTTGAAACTAGGGTTTGTTGTGTTTAGAACTAGAAGAAGAGAAGAGTTGTGAAGAGAAACAATTGTGTTTATTAAGAGAATTCTCTATATCTTACATCATGACCGAACTGTGTATTTATATATACAACTAGATTTCCTAAGATACAAGAGACCTATTAAAAGGAAACTCTACAAGTTATACATAACAATTACTTGTGTATTACGTTAACTCAATAAATACATTGCAGCAGCAACATAACCATGGCAGAAGAAGGTGGTTCAATAGATCGTCGTCATCAACAACAAAAACATGTTTGCACTATGATTTTTCCTCTCAATAACTGAAATCAATCTTCTACAAAGAGCCGAAAACAGAGAAGATCCGTGTTTTTTGTACTTTGTTCCAAAAATATTTGTTGGTTGTGTTTCTCTTTTAGAACCTCTTCTCTAAAAACTGGATCTGTATCGGTTAAACTAGTTCCTAAAATTGAAGAGGAATTTTGGATTTGAATTTTCGCTTTTGTTTTTGATTGTATTTATTTTCATTCCATCTAATCTGGATATACGTACCTACAAAAAATGAAGTGTCATTGAGTTTGATGCGAAAATTTGATGCAAATAAAGCACCCTTTGCTAGGGATTCTAATGAATATTCTGTCGACGGAGCTCTTTTGATTATTTCACTCCAGTCTTAGAAGACCATCAATCTGCATTTGCTCATAATCAGAAAAACAATATCACATTTTTATCTCCTATGTACGCCCAAAGTGTATATTACAAGTATAAGCACATATCACAGCCGTCTAATCGTTATACTGTATGTCAGTCATATGTACATTACAGCCGTTGGATTTATGAGCGAACCCTAAACTAGATCTGTGAGCCTTTATAAGATGTAGTTTTCTTCTCTTCAACCATTATCTGCGCCTCCGTCTTTTGAAAGCAAACCCTAACCCATGTACGCCAAAAGCAGCAGCAACAACAGAACCATGGCAGAAGATAGTTCAATGGAGCATCATTATCAACAACAAAAACATCTTTGCACTATGATTTTTCCTCTCAATAATCGGATCCAGGGAGATAGAGAAGATTTTTGTTCTTTTGGGTTAAGCTTTTGTTTTCAAAACTGTGTTTCTTGCATTATTTTTCTTTCCAACTTGTTTTTTAAAAGCTAGATTGGATTTCAATTCATCGTTGTAAATAAATGTACCGGCGATACTACATGAGAATAATATGTAAGCCTCCCCTAATCGCTTGTTAGTGTATTCTTTGTATCAGTTTGACCAATTACCAAAGGGAATTTTAGAAGTCAATTTTATTTTTATTTTTATTTTGGAAAATACATGTAAGATGAAAACCTCTCCTAGACACATATACTGGAAGTGTTAATGGATCACATTTTCTTTCAGTGCTGCTCCTTTGCTAAGAGTTAGTGGTTTGCAAGTGATCCATCCACCGTGAAACAATGAATACTAGCTAGACTGGAATTCTATTGGATTATGTCAGACAGAGTTCTATCATGTTTTCACTCCAGTCTGACATTGCTTGAGTTATTTGAGATATCAAAACAATATCGCATCTCATCTCCTAAACATGCCCAAAGTGTAAATTAAGTCTTCCTGACTAGCCCTTCTTAAATTGAATTATTAGTCAAGTCAGTAAGAGAATTTTAGCCAGCAACAATTCCTGAAAAATTACAGTCCAGAGCAAGCCAAACTCTTTCTGTGACTTGACAATCCAAGAAAAGATCCATCGCATTAGGATCTTAACCTTCTAAAGGGGTAAATTAGCTTCCGGAATTGATTCCAAGGTGGAAATTATTAGGGTCGTATCTTTTAGGTCCAGTCGGAAAGCCTTCTGCCTCAATACCGTTTTCTCTAACCATTATGTTCTGACAAACAGTACGCCAATAACAACAAGCGTTGATTCTTTACAGGAAAGACTGATGTTCTTTGGTAGACTTCAATGGCTTTGAATCGCCATTCAATAATGCTTTGTATATCTTTGCAATGTTCACTACCACCATAAGGCAGTTAATTCGTCTGCATGTAAATCTTATCTCTCCAAACAAAAGGTGGCTAAAAGTTTAAGTAAGAAAGTTTGAATATGATCAATGAACAAACACCCTTGGTGTTGATGGTTGTTTTGCGGGTTACGGCCTACTGAAATTTCGGTCGACTTTGACCCCTTATTTTGGGATCATTTCCTAAGTAGTCAGTGGTTTGGTACTGATCCTGCGGGTTGCGCCTAACCGAAACACTACTTTACCCCTAAATGTGTCCACTCAACCACGATGCCAAAAAGGATGCCAATCTCATTCTTCAGAATAAATGTGTCACGCACTTCCGTCATTGTATTGCAAAATTACAAGTGATTACAATCCCCTTCTAGATACTGTACTAAAAACATCAGACAACTCATAATCTCAACATTTATTCTAGAGAATGGAAATCTTCAAGCAAATATTTCATTTTCCACTTGAATTATAACCATTCTCCCCGGTGTTCCCACACTTAGCCACATGGGCATTTGCACATAATCAGAAACAATATGACATCTTTATCTGTATATTACATGTTTAAGCACATATTACAGCCGTCTAATCCCTTAAACTGTATGTCAGTCATATATATGTTATTACAGCCGTTCGATCAATGAGTGAACCCTAAACTAGATCTGTGAGCCTTTATAAGCAGTAGTTCTCTGTTCTTCATCCGTAACACAAACCCTAACCCATGAAGGCAGACACCAACTCGTTCTAAATCTTTGATCGCAGAGGAGCAACATAATTATCGGGGGAAGAAGGTTCAACAGAGCATTATCATCAACAAGAAAAAGATTTTGGCACTATGATTTTTACTCTCAACAATCTGAAATATTTTTTCCGGAAAACGGGTCATATGACCAAATCCCATAAAGTATGGGAGTAATGGACTTGTAAAATATAGGTCTGGGTGAAAAAGACATAGGAAATATTAGCCATATATACCCTTTGCTTTAAACTTTATTCTTTTTCAAATCCTTTTCTCTCTCATATTTATTTTCTTTCTCTACAATTAAAATTAATCGCGAGAAATGTCTTAACTTCCAAAATATAAGTCGGATTTTAATAAAGTTTATATTTTTGGAAAGGGCTTGAAAATCTCTACAAAACAAGATCCATTGTTGATATGAAATTCGAAGAAAAAAAATAATTTATTTTCAACCGAGTCGTGGATACATTATGCACCCAGGTGCAACCTGAACAAAATTTATTTCCTAAAAAATATGCATTATGCACCCAGGTGCAACCTGAACAAAATTTATTTCCTAAAAAATATGCATTATGCACCCAGTTGCAACCCAACTAAAATTTATTTCATATAAAAAATATGCATTACGCATCAAATGCATTATGCACCCAGTGCAATCCGACCAAAATCTATTTACTATAAAAATATGAATTATGCACCTAGGTGCAATGTGACCAAAATTTATTTCATATAAGAATATGCATTATGCACCCAGTGCAAAAGCCAAAACATATTTCCTATAAGAATATACATGTACATTATGCTCTCGGGTGCAACCTAGGCAAAATATATTTTTCTCGCTGAATATTAATTATGCACTCAGTGCATCTTATATATTCCTAGAATAAATCTAGGTTTATCCTTATAATCACCTCGAACAACCGACAAATATAGATAAATTAATTCCATTATCTTTCTTTGAGTCCGCATCTACAACAACACCCATTATGTGCAATTTCAATTCAAGCCTAATTGCAGCGATAGGTCTTATAAGGTACCACCACCGCATGCACAATCCATCTACTAGCACCGCAAACAATCAACCTTCTCTGCACCACAAACAAAAACATCTCAACCGCTATCTTCCATATTCTCTGTATCAAGACCCATGTGCCTACGTATACAACAAACAACTCACGACAAGATAGATTGGAGTAAAGAGATTAGTTGTTTCTTTTACTTGTTCCATCACAGAATGTTATCACCAAGGCACCGATTTCGTTTAGAAAAAATTTGGTTGTCATTTTGAACGTGTTTGCAAAGGAGGGAATAGCTGGTAGTGTTCAAGTATAACAATATAAATTGTAGTGAAGTTAGTGATCAAAGTTGTATTGTAAGACAGGGAGATGAAGTGGGTTACTATTGACTCTCAAAACCAACCACAGAAAGCCCATTTCTTCTTATTTGTCAGCTACGAACATCAATAACTTAATTAAAATCCGACCAACCTTCCTTATCTTACCGGGAATCTGCAAATGAATCAATCCCTTTCAAAAAAAATTCTCCAACATCAACGGCAGCAACCGTTATTCTGTCATCTTTACTCGCTTACTTCTTTCGGTTCAGGCATTTTGTCAAGCACTGGATGCTAACAAACTGGTGAAGGAAAAACTCTGTTTGTACTAATTTCTTGCTTATTAGCTCTCTTTCCCTGCAAGACATTATTACAAGCGTAACCCATTACTTATTAGCTCTCTTCCCTGGAAGACATGATTCACATCACAACACCAACAACAAAAAAAAAAAAAAAAAAAAGAGAAGAAGCTGTTGCCTGTTGGAGAAGAAGCTGATATAAACAAAAATACTATAGAGAAACTATGGTGTTTTTCTCCCGCTCACTAACAGTCCCGGTGAAGAATCTTTAGGGAGAAGAAGCTCTGAAGCTGTTGGAATGAGGGAGAGCCGACTAATCCCTCTGTTTATTTTGACGACGGAGAATAAAGGGCATTTCTCGTAAACTCGTCCATAGAAAATGGGGTGAAATATCCCGTTTGGCTATTAGAAAAGTATTTTATAACATATTGGATATTTGAAAGGTTGGCATATTTTGCTCGTCTTTTTGACCCAAGAATTCAAATTCAAGGGCTAATTAACCAAAAAACTGATATTTTTTCTAGATATCCTTGGAAAGAGTTGTCTGAGAAGCTTTTGTTTTCAAATGTTGTGTCTCTTGGATCTTTTTTCTTTCCAAATTCTTTTGGAAAATCTTGATTGGGTTTCATTTCACCCATCTGTAAACAAATGTACTAGCGATGCGAATAACATGTGCGTTCTTGTGATGCATCAGTTTTTTTTTTTTTCTTTGGAAGATTAAGATTGATAACAGAGTGCCAAGAAGAGGAATTTAGGAAGTGATTAAGATTGATAACTGATCTATATGCATCAGTTATCAAAATTCAAAATTTAAAGAGGAATTTTGGAAGTGATTTTTTTTCTTTTTTAAAATTCTATTACCTTTTATGATCATAAAATTTTGGAACTGTCATTGAGTTTTGTTGATAATGCTTATTAAACTTTGAAAGCTGGCCTTTAATCAATTTTCTTTTTGATTCAACATTATTGTTAAAACTGTCAGCTTGTCAATAGACCACCTGAATCTGTGAAATGGAGTCCTGACCCATCAGGTGAATGAATTTAGTACAAAATCACTATATTTTATTATGATCATACTACAGGGAAAAAAATATTCATACAATGCAATCACATCTGCCTCTTTATTCATTACAATTATCAATCAATCTTATAATCGATTGTCTTTACAGCTTCGTCATTTTCATCTTTCGACATGTAAAATACGGCACTTTATACAACTGGACGATCTATCCTTAAAATACGGTACCTTATACAACTGGATAATACGTTTTAGATAGTTGTTATCTCTTTAGATAGATATTTGCAGTAAGTCTTGCGTTCTAAGATTGTCGATAGCTTCTGCTCTTACTTCGTGTAATGTCAACTCCAATGGTTCGGTTAAGCAGCAGCCAATCCACGAGCCTAGTAAATTATTTTGATTTCTTTTGGAAAAATATCCTCTTCCACACCAAGTGTAATCAGATTTTCAGTTGGTAAACAACGAACTTGCCGGAATACACGTCGGAGCTCCTCATGTACCTGCCGGAGGTGATAAGTAGACGCTTGCGGCATGATGTGCCTAACCCAATGATAATTAGACGCTTGCGGCAAGTGTAATCAGATCCTGTATATTGTTCCCAAATGAAATGCAATGAAATCGTATAAGCACATATCACAGCCGTCTAATCCATCACAATGTATGTCAAGTTACAGCCGTTAGATAAATGAGTGAACCCTAAAGTAGATCTGTAAGCCTAAGCAGTAGTTCTCTATTTTTCATTTATCTGCGCCTCCTTCTTTTGAAAGCAAACCCTAACCCATGATCGCAAACAACAGCAACTCCTTTTCTTTGATCATCACTAAAAATACATCGAAGCAGCAGCAATAATAACCATGGAAGATGGTTCAATAGAGCATCACCATCAACAACAAAAACATCTTCGCACTATGATTTTTCCTCTCAATAATCTGAAATACGTGCTTCTGGTTTGCTTAGGTTTATCTTTTTCAACCTATTTCATATTCTGCTTGTGTTTTGTTTTACAACCTCTTCAGCTAGAATCTTGTTTCACCAAGTTGAAAACAATAATATGTATGCCTCCCCTAGTAGTAGTGTATTCTTGTTGATTTATTACCAAAATTAAAGAGGAATTTTGGAAGTGAATTTTTGTTTTGGTCTTTTACTTTATTTTGGATGCAAGATGAATACCTCTCCCTAGAGTATAATTTTTCATCTGTATCTATCTTCAATCCTAGATAGATATACTGGGGTGTTAATTCTTGTGCCTTTTTTCTAGCCAACATGGGGAAATAATGGATCCTATTTTCTTTCAGCACTCCTTTGCTAGGAGTGCGTGGTTTGCAAGTGATGCAATTCCATTTCCTCCAAGACTGGAATTCTAATGTATTCAGTCAGACAGAGTTGTATGATCCATCCAAGAATGGAATTCTGCCTTACAACATTATCTCCTAAACATGCCAAAGTGTAAATCCAGCAAAGATGATCAAATTTTCCTGACGAATTATTAGCAATATTAAACAACTCAGTCGGTATGTGAGTAATAGCCAGCAACAAAATTCTAAAAAATTATAGTCCTGAGCAAGCCAAACTCTTTGTGTAACCTGACAATCCAAGAAAAGATGGTGCACAGATTCCATGCATTATTGCAACTAGGACGGTTTGTGTTTACATTATGAAAAACTCATAACCAGCCTTCTCTCCCTCAATGCCGTTTTCTCTAACCATGGTTTTCTCCTCATCAATGGCTAAATGCACAAACAGTACGCCAATAACACCTGTTGCATGCGTTGAATCTTTACAGGAAAGAAATCTTCAGCGGATGTTCTTTGGGTCGATTGGGATCCTTTTGATATAGGCTCGCAATTCATCTGGATGATTCATGATTTCACAACATAAATCAGATTCAAAGAAGAGAGCTCTGAGAGAGAGAGAGAGACAGAATATTGTTTGGGCAGAGAGGCGGAGATAGAAAATGAACGAAGTGATAACTCTCGGATTTACATGGAGATCTACTTTTTTACTAAAATACCCTCCAATATTAGTCATATATACTATACTTACAGCCGTTAGATTAATGAGTGAACCCTAAAGTAGATATGTAAGCCTTTATAAGTAGTGGAGTAATTCTCTATTCTAGATCCATTAATTTATCCGCGCCTCCGCCTTCTTCTGAAAGGAAACCCTAACCCATCAACCCTAAGATGATTCAATTGGGCATCATCAACTAAAAAAACTTCTTTGCACTATGATTTTTCCTCTCAATAATCTGAAATGGCTTTTCTTGGAGTTACTGAAAACGAACAGAGAACATTTTAGTTTCTTTCCAGAGAAACTTTTGTTTTTCGGTCTTTGTATCTTGTATTTCCCTTTTAGGACCTCTTCTGAAAATCTCTAGGTTTTTTTTTTTTTTTTTTTTTTGTAGAATCTTGTTTGCGTTTCATTTCAGCAAGTTGTATGCCTCCCCTAGCAGTGTGTATTCATGTGATTTGTCAGATCTGTGTGTATCAGTTTAGCCAGTTACCAAAATTAAACAGGAATTTTGGAAGTGAAATTTAGTTTTTTATTTATTTTCATTCCCATTTTTATGGATGTACCTACAGAAAATAAAGCACCTCTACTTGGGATCATTTTAAAGGAGTGCCTGGGTTGCAAGTGAAGCGATGCAAATCCATTTCCTCCGGGCATTTACCCATGCACAATGGATTCTAGACTGGAATTCGAATTCTGTCAAGACAGACTTCTATTGTTTGGCTTACAAGACCGTCAATCTGAATTTGAACCTTCTCAAACAAAATAGTACCACATCTTATGTCCTCAACATGCCAAAGTGTAAATCTAGCAATGACAATCAGAACTTTCTGACTAGCTCTTCAATTATTAGTAATACATTAACCGAGCCAACTAATAACTCAGTCAGTAATTAGTAATACCGAACCAACTCAGTCCTCATTATACAACAACATAAACTTAATTATACTTAGCAAAGTATAAGTATGCTCGTTTAGTAGAGGCTTATTTTTTATTATTTTCTGAAGCAATCAAGATTTTTTTGTTTTTTAACAATTAATCTCAAGATGGATGGACAGATCCTTTAGCTGCAATTAATGAATTTTTCTTCAAGAGAAACCGTCGGTTAAGGATGGCTTCTCTAGGAGACCCACCCAAACATTTTGCACAACATTTCCACCATCGTGCTGAATCAATTTTAACTGCTTGGGTATGATTTTGAGAGCAGATTTGATAAGGCATAAAGAGACTGAATTTAGGGTTACCATTTCTTAGCTCTTTTGTTCTTTCTTGAATCGTTCCCATCCGACTCATTATTCTCTAACCCAAAATATATTACGAGGCTATCCATTCCGGACTCTCGAGCCTATTCCTTGCACTAGAAATCGATAAAAACGTACTCTAACTAAACAAATTCAAAGCCATATAATGTTAGACCGCATTCCAATTCGTCGCCGTTTGCTGTTTGCATCCACCTCCAGCTCCACTTTGAGATAAATACCACATGCGGTGGCTTTATACAGATAAAGTTCCTAACAAGAGGAGTTGATGGGAACACTCACTCGGACGACCAAAGATAACCAAGAATAACAGCAATCGACCGCAAATCAATAATGGGAATACATTAGAGTTACAAGGAAAGAGAAATGCTCACTTCGTGCAGAGGGTATCGAGTCTGCCATTGAATATATTATCCCCATGTATAAACTAAGTTCTGGTAATGAATTAATGCAAGAAACTAGCAGCGTAAGTTTTAAGTAAGAAAGTCTGAATATGATCAATGAGCAAACACCCATGGTGTTGATGGTTGTTTTGACCGGGTTTGCTTCCTATATGTACTACCCGGAAACTCGTTGGTGGTGGCTTAAGAAATTTACGGCCGACTTTGACCCCTTATTATTTTAGGATCATTTCCCAAGTAGTCAGGGTTTGGGTACTGCTCTTGCGGGTTGCGAAACACTACTTTACCCCCTAATGTCCAGTCAACTACGATTGCTAAAAGGGATGCCAATCTCATTCTAAAAATCCAGATGACGAATTTAAAACCCAAATGACCACCAACCACATATAAAAATCCTTTTTTCCTATGAATTATGGATCTAATTAAGCGCAAGTACTGACACTTAATATTATGCCTCCCGTATAATTGATAAATTACGAATTTGCATACAAAATACAATTCATCAGACAACTCATAATCCCAACATAAATTCTGGAGAATGGAAATCTTCAAGGAAATAGTTCATTTATTTTTCCACTTGAATTAAGCATTCTCCCCAGTGTTCCCATACTTTACCACATGGGCAGATTAAGGCAAGTGCTAGCAAAAAATCTTCTGTAAGAAAGGGTAACCAAACTTGATATACAAATATCAGAAGAGAATTGTCAATATTTTGAGTTTATTCTCCGATAAAATTGAGGTTTCATTGTCAGATAGTAGTAATTAAGCTTTTTATCAAAACCAAAAACATTATGCATATTCTCAAAAACAAAAAAGGAGCAAAGTTTAAGTAAATCGGCATACATATGTTTATCAACATATATAAGATGCATGCAGACTTGGTTGGATGCAGTACCCTGTGATTTTGAGAGACCGAGTTGTTGTGATACTCAGAACCATACTTGTTGTATTCAGAAGACCATAGTTCCCACCGATTAAAGCTTCTCCACGAAAGGATTTATGATTGAAGGTCGATCTCATCCCTAGCTGATCCAAGTACCTAATAAAGCCAATAAAAACGAGTTAGATACTAAGAGTGAAACTTTCGTCACTTGAGAGCAATATAAAGATTATTATTCTACACAAGCAGACGATAAAGTCACAAAGGGTTTCATTTAACACTAGAAGCTATTAAGAAATGTATGAGAGATAGTTGCAGAACTATGTGAAGGACTCCTGATTCAAATCTATAGATCTTTGCATAGAAGTCGTGGTTTGGCAGTTTTACATGAGTTAGTGAGTAAGATGGAACTGCAAAGAGAAACCATAATGAGTGTCGTGTGTGCACGTGAGGTTCTCATACGCACCCAGTATTTCATCCGTGACTCTGAATTGCAAAATCATTGTTGCAAAGAAATTCAATAGAATGTTTTCCTTGAAAAAAAACCATTCTCCTAGTTCCATAGATTTCATCCCTGTTTAGATCCTAGATCCCTAGCTTAGATCCTTTAGTTTGAATCCCCGTCCCAAAGTTCGATTCCTTTTCTACCTTTCAATCATGTCCTCTGAGCATAGATTTGTTCAAATAGATAGGAAATTTTTTAGGTTTTCTTGCAAAAAAAACATTCCATCCTCTCCAATCATCCTCTCTGAATTTTATACCAATGGATCTACTCATGGTTCTTTCTCTCTACCCTTAGCACAGCATTTACAGAGCATCTTCTTTGAAATTGCAAAAAACGGTGATGCTGGTAGGCGTTTGTGGAAGTATGAAGATAATCAACACTGGTTCATGGCGAACAAACAATCCAATAGTCATGGTTTCTTTCTTAATATTACTCTCTCCAAACCAAATCCAAAAGCAGATCCTATTACTTTTTTTGTTCCTGCAGGAGAGTGTTATGAAGGATGGTTTGCTGTGGCTACAGCTTTAGAAGAAATAATCTCTTTCTCCACCACCATTGGTAAACCCACATCGCAACCTACTCCTAATCAAAAAATTAAACCTTCTTATGCTCACATCTTAAAATCAAAACCCATTGCAAAACCCAGTAACACCCTTCCTACTCAAAAAAATTTTGTCCAAAATCATCTCATTCATCAAAAAGTTATCACACCTTTTATTTGTGACAGATTTGCTGCCTCAGTTTCTACCCAGACTGTAAATCTATCTAATATTCACATCAAGCATCTAAATAATTCAAACAATTTAGGTGAATGGTGTGATGCTTTTGTGGTGTCTTCACCTATCCAAATTACCAATTGGTCAAAGGTTGCTACAGCCATATCCCATGAATTACAGCTTTATTCTCTCTGTGCCATTTATCCCATGAATTCTCATCAAGCTCTATTTCATGCGGATAAAGAGCTATCATCTGCCAACCTTGAATTTAAGTTCACTTTAGATAAGGTGGTATATTCAGTTTTTAGATGGGATCAGCAATTTTGGAACACAAAACCTATCTCTTTACAGATTTCAATCTAGAAATTTTTGGAGTTCCGTATCAGTACTGGTCTTCGGAAGTAATGCATCAAATCGGCAAGTTATGCGGGGAAGTCCTTTTGATTGATCCTGCTTCTCTCAGACTTGTGGATTTACGTGCTATGCGTATCAGGGTTCGCAACACAAAAGGTATAAATTTTATCCCAAGAGTGGTCAACTTGACCACAGATACAGGAAAATATGTTGCTCATATCTCCATTAGCAAGATACTACAGCTTTTCGAAGTAAGAGGGAACCTGATTGTCAATTCAAATATCCAATATTCAAAGGATATACCGAATATGGTGGAGAGTAATACAAATTCTCTCCCTGTTTTCAGCAAGCCAATTGTGCCAATTCAGCAAAACATTATTCTTCCAGATTCTACGGCTAATTCTGTGTCTTCTCAAGCAAGGAAAGTTTCAAAACTTACAGCTCGCAAGACAGGTCACCACGGATCCGGTTCTAGAAAAAAAAGAATCCGCAAGCCCAAGAAGAAGAAACCTAATCCACCTGCTAGGATCAATCAAATTTGGAAAAAGATGGAGAAGATGTCTCTATCTGATAGTGGGCCTGCTGATATGGAAATAGATCTTATCCCTGCATTCGTTTGTAGTGTAGATGAAATCTTAGAGGAAACTCTTCAAACAACTCACTGCACCCTCCCAGAACCTTCAACTACCAAAACTACAAAAGCCATAAACCTCTACTCCTTGTTCGAACCTATTCCCAGAACTATTTGTGATCGCATCACTATCCCATTAATTTTTCCACCTAATCAGTCTTCCATACCACCTATCATACTATCCAACCCATCACCAATCCTTTCCAACCCATCACCAACCCTTTCCAACCCATTATCACCACCTCCAATCCTACCAAACCCACCAACCCATATTACAAAGTATAATTCTCTAATCATCTCTCCAAAGTTTGTGCATAACTTGAGTTGTAATTCGAGATTTATTGTACCTGATTGGTTCTCGGTAAGTCCGAGACTTTTCAAATTGGGGCTCATAATGGGAATCACCTTTGAGACAATGCCTAACCATTCAATGCGATTTTTAACTCAAAAGTAGTTATGGAAGGTCCGTTTAAATAAATTCATTAGTAGCAACAAAGAGAGTTCACCATTGAAGAAGACTTTGCAAGACAAACTATCATATCTTTTGATGGGGTACAAAATCTATCCATTCATGAACCCAAACCAAATATCCTCCTATGTGCGGCTTAGTTAACACATTCATAACCAATCTAGATAATGATGATCCATCATCCTCATCCTCCACTTCCACTCCATTCTACCCTCCTCGGGTTTTGAGCCCGCTACCATTGACATTACAGATGATGCTTGTTCTCAGCCGAGCATTGAAGAACATAGTGTCGTGCCTAAAAGACTTGCTATTGAATGCGTAAGATTGGGTTTGGATCCAAAAACTATTGATCACCAAGTGTAAAGACAAGGAGATCAGCAAAAAAAAGGGAAACCTCAGCTGATAAATGAATCTACAAATCCTTTCATGGAATGTCCGAGGATTGTGCTCGGTTAACAGAAGAACCATTGTTAAGAAGATGATTCAGCTTACTAATGCCCCCATTATCATACTTCAAGAAACCAAGATGCTGTCGTGTACGATGTATGATATCTCTCAAATCTGTGGAACAACTAATTATGGTTGGACCTTTCAACAATCTTTGGGAAACTCTGGAGGTATGCTCATCCTTTGGAATAAGGACTTTGTTGAAATCAGTGACTCTTTGGTGGGTGATTACACTTTATCAGTTCATTGCACAAACAAGCATGATGGTTTTAAATGGATTTTAACCAATGTTTATGGGCCAAATAAGCCGCATGAAAGAGCAGATTTTTGGGATGAATTGGACAACATTTGCAGATTTTGGGACCTCCCATGGTGTTTAGGAGGTGACTTCAATGTGATTACTAAATGTGACGAAAAAAAGGGTTGTTTAATCACTAAAAGTATGGAGAATTTTGTGACTTCATTGCAAGAACATAACCTCATTGATCTCCCTCTCAAAGGTGCAAGATATACTTGGTCAAATGGTCAAGCTAACCCTGTCATGTGTAGATTAGACAGATTCCTCATTTCCCCTTCCTTTGAGACTCAATTCCCCTTTGTTTCCCAATTAGCCAAAGCTAGACCAACTTCTCGCATCATATTCCCATTCTTTTAGACATCTCGATCCTTCTTGGGGACCTAGTCCTTTTAGGTTTGAAATCATGTGGTTCATGGAGAATGGTTTCATTGAGTTATTAGAAAATTGGTGGAATTCCTTTTGTTTTGCAGTACCGTAAGCACAATCTTATGGTGTAAGCTTAAAGCTCTAAAAGAGAAGCTCAAAGAGTGGAACAAACTCACTTTTGGCCAAACAAATGCAAAGTTGAAGTCCTTGTTATCGTAAATTGTGTTTTTGACACCATAGTCAAGAAACAATACTCGATTCTCAAATTCGGGATCTAGTGAACCGCAAAAAAAGACTTTGAGAAAGTTACAAGAATGGAGGAAGTGTCTTGGAGGATTAAGTCTAAGACAAAATGGTTACAGGAGGGGGACAAAAATACTTCATTCTTCATCAGCAAAGCCACTGCAAGGAGAAGGCATAATAGAATAAAACAATTGTACATTGATGGAATGTTGGTTGATGACAGATTCAAGTTACAGGAGCACATTGTAAGTTTTTATGAAAATCTTTTCAAAGAAGAAGAAGTTATCAGACCTGTACTGGAGGGCATTGAATTTGATGGTATTAATCATATTGAATCTGATATTTTGGATGCTAACTTTTCTGAGAATGAAGTTTTCCAAGCTATTCAAGATTTAGGCCAAGACAAGGCACCTGGCCCAGATGGATTTCCAATAATGTTCTTTCACAAATGTTGGAGTTTCATTAAAGGAGATATAATGGCCACAATGGAAGAATTTTGCGACAAAGGTTGTATTGATACCAAACACAACACAACTTTCATCACTCTAGTTCCCAAGAAAGATTACATAGAAACTATCAAAGATTGCAGACCCATATGCCTTCTTACCAGTGTCTATAAAATTTTATCTAAAGTACTTGCTACTAGAATGAAGTTAGTTATGTCTAAATTGATTTCACATTCTGCAATGTGCTTATATAGAAGGTAGACAAATAATTGATGGGACTCTTATAGCTAATGAGTTGGTGGACTCAAGATTAAAAGATGGGAAGCCCGGTGTTATCTCGCAAAATAGATTTGGAGAAGGCTTTTGATAGAATCAATTGGCGATATTTGGAGTTCATGTTACAAAAAATGGGTTTTAGTAGGAAATGGATCAATTGGACCAAATTCTGCTATTCTACTGCCACTTTTTCTGTTCTCATTAATGGTTCTGCTTTCGGATTTTTCTGTAGTTCAAGAGGTGTAAGACAAGGCTGTCCTCTCTCCCACTTCTCTTCAACATTGCAATGGAAGGTTTTTCCGTGATATATTGATAGAGCAGCTAACTCTCATTTGTTTAATGGCTTTACAATGGTGGATAATGGTCATGTTGTCAATCACTTGCATTATGCAAGATGATACCATCTTTTTTATAGACAACAAGAGGGAGGAACTCACTAATCTATTCTCCATTCTTCATTGCTTTGAATACATTGCCGTGTCCGAAAGTTAATAAATCTAAAACAAGAATTATTGCTATTGGGGATATTCCACACATCAATGATTGGGCAATGAGTGGGATGTGTAATGTATACATTACCTTTCATGTACCTAGGAATGCCACTTGGTGCAAAGCCAAATTCAAAGTCTATTTGGGTACCGGTCATAGAGAACTTTGATGCAAGACTCAATGTGTGGAATCAGATTACACTCACCAAAGGAGGCAAGTTGGCTTTACTGAAATGTATTCTAACTTCACTTCCAATGTATTACTTCTCCCTTTTCAAAGCACCAATATCAGTGATCAAGATACTTGAAAAGAAAATGAGAAATTTCTTATGGGGAGGTAGTAATTGTTCACATTTGATTAAGTGGAGCTTTGTATTTGCTAATAAGGAGAGAGGAGGTTTGGATGTGCTTAATCGAGACATATGAATTTATCTCTTTACGGCAAAATGGTGTTGGAGATTTGGTATGGAGAAAATCAGTTATGGTACAAGCTCATTGTTGAAAAATATGGTTGTTGTTTCTCAAATTGGGTACTGGTGGTGTGAATACTCCTCATGGTGTATCTTGCTGGAGAACAATTACTGATTCAAGTGATTTGGTTAACAATAATTCTACAATTTGTATCCATTCAGGTGAACAGATTTCCTTTTGGCATGATAAATGGGTTGGTGATACCTATTTGGCAAACAACTTTGGTCTTCTAAGTAAGTTAGACAGACTGCAGTTTGGTTCCTTGGCAAACCATATTACTCAAGATGGTTCTTGGAAATTTGAGTTCAAAAGAACCCTTAATAACTCAGAGGCAATTCAGCTGGCAGATCTTTTAAGCATTATTGGGAGTAACCCTCCTGTTACAGATAATTTACCTGACACAAGAAGGTGGTCTCTGCATCATACAGGGTGTTTCTCAGTAAAATCTCTTTATCAATCTCTTGTTTCCAATGAAGGAGTTGATGATTTTCCTCATCAGTTTGTATGGAATTCTGGCGTTCCACCTAATGCCAACTTCCTGCTATGGTGCGCAGTTCATGGTAAACTCAATTCTTTAGATATGCTACAATGCAAAGGTATGGATATCGACAACTCCTGCATCCTTTGTGGAGACGATACTGAGTCTCAGAACCACATTTTTCTTCACTGCAAGGTGGCTCATTCTATTTGGATGGCTGTTACTCCAAGTAATCACTGGGCATGGGTGTTCCCTGAAAGTTTACACTCTTTTGCTTGTACTTGGCCTCAAAACAAGCTTTCAAACACAGGGAAAGTGGTGTGGGATCTTCTCCCTGCTGCAGTTATCTGGGTGTTGTGGAGGGAACGTAACTGTAGAACTTTTGAGGATAAATATTGCTTCAAAACAGACAGAGATTTAGCCTTAGATGTTAAAACTTTGGTTTTGTCGTGGGCAACAGCAGCTGGGAAAAGGGTTCATTTGAATTTTTCATTTACTGTAACTAATTGGGAGATTGTTTACTCCTGATTGTTGTTTCCTCGTTTTGTTTTTAGTCTATCTTTGGTAGACTGTTGTAAATTCTGTCTTCTATAATAAATCTTCTTTTCTTATCAAAAAAAAAAAAAAAAAACGTACTCTAACTAAACAAATTCAAAGCCATATAATGTTAGACCGCATTCCAATTCGTCGCCGTTTGCTGTTTGCATCCACCTCCAGCTCCACTTTGAGATAAATACCACATGCGGTGGCTTTATACAGATAAAGTTCCTAACAAGAGGAGTTGATGGGAACACTCACTCGGACGACCAAAGATAACCAAGAATAACAGCAATCGACCGCAAATCAATAATGGGAATACATTAGAGTTACAAGGAAAGAGAAATGCTCACTTCGTGCAGAGGGTATCGAGTCTGCCATTGAATATATTATCCCCATGTATAAACTAAGTTCTGGTAATGAATTAATGCAAGAAACTAGCAGCGTAAGTTTTAAGTAAGACAGTCTGAATATGATCAATGAGCAAACACCCATGGTGTTGATGGTTGTTTTGACCGGGTTTGCTTCTATATGTACTACCCGGAAACTCGTTGGTGGTGGCTTAAGAAATTTACGGCCGACTTTGACCCCTTATTATTTTAGGATCATTTCCCAAGTAGTCAGGGTTTGGGTACTGCTCTTGCAGGGTTGCGAAACACTACTTTACCCCTAATGTCCAGTCAACTACGATTGCTAAAAGGATGCCAATCTCATTCTAAAAATCCAGATGACGAATTTAAAACCCAAATGACCACCAACCACATATAAAAATCCTTTTTTCCTATGAATTATGGATCTAATTAAGCGCAAGTACTGACACTTAATATTATGCCTCCCGTATAATTGATAAATTACGAATTTGCATACAAAATACAATTCATCAGACAACTCATAATCCCAACATAAATTCTGGAGAATGGAAATCTTCAAGGAAATAGTTCATTTATTTTTCCACTTGAATTAAGCATTCTCCCCAGTGTTCCCATACTTTACCACATGGGCAGATTAAGGCAAGTGCTAGCAAAAATCTTCTGTAAGAAAGGGTAACCAAACTTGATATACAAATATCAGAAGAGAATTGTCAATATTTTGAGTTTATTCTCCGATAAAATTGAGGTTTCATTGTCAGATAGTAGTAATTAAGCTTTTTATCAAAACCAAAAACATTATGCATATTCTCAAAAACAAAAAGGAGCAAAGTTTAAGTAAATCGGCATACATATGTTTATCAACATATATAAGATGCATGCAGACTTGGTTGGATGCAGTACCCTGTGATTTTGAGAGACCGAGTTGTTGTGATACTCAGAACCATACTTGTTGTATTCAGAAGACCATAGTTCCCACCGATTAAAGCTTCTCCACGAAAGGATTTATGATTGAAGGTCGATCTCATCCCTAGCTGATCCAAGTACCTAATAAAGCCAATAAAAACGAGTTAGATACTAAGAGTGAAACTTTCGTCACTTGAGAGCAATATAAAGATTATTATTCTACACAAGCAGACGATAAAGTCACAAAGGGTTTCATTTAACACTAGAAGCTATTAAGAAATGTATGAGAGATAGTTGCAGAACTATGTGAAGGACTCCCTGATTCAAATCTATAGATCTTTGCATAGAAGTCGTGGTTTGGCAGTTTTACATGAGTTAGTGAGTAAGATGGAACTGCAAAGAGAAACCATAATGAGTGTCGTGTGTGCACGTGAGGTTCTCATACGCACCCAGTATTTCATCCGTGACTCTGAATTGCAAAATCATTGTTGCAAAGAAATTCAATAGAATGTTTTCCTTGAAATACGGGGACTAGAGATCCAGATTCCAGGTTGGAAGAGAAATGGAGACTATCAACGTTCGGTTTGTGTTTAAGGACTTGAAGTGTTTTTATAGGACCCTAACTATAATGTTTTAAGCCATTAGATTTAGATCCACACTCATGGTACGTAGTGCATCCAAAGTGGTGGGATCAAAGTAGGTACGGTGGACTGTTTGGACAATTTCACATGGCCTATAGTTGGAAATATAAACTTCTGGTCATTTCTCTACTGTTATTGACAAATACTATTGCTAGTTGATCTCCTTATATCTACTATCCATCCAACATCCAAGCTAACTTTCTATCTTTTCATCGGTCTTTATCTTCAATCCTAGATAGATATACTGGAAGTGTTAATTCTTGTGCCTTTTGTGTAGGCAACATGGGAAATAATGGATCACATTTTCCATCAGTGCTCCTTTTGTAGACATATTCAGGGGATGTTCTTTGGTAGACTCCAATGGCTTTGAATCGTCATTCAATAGTGCTTTGTATATCTTTCCACCGATTAAATAATGGATCACATTTCTATCACTGCTCCTTATGTAGACATGTTCAGTGGATGTTCATTGGTAGACTCCAATGGCTTTGAATTGCCATCCAATAATGCTTTGTATATCTCTGCAATGTTCACCACCACCATAGTGCATTCTAAATCTAGACGTAGACGACATTATAGGCCCCATTAAATTTTCCTGTACATACAAACTGTGAGAAATGTCACAAGTACTCATTCCCTCCAAACAAAAGGTGGAAATTTTTAAAATTTTAAGTAAGAAAGTCAATAATCCGATTTTATTCAATGTGCTGCCACAAAATTGAAGTTTCATTGTCGGACGGTAAGCTTTCTATCAGAAGGCCAAAATTTTTTGGCAAATTTTTGAAAATAAAAAAAGAGAGAACATTTAAGCTAATCGGCATACATATGTTTATCAACATAAGATGAATGAAGACTTGGTTGGATGCAGTGCCCTGTGATTTTTTGGGAGAGCGAGTTGTTATGATATCCAGAACCATACTTGTGGTATTCAGAAGTTTGTGTGCAGAAGGCTTTGCTGGTTGAAGGCTGATTTTGATATGCTTTGGCATGAGTGGACTCGGAAATTGGGTTTTCATAAATGGTATTCTATTATCGGTTTGGATGGTAATATGTCGGTCTCAAGCATCCATAGAGTAAGTATCAAAAGAAGTACTAAAATCAGTCAGTTTTCAAATTTATTCTTAATGACCAATCTTAATTAATTTTCTTCTCTCTTCTAATGTAGAGTTTTGGAGTTGAATTTCCTAGAAGCTGGCAGATCATCACACGAGAGTCATCTCCGTTGCAATTCAGAAAGCGAATTCCTGGTGGAGATTAGCAGAATTTATGTCATCAAAAGCACTTAAAAGTTACACTCTCAAATTAGTTGTGTTAGTGTTGTATATCATTTTTCCTCTCAAAGAAATAAAAATATGTTGTGATCATTTGTGGTTTGCATACGCTCTTTTCTCATCTACTGCCCAATCAAGACCTAGGTTCGAGTGTTCTTCTGTGGCAGCAAATTGGAAAAAATTTGAGGATTGACGATTACATTTTGAATTGTTGTTGCAATGTGTAAAATTAGTTTTAATGTTTATTTATTCCTTCTTCAAATGTTGGTTTAAAGTTGTGCGTTTCTCTAGAAAGAGTACCCCGGCCCATTGGTGTTGGGTACACTATAACTCGTCGTAAACTTAAGCACATTTTGTATTGATTTTACATTTAAGTACAAATAAATCATGAGCACTTAAGCACATTTTGTATTGATTTTACAAAAATATGAACAATAAATCATCGGCAGAGTTATAGTGTACCCAACACCAATGGGGGTACTCTTTCTAGAGAGTTCATAGTTTTACAACTTTAAACAAACATTTGAAGAAGGAATAAATAAACATTAAAACTAATTTTACACAGATTTAAGGGGAAAATAAACATTAAAACTAATTTTACACATTGCAATAATTCAAAATGTAATCACTTCCTCGATGTTCATGGCCTGTCAATCCTCAAATTTTTTCCAATTTGCTGCCACAGCAGAACACGCGAACCTAGGTCTTGATTGGGCAGTAGATGAGAAAAATACTTATGCGAACCACAAATGATCACAAGATATTTTATTTCTTTGAGAGGAAAAATCATATACAACACTTACACAACTAATTTGAGAGTGTAACATTTAAGTGCTTTTGATGACATAAATTCTGCTAATCTCCACCAGGAATTCGCTTTCTGAGTTGCAACGGAGATGACTCTCGTGTGATGATCTGCCGGCTTCTAGGAAATTCAACTCCAAAACTCTACATTAGAAGAGAGAAGAAAATTAATTAAAATTAGTCATTAAGAATAAAATTTGAAAACTGACTGATTTTAGTACTTCATTTGATACTTACTCTGCCGGAGGCTTGAGATCGACATATTACCAGCCAAACCGATAATAGAATACCATTTATGAAAACCCAATTTCCGAGTCCACTCATGCCAAAGCATATCAAAATCAGCCTCCCTCTGTCGCTCCACGGTATGTGAGACGCGAAACCCATATTCCCCTGTATTGATTGATTTAGTGGCGATGGTGGTGGTACTGAAGACAATAGTAGTGGTTGGTGATGGTTAATGGAGGGAGGCTGGAGGAGGATTTTAGAGATGTGCCGCCGTAAACTGGTAGGACTCTCACGATGTTATAATCCTACTACTGAACCCTAAACACATTATATATGGGAAGTTTGGAACACTATATGGCCAGCCCATGAGACGAAGCAAGGCATCAGCCCTAAATAGGAGTCTATTTTGTTTTAACACTCAAGGACTTCCAACAGGTTCTACGCATGCTCAAAAAGAATTCGAAGAGAGTTGGAACCATATCCAAAAATTATTAATCAAAATATGAAGCCTGAAACATACCCATCATACACCTAATTCTTGTTTCATTTGGCCAATGTTATTAGGGTTGTGGATGACTCCTACTGAAGAGGCGCAAGTAGTTCCATCTTGGTGACATCTTGTCATTGTATAAAAGCCAATCTTAATAAAAAATAGTAATTATTTTTGTTAGGAATGGAATAACAGTGTTCCTAGCTAACAATTTTGAAGTTATCCCTCCTGCTCAAGCCTACTAACATTTTTTTTTGGATTGTTTTGGATTGTTCATTCTAAGCAGGAGAAAATACACAAGCCTACTAACATTTTTTTGATTTCTTATGGTAAATTGAACTGGCCGGAATAGACGTCGGAGAAGATAATTGGACGCTTGCCCCTAATGTGCCTATCCCAATGTTGTTTAACACCTGATGATATTGTCTGTTGTCCCCGGTTGAAATGCAATCACATATCACAACCGTCTAATCTATCAAATCATTGATACGCCACAGCCGTTAGATCTAAGAGGAAACAAGTGAACCCTAAACTAAACCCTTTATAAGTGATAGTAGTTTTCTTTTCGTCATCCATTTATCTGCGCCTTCGTCTTTTAAACGCAAACCCTAGCGCAAAACATTGCAGCAGCAACATGATCATGGAAGATGGTTCAATAAAGCAACAACAACAAAAACATCTTGGCACTATGATTTTTCCTCTCAATAGTCTGAAATATGTCAGTCATATATATTTATATGATATTTGTTGCCTGTTCCTTTTAGAATATCTTTTAAACTGCATTGAAATCCCTGTAATGTTAGTCAGTCATATATATGTTACAGCCGTTCGATCAAGTGAACCCTAAACTAATCTGTGAGCCTTAATAAGCAGTAGTTCTCTGTTCTTCATCCAAAACACAAATTCTAACCCATGAAGGAAGACACCAACTCGTTCTACATCTTTGATCGCAGTAGGAGCAACATAATTATGGCGGAAGAAGGTTCAATAGAGCATTATCATCAACAAGAAAAAGATTTTGGCACTATGATTTTTCCTCTCAACAATCTAAAATATTTTTTCAAGATCCTTGGAAAGAGTTGTCTGAGAAGCTTTTGTTTTCAAACGTTGTGTCTCTTGGATCTTTTTTCTTTCCAAATTCTTTTGCAAAATCTTGATTGGGTTTCATTTCACCCATGTGTAAACAAATGTACTAGCGATGAGAATAATATGTGTATTCTTGTGATCTATTAGATCTCTATGCATCAGTTATTTTTTTTTCTTTCGAAGATTAAGATTGATAACAGAGTGCCAAGAAGAGGAATTTTGGAAGTGATTAAGATTGATAACTGATCTCTATGCATCAGTTATCAAAATTCAAAATTTAAAGAGGAATTTTGGAAGTGATTTTTTTCTTTTTCAAAATTCTATTACCCTTTATGATCATAAAATTGATGAACCTACCGGAAATGAAATGTCATTGAGTTTTGTTGATAATGCTTCTAAAACTTTGAAACCTGGCCTTTAATCAATTTTCTTTTTGATTCAACATTGTTTCAAATGCCACCTTGTCATCAGACCACCTGAATCTGTGAAATGGAGTCCCGACCCATCAGGTGAATGAATTTAGTACAAAATCACTATACTTTTACCATCAACTGCACCACAGCTATTTTATGATCATACACCTCCAAGCAATTGATTAAAGGCCACCTGCTTCGTACACCTCCAAGCAATGTTGCTAACTTCATCGTAGCAATTCTATATCTTGGTAACTTCTTAGTTATTTTATAACGTTGAAATGACTTCTGTGACTAGAAACTGTATTTTGGTGTTTACATTTTCACATCTTTAATCATGGTTACTTACACCTGCTTCGTGAACAACCAGTAAAACATTATCATGAAGAAGAAAAGAAAACTTACTTAAGCCTTTCTAGTACACGCATCAACCACAAACAAACCTTAATACTACAGGGGAAAAAAATTCATACAACGCAATTACTCATTATCAATCGTTTTAATTATGCAGAAAATTTGGTTTGCATTTCTGAAGATTATATCAGCAGTAATAGAATCGATTGTCTTTACAGCTTCGTGATTTTCATCTTTCGACATGTAAAATGTGGCACCTTATACAACTGGATAATACGTTTTAGATAGTTTGAGATTTATTAGTTGTGTGATTTGGGTATATTCTCTAACATGAAAGTACATATTTCGTGTTGTTTGATATGGTTGTATTCTTTTCTAAGTCTACCATATCTCTTTAGATAGATATTTGCGGTAGTCACTAAGTCTTGCGTTCTGAGATAGTTTTTGTTCTTACTTCGTGTAATGTCAACTCCTCGCCCTTGAATGGTTCGGTCTAAGCAGGAGGCAATCCACGAGCCTAGTAAATTATTTTGGTTTCTTTTGGAAAAACATCCTCTTCCACACCAAGTGTAATCAGATTTTCAGTTAGTAAACAACGAACTTGCCGGACTACACGTCGGAGCTCCTCATGTACCTGCGGGAGATGATAAGTAGACTCTTGCGGCAAGTGTAATCAGATCCTGTAAGTTGTCCTCGATTGAAATGCATTGAAATCGTATAAGCACATATCACAGCCGTCTAATCCATCACAATGTATATCAAGTTACAGCCGTTAGATAAATGAGTGAACCCTAAAGTAGATCTGTAAGCCTTTATAAGCAGTAGAGTAGTTCGCTATTCTTCCTTTATCTGCGCCTCCTTCTTTTGAAAGCAAACCCTAACCCATGATCGCAAACAACAGCAACTCCTTCTTCATCTTTGATTGTCACTAAAATACATTGCAACAGCAATAATATAACCATGGGAGATGGTTCAATAGAGCATCACCATCAACAACAAAAACATCTTCGCACTATGATTTTTCCTCTCCATGATCTGAAATATGTGCTTGGTTGTTGTTTTACAACATCTTTAGCTAGAATCTGGCTGAGGATTTATTTCACCAAGTTGAAAACAAATGTACTAGTAGCATGCTACATGAGAATAATATGTAAGCATCCCCTAGTAGTGTAGTGATTTATTACCGAAATTAAAGAGGAGTTTTGGAAGTGAATTTTTGTTTTTGTCTTTTATTTTATTTTGGATGTAAGATGAAAGCCTCTCCTAGAGTATAATTTTTCATCTGTATTTATTATCTTCAATCCTAGAAAGATATACTGCAGTGTTAATTCTTGTGGCCGCCTTCCTCCAAGAATAGAATTCTAATGCATTCAGTAAGACAGAGCTTCATGACATTGCTTCAGTTATTTGCCTTACAAGACCATTAATCTGTATTAGCACATTATCTCCTAAACATAACAAAGTGTAAATCCAGCAAAGATAATCAAATTTTCAGTCGGTAGGTGAGTTATAGCCAGCAACACAATTCCTGAAAAATTATATTCCAGAACAAGAAAAGATGGTGTACAGATTCCATCGCATTATTGCATCTTAACCAGCCTATTCCTCATAGAAACAAGCCTTCTACCTCAATACCGTTTTCTCTAACCATGGTGTTCTCCTCGTCAATGGCTAAATGCACAAACAGTACGCCAACAATAACACTTGTTGCATGCATACTCAGGCGTTGAATCTTTACCGGAAAGACATCTTCAGTGGATGTTCTTTGGTAGACTCCAGTGCCATTCAATAATGCTTTGTATATCTCTGCAATGGTCTACCACCATAGGGCAGTTAACTTGTCTCCTTGTAAATCTAGACGTAGACAACATTATAGGCCCGTCAAAATTTCCTCCCGGAGAGTGAAGACGCACCGAACATTTTTCAAGGATTTGTTGCACAATATTTCCGCGATCGTGCTGAATCAACTTTAACCAATATTTTTCCTGTCATGCACGAAAGAAAAGAAGTTCCTATTGAGTATATGCCCCTGCACGTGCACTCCAATATGTAGCTGCTTGCTATTTACATCCAGCTCCACTCCCTGGTCAGGATTTTCCAGTACCTCCATCCTCTGGTCACAATTTTCCTGTCACGCATTCAAAATAAAAAGTTTTGATAAGTATGTTCATACTTAAACTCCTACCAGAGATTTTACCTCTAATAAACACTTATGACCTCAAGGGAAGCAAAGTATTCCTCGATCACTGTCTTTGTACTTTCTAATGTTGAATGAAAGGTAAAAAGTTCCCATCAGGAAGTTTCTTACAATAATCCTATCACTGTTAATAAACCCTAGGACCCTAAAAAGTTCAGATAAGCAAACACCATTTCAACAGTCGCAAACAGAAAACACTTTATCATCTAAAAACATTCAACATGTTTTGTAGTAAAAGAAGGCATTCTTTAAGGGTCTTGATGAGATATCAAATCTACAAGCAAGACAAACTGAACAAACAGCAGAGGTTTTGGAAGCCCACGCGGCGCTCTAGCTAACTGAATGTCTATTAGAATGTGAAGTAAGGCAGCCGTATAAATTAGTAACACATAACGCAGCCGCCCAACTTTCTTCTCTATCTGGTGACGAGACAATTAACTTTCAATCTTAGCATTTATTCTTCAAATCCAGTATAATAACCTTAAATTAAATATCACATGCAGTTGTGGCCTTATACAGATAAGGGTCAAAACAAAACAAAAGTAGATGGAAACACTCACTTGGACGATCATAGACTGCAGCAGATCCGTAATGGGAAAACATTAGAGTCAAAAAGAAAGAGATATAACATCATCCTATTTATGGCAAAATATGGCAAATATGTGTATGGTGCCTCAAATTTAATTATGTGACAACATGTTACATGTCTATTTTGTTTTTGATACAGGGGCGTATCGATCAAGTGCTGCATCCTATTTCGTCTTTATATGCATTCTGGTACACCTCTAATCACGTTGGTAAGATATTTTTTTTGATCCAATCCAATATATAATTTTTGCATTAAGTGACCAAAAATGTTCAAGGTGTTGGACTTTCACATCTTTAATCATCATTGCTTAGACCAATACATAAAAATATATTATGACGGGAGACGACGACACTTATGAATTGTGGTCATGTGCTTGGAAAACATTCTCTTCCACAAGAAATTCGAAAAACCAATCTTCAGTTGGGAAACAATGAACTCACAGGAGTAGATGTCGGAACTCCTCTTGCACCCGTCGGAACTTGCCCAATGTTGTTCAACACCTGATGATACTGTATGTCCCCAGTTGAAATGCATTCAGATCCCCCCCTATAAGAAAAACGTATAAGCACATATCACAGCCGTCCAATCCATCATGATGTGTGTCGGTCATATATATGTTACAACCCTTAGATCAATGAGTGAACCCTAAACTAGATCTGTAAGTCTTTATAAGCAGCAGTTTTCTTCCCTTTATCCATTTATCTGCGCCGCCTCCGTCTTTTGAAAAGCAAACAACAGCTCCTTCTTCATCACTCCGTCTTTCTTCTTTGATCGTCACTAAAATACATCTCAGCAGCAGCAACAACATAAAACATGGAAGTTGGTTCGATAGAGCATCATCATCAACAAAAAAGACCTTCACACTATGATTTTTCCTCTCAATTATATGAAATAACTCCATGGCGTTATCCAAAACAGAAAAAAAAATTTGTTCCTTTTTCGAGAGGTTTTTCTTTTCATATAGTTTTGTCTTTTGGATAATATATGTACAGAAATCTATGTACTAGCCATGCCCAGTAGCGTACTCTTGAAGTGAATTTGTGTTTTTATTATTAGAATTTTATTTTATTTTGGATAATATATGTAAGATGAAAACCTCTCCTGGAGTATTTCTTTTCATCGGTCTTTATCTTGAATCCTAGATAGATACGTGTTAATTCTTGTGCCTTTTGTGTAGGCAACATGGGAAATAATGGATCACATTTTCTATCAGTGCTCCGTTTGTAGACATCTTCAGTGGATGTTCTTTTGGTAGACTCCAATGGCTTTGAATCGCCATTCAATAGTGCATTGTATATCTTACTGCCAGTTAACACAAAATCCACTTCTCATAGATCTCTTATCGTGTCAACTCGTAATCCCAACATATATACTGGAGAATGGAAATCTTCAAGGAAATAGTTCATTTTCCATTTGAATTAAGCACTCTCTCCGGTGTCTACACTTCACCACATGGGCAGATTAAGGAGAAAAATCTATTGCACGTTTTGGTTACCCTTATGCAACTGTAAGAAAGGGCAACCAAACTACATTTTATCAAAAGAGAATTGTCAATAATCTGATTTTATTCAATGTGCTTCCTCAAAATTGAGGTTTCATTGTCAGATAGTAATTAAGCTTTCTATCAAAACCAAAAACGTTATGCAAATTTTTGAAAACAAATAAAGAGAGTAACATTTAAGTTAATCGGCATACATATGTTTATCAACATAAGATGCATGAAGACTTGGTTGGATGCAGTGCCCTGTGAACTTGGTTATATTCAGAACCATACTTGTGGTATTCAGAAGACCATAGTTCCCACTGATGAAAGTTTGTGTACGAGAGGCTTTATGGTTGAAGGTCCATCTCATCCCTAGCTGATCCAAGTACCTAATCAAGCCAATAAAAAATGAGTTAGATACTAAGAGTGAAACTTTTGTGACTTGAGAGCAATATAGAGATTATTATTGTACACAAGCAGACGACAAAGGGTTTTATTTCACACCACAAGCTATTAAGAAATGCATGATGCAAATTTAAAATTCTTCGCATAGAAGTCATGGCTTGGCAGTTTTACATGACTTAGTGAGTAAGATGGAAGTGCAAACAAAAATTAATGAAAATTAGAGGAGAAATCACAAGCATGAGTGCCGTGTGTGCATGTGAGGTTTTCATACACACGCAGTATTTCATTCATGACTGAATTGCAAAATCATTGTTGCAAAGAAATTCAATAGAAAGATGTTTTCCTTGAAATACGGGGACTAGAGGTCTTTTTATAGTTCCAGACTCATGGTAGTCCATCCCAAGTGGTGGGATCAAAGTAGGTACAGTGGACTGTTTGGACAATTTCACATGGCCTAGTTGGAAATATAAACTATTATAGACAAATACTATTGCTAGTTGATATTATAATATCTACTATCCATCCAGCATCCAAGCTAACTTTCTATGGATGGACTACAAGCTATTACTAGTTGATTAGTTAGAACCAGTTCAATGTACCTAAAGGTTTTAAATACCTCTCCGTCAGTATTACTAATCATGCGAGTTTTGAGTCATAATTAACAATCAATCTAGAAATGCTTGTTATAGATCTAACCTAGCAATACATGACGAAAACATTTCTCCAACTGAAGTATAAATTTTGCATTGATTTTACAAATTATGAGCAGTTTCTGTTTCTTCCCTATCTTCTAATTCAATTACATGTAACAGGAAGGAATATATGCTCTATGTTTCAGATTACCAAGAACACTTCCTAGAGTACATGGTTTACATTAAATTTAAACTAGTTACATTACAAATGGCGGCGATGGAAGCCTATATACTAGAGAATTTGGATGCAACATTCTCCGGAATAGAGTACATTTGGGTTGCAACAATTTGAAGTGCTTTCTAGATGAAATTCTTCATCATCCTTACAAGACATTCCAAAGTTTGTTAAATCATTTTGTGGTTCTCATAGTACTGACCAATTAAACAACATTAACACAACTAATTTGTGAGTGTAACTGTTAAGTACTTACAAATGGTTTTAAGCTCCTCTATACTTCTGCACCAGAAATTCTGCTCCTCCCTGAGAAAGAAAAAAAAAAATTAGAAGAGAGAAGAATCAATTGAAATTAGTCATTAAGAATAAAACTTGAGAACTGACTGATTTTAGTACTTCTTTGATACTGATTTTAGTCATTAAGAATAAAACACATCAGCCCTTAATAAGGGTTCTATGTTCTAGGCACGGGCATTAGTCCGTGCCAAATCAAATGCGCCACACTGATTGAATTTGAACACTGACCTAAAACATATCCCTGTCTCTGGTGTTTGAGCCTGCTTTGTACACCTCCGAGCAGTCTTGGTAACTTCACCACAGCAATGATGTATCTTGATAACTCCACAGTATCTTCATAGTTTTTTATTATAGTAGCAATTACAGGGAGAAATTAGACATGTGCATCTCATACACGGAAAGGGATATATAAACAACAACACTAGCAGCTTTACAGTACTTCTTGGAGGTAACATAAGCGACTGTAATAGTAGTAAATGATACCAAACTAGCTCTGACCTAAATTTATCACATGCTAAACGATTTCCTAATGCGGGTCTTGCAACTCTTTTTCGTGCCAAGACTTCCACACTGGATGCTTTTGGAGCAGCCTTTGATAAGGTCATTTTTTATCCATCATTCACCTGTTGAAAACAGAACAGACGTATTAATAGACATTCAACTTACAGGAATCAACTGAACAGATAAATTTGAGATGAATAAGATGAAATTGTGAACAACTTAAATTTTAATTTTAATATTGTGCCAATTAAGAAAGATGCAGGATTACTTTTAAGTCATTTGACATGCTACATTTAGCAAAATCTCTATTGAACATTCTGCAAGAATGATTCCCTTCAGGGTAACCAAAATTCATAAACAATTACCAAGAGAGAACCGCCAATAATATGATTTTATTCGATAAGCTCCTCAAAATTGAAACCTTATTGTGCAAACAGTAAACCATCTTACTCAAAGAACAAAAATATGATAAACTAAGCCTACTGAATATGTTGTAAATTTGATACGAACAGAAGCAGAGAAATTCAGTAGCGAAGAAATGTTAAGTATTTATCTTGGAAATCCAAGCATAAGAGGAAGCAGCAGAAAAGTTGAAGCAAGAATGTCTAGGTGATCATACATTATCAGGATAAAGATACCCGGAAGCAAGACAAAAATAATGAGAAAATTCTGGAAAGTCTTTGTTTCATTGCTATCTTCTAATCCAATTATTTGTAGACAACATGCCTCTGATCTATATTCCAGATTATCAAGAACTTCCTAGTGCACAAGTCGAACATAAAAGTCAAACTCAAACTAGGTGTAAGCAGATAATCGAACAATACTATAACTCTGTAAGAAACTTCTCAAAAGTCAAGAGAACAGATAAAATTTAGGCAGAAATCAATAAAAATAAGACAAACAAGACTTACTAATGAGAGAAGAAGTCATCTAATAAGTTTTCAGTCGGCTTTACACGAAAGGAACAATTTCAAGAAGATATAAATAGTCCCCATGATATCATTGAATCAAAAAGTGTGCAAAGGGCGACAATGGAAGCAAACAGATTTAGTTACAAATCCAGTGAACTCCTAAATGCTACAGAACTCGGATGCAACATTGTCTGGCAGAGCCCTCCTGAATAGAGAGTACATTTAGGTTGCAACAATTTGAAGTGCTTTCTAGCTGAAATTATTAATCATCCCTTACAAGACATTACAAGATATCCATAGTTTTGGGAAGTCATTATTCAAACTCTGGCTGATCTCACACTAAGGAAGACACCCTGGAGGACATGTTTTTTTGTTCTCTAAACCATGATGTGAAAATAACTTAATCATTTTGTTTGTGCCTGTATGAGATTTGCATAGTACTGACAAATTAAACAATTAACACAACTAATTTTCAGAGTGTAACTTTTAAGTACTTACAAATGCTTCATAATTCACTTCCAAGAAGAGATCACAGTAGCCGCGGACTCTTCCGGCAGAAATTTTCTATGAATCTGTTGTCCAGTTCTTCCTGAGGAAAAAAAAAAGAAAAAAAAGAATCAGAAGAGTTTAGAAAATCAATTAAAATTAGTCATTAAGAACTGATTTTAGTAGTTCTTTTGATACTTACTCTATGGATGCACCATATTGATCTTCTACAAAAGTTACCCGCATTTACTTCCATTAAAAGGAACAATACCTCTGATAAAAACCCATTTCCGATTCCGCTCATACCGAATCATATCAAAATCATATCAAAATCAGTCTCCTTCTCTCGCTCCAAGGAATATGAGACACAAAACCCATATTCCATTTATAACCCATTGATTGATTTAGTGGTGATGATGGTTAATGGAGGAAGGCTGGAGAAGGATTACAGCGGATGCGCCGCCATGAAGTGGTAGGACTCTCGATGTTATAATCCTACTACTACTGAACCCTAAAACACATTATATTGAATGGCCCATGAAACGAAGCACGACATCAGCCCTAAATAGGGGTTCTAGGTACAGCACCAGCCCGTGCCAAATCAAATGCACCACAGTGATTAAGGTTTGGTTTGGTAATGCTTTTATTTTCTCAAAAGCACTTTTAAAAGCTATTTATGTCAATAATTTTTGAAATTAGTGTTTGGTAAAAAAAAGTGAAAGTGCTTTTTATTGAAAGACTTCCCGGATTCCTCAATTTTTAAAAGTTCTAGGAAGTTTTTAAAAGCTACAAAAGATAAGCTGAGGCCCCACCTAAATTTAATGATTGACTTATCTTTTTTATCCCTACTTTATTTTATAAATGACAAAAGTTACCCCTTAAATTTATATACAATCAAATTTTTTACTATTTCTTATATTGCATTCTTTAATTTTTTTAATTTTTCAAACTACTTTATATACCATTTCATTTAATTTGTTAACAGTATAAATAAAAAAATATTAAATAATTACTTAATTTTAGTTTCATTTTTTGTTTGAAATATATATATAGATCTAAGTATTTAAGTAAAATAATGTTTTAACAATCATAATAATAGTGGTAATTAGTATGAATATTAATATTACATAGTAAAATAATTAATAATTTTTAAACCCCATAAAATTGAATAAACCTACCCTTAGAGATATGTCTGTTTTTGTCATTTTCTACAACAACTATGGTTGAATCTGAAATTTTACCAAACACACTTTGATTGCTTTTTTAATCTGTTTCAACTTTAATTAATATTTTACCAAACGTCTAACTGTTTTTTTCTCACAGCAACGCACAGCAGAAAAGTGCTTTTACAAAAGCTGCAGCAATACCAAACTAAGCCTAAGTTTGTTAAGTGGCAACAAGTCTATTTTGTTTTGTCATCATCGTGACAAGGGCGTACCAATCCATTCCTTTAGCCTGTTTACGACTACTAACGTTGGTAATCCCCCTCAATAATTTTGTACTTCTCCGTACCACATATATAGGGGAATAGTTAAAATCTCTTAGATTAAGAAATTTTCTTGATTTTATAAATTTTTATGTTTTTTCCAGTTTTACCATTAATTATATTTCCAATGTTAGAGACATACACTCAATTGAGATGATTTCCAAGTAAATAAATAGAGATAGTAGAAGAAAAAAATGGTTTTGAAATTTTGACTCCGCCTATATCGTGGTACACAGAAAAATGAAAATTCCGTCTATATAATAGGTACGGAGGGAGTATTATTGTGGCTCAATATATCATTTGTGCAACTAGAAATTGCTGTGGTGACCAAAAATATTCAAGGTGTTGGAATCTCAGTTTCTCACTATATGCGCCCCGAGCTCAACACTTATGGACCTGGTATAAGGTGAAGACTCAATCCTTGTCCTTGATTCTTTCTTCTAATTTCAAAGCGGTACATGTAAAACGCGATCCAAAATTTGAAAGTGATATTCTTAAGAACTTCATAAGTAAACACACTTCAATGTTACAGATTATCAACAACTTCCTAGCATACACGGTGAACGTTAATTACATCTCATACTCAGACTCGGTGTATGTCGACCTGTACTCGAACCGATTTTTTGAGAATCATGTAAACAACTACTGGCAAAATCAATGAGGATGTGCCAAAATTTAGGGATCACAAGCACTGTCCAACAACTTTTTAAGCTAAAAATTGATATTCTTATGTCATTTGCTTCTTCTGAGCATCATAATGTTAGGAAGAATCATCTGCGAGGTATTTAGAAGCTTTTGCATGTAGTTATGCATCTCTGCACAAAATAAAGGTAATGATGTATTATTAATATATGTCCACGGAATAATTTCAAGAAGATACAATTGAACAAAAAAATGTACTAAAGGCGGCAATCAAAGCAGACAAATATAGTCTGAAATCCAGTTGCATCCAAAATACAACACAGTTTGGTAGGGCCTTCCTGAACAGGATACATTTGGTTGCAACAATTTGGACTCTTCTCTAGATGAAGTTCTTAATCATCCATTCCTAGACGGCTCCAAGAGTGTGATCAGACAAGAGTGTGGATCCATATTACATGTAACTGAACTGGACTGCAAGTATGCTGTACTAAATGCCTCCATACAACATAATATTGAATTGGACCACAAGTTCATTAACCTCAAAAAAGAAGAGAAAAAAACATTTGAAGATGGCCATCAAATGAACAATCACTACTAAACACATAAATTGATTTTGAAGATCTCAATGGAACTAAAACTAGCTACAATCTGACACATGAAACTCAACAAGTCCCAAGTAGATTACTGCCACTAAGAAAACACAAGAAGGATAACCTGTAACTAGTTTCATGGTCATCTAGCCAAAATTGAGATGCAAAACAATGAGAATAGCAAAAGAAAGGTAGTGAAATTTTTTATTCGAATATGTAACAATACGAGTCTTTAGGCAGACACATTCCTTCACACTTGATATTAGTTTTGGAAAGTCATTATTCAAACTCTGACTGATCTGACACTAAGGACCACCAAAAGGACATGTTTTTGTTCTCTAAACCAAGATGTCAAAATACAAATACTTGTAACCCAAAGCACAAATAATAGCATAAAGCATCTAGACTCATTCACGATAAGTAGTTTACATAGAGATTAAACGAAACTGGGATTCCTACTTTCTTTCTGTAAACCAGGAAAAATGAAAAGTATAAAAATTTTAAATATTTTACAAAAAACTGAACAATCAAAAATCATGAGCAGTTTCTGTTTTTTCGCTATCTTCAAATTCAATTACAAGTAACAGGAAGGAATATGTGCTCTATGTTTCAGATTACCAAGAACTTCCTAATGTACATGGTGAACATTAAATTGAAACTAGTTACATTACATGTTCATACTCGGTGTAATAAATAAGTCGAACGGTACTCATTAGAAATAATCCTCATGAACAATTTGTTACTTAGCTAGGATCAAATCAGAAATAGCCAAAATACAAAATCATTGAAAATGAGAAAAATAAAACTTACTATAGAGAAGAGAAGTCAACATCATTGCCAGAACCTCTAACTTCTAGAGAAGAAATTGCAGGAAGAGGCAAAATAATGTAGACGCAGGACGTTTCGTAGGAGAATTCATCCATTATGTCATCGGCATCACATGCACTGTCTTCAGTCTTTTCAACTTAAAAATGATCTAATTACGTCACTTGCACTCTCACTTCATCGCAATTTTAGGAAGAATCACATGTAAGGTATTTTGAAGCTATTGCATTCCATGGTTTTACACATGTGTGCACCAAATTAAAGTCATGTTATAAAGTATGTTCATGGGACACTTTCAAGAAGATATAGATAGTTTCCATGATATAATTGAATAAAAAAAGTGTGAAAATGGCGGCAATGGAAGCAAACAAATTTAGTTAGAAATCCAGTGAAAATGACCAGGAATTCTTTTAACATTAACACAACTAATTTGAGAGTGTAACTTACAAATGCTTTTGATGACATAAAAGCTCATCTCTTATAATTCTGCACCAGGAATTCGCTTTCTGAGTTGATCTCTTAGCGGTGCTGGCGACAGAGATTACTCTCCTCCCATGATTAGTCAGCCTCCATTATTTTCCATTATTTGGGAACTGACTGAATTTGATAAACGGGAAAAAAAAAGTTCAATGAAAAGTTACCTATCTCAATAACTAGCTCGGCAGGGAACAGGAATGCCAGCAATACCCTGAATTTGGTATAAATTAATAATTTTCCAAAATTTGCATAAGCCAATTTCTAATTGCCAAATAAATCAAAAAGGTATAAAGAAGATAAACCCCTTCTAAATGCTAGACAATATATATTTTTACAGATCAACTTGACTTAAAAAGACCAGATGACAATGTCATAATCCCATTAGTGCGAATTCAGTGAGATGCATGGAATTTGAGTCATTTGACATGTTACATTTAGCAGAAACTCTATTGTACATTCTGCAAGAATGACTCCCTTCAGGTAACTAAATTTCATATGTAAATGTCAAAAGAAAATTGCCAACAATCAGATGTTATTCACTGTCAATCTTAGCATTTGTCCTACAAATCCAATATAATAACGTTAAGTTAACTATCACATAAAGTGGCTTTCTAGAGATAAGGGTCAAAACAAAAACATTAGAGTCGATTGGCTGCAGCAGATCGCAATGGGAACATACTGACTAAGACGACCTAAGATAACCAAGAATAACAACAATTGGTTGCAGCAGATCGCAATGGGAAAAATTAGAGTCAAAAAGAAAGAGATATAACATCATCTCTTGATTTCCTTGCTAGTTGATCTTTTTATGTCTACTATCCTTCCAGCATCCTAGCTAACTTTCTAGGAGTGGACTACAAGCTATTACTAGTTTCTTATTTAGGATCAGTTCACTATGGGATATGCAGAATTTAATGGCAATCAAGTGAACCAATTATAAAACACTAACACAACTAATATGAGAGTGTAACTTTGAAGTACTTAGAAATGCTTTTGATGACATAAATGCTCCTCTCTTATGCTTTTTCACCAGGAATTCGCTTTCTGAGTTGCCGTTAGCGGTGCTGGCAACAGAGAATACTCTCCTCCGATGATTAGTCATGCCAGACAAATGTCTACATTAGAAGAGAGAAGAATCAATTAAAATTGTCATTAAGAATTAAATTCCAGAACTGGATTTAGTACTTCTTTTGATACTTACACCAAGGATAAGCATGAAAACAATTCAATGAAAAGTTACCTTCTCAATAACATGCTGGGCAGGAACTCAAGTTTTTGATGTAGTAGATTCCTGATTACCCAATTTATTCACTGAAGTTCTGGAATACCAGCAATACATTCGATGAAGACCAGACACTTTCAATGAAAACCCAATTTCCGAGATCGCTTATACCAAATCAAATCATTTCAAAATCAAAATCAGCCTCCCTCTGTCCCTCCAAGGAATAATCAAAATCATTTATAACTGTTTAGTGGTTGATTTAGTGGTGATGGTGGTTAATCGAGGAAGGCAGGAGGAGGAGGATTTTAGAGATGCGCCGCCAAACTGGTAAGACTCACGATGTTATGATCAATCTACTGAACCCTAACACAAATATTGGAACACTAAATGGCCCATGAGACGAAGCACGGCATCAGCCCTAAATAAGGGTTCTAATATGTTCTATGTTCTAGGCACAACATCAGCCCGTGCCAAATCAAATGCGCCACTGTGACTGAATTTGAACACTGACCTGAAACATATTCTGGCTCAAAATACGGCTAATATGTGAATCGTGCCTTAATCTTAATCAAGTGAAACCACATCTTTGTGTAGATCTTCAGAGAATAGAAAAGTGTACCAATACAGTGTTTGAGCATGCTTCGTACACCTCCAAACAATCTTGGTGGATATTGATGAAGTCTATAACAGAGTTCATAGTGTTTCAGAATGGGTTTGAGAGTTGGTTCACAGTCAATAGTAGCTCTGTTAATGAAGTTGGGTTTTATACTCTAATGATTAGTGCCTGGATAATCTGGAAAGATAGATGTGATGCAGTGTTTCAGGGAGTCACACCTAACCCTTTTAACTCCATGCATAAGATTAACTATTACCTGCATTCTAATTTGCCAGATTTCCCTGTTCATACTCATAATATTATTAATCATAAGGTATCTCAATGGCAACCTCCATTCCAACATGTGGATGCATCTTTTGACTATGATACTAACACACTTGGTTCTGGTATAATCTTGTGTTCTCATGTTGGTACATGCGAAGGAATCAAAGGATCTTACGCAGATGGAACACTAAGTCCAGAGATGGGTGAATGCATGACTATACGTGAAGCTTTGACTTGGCCTATGGAGAAACAATTCATAACGTTTCATATAGAAGCTGATGCGCTCGTCATTCGATCAATCCAAGATAATGTTCTTCTCATACACTGGGAAAATAATAACTTACTTAAGAAAATGAAACATTTGAGTTTAGGTTTTGAGCAATGTATTTTCTCTTTCATTAGTACAGAAGATAACCAAGTAGCTGATTCAGTTTCTAAGTGAGTTAGGGAATAGCTACATGCATACATCTTCTTAAACTTTCCTGAAGAGTTTTGTAGTTTCCTGGCAAGAGATTGTAATTTTTTCTCAACATAATGAATAAAACTTTTCTTTCTAAAAAAAAATATGCATTCCTCGGACCAATATTCGTAAATAATAATGCTCCATGCAGGAATCATGTATATTCGTGGCCTAATATATTATTTTTGCATTTAAGTGAGCATAAATGTTCAAGGTGTTGGATTTTCACATCTTTAATCATCATTGCTTATACCAAAACATAAAAATAGATTATGACAAGAGATGATTACGTATCAACTTTGTCCCTGAACTCAACACTTATAGATTGTGGTCATGGCCTGAATAAGGTAAGGACTCTGGTGCTTTATTCCAGGATCTTATCATTGGGGCTGCACCCGGCTGGGTTTGGGATGCACGGGGTCATGAAGTAGTTATTCCTATACCCCATATCCTACTATTTCTATAATACCTAATGCACCCTCGATTTGATCAGTGGTAATTATGGTGATTAAGTGAACTAATCATTGTTAGTAAATGAATTAGACTAATTCGAAATCCAAACTTTTTTTTCCTATCTATCCTTGATTTTGAAGAAGGAGATGGATGATTTTGGTGACCTTTTTTTGAAAAAATTTGAAGAAAAATGATGAAACGTCCCTTGGTCAAAATACTCAGGAAAACCTTACAATCAACCCAATAAAAAATTTAACGATTCAAATCCATTAAAAATCATCCAAAAAATTGGGTTTCTTGAGGTTACAGCTTGGATAATATGTTGAACCATCCATAAGAGGCACATATAGTTAGGATATAAGGGACTCCAAGCCGTGAAAACAGGGAAGCGGCTGGTAGAAAAAGAACTCTCATCTGTAGAAATAGTTGACAGCTGGGAAGTGAAGAAATTCTTATCGTAATTTAGTGTAGAATCACTAGTGTCTGTTTTGGATTGTTCAGTTTGCTGCAGGAGACAATCCATGCCCCTAGTAGCATTTTTTGATTTTTTTTTCTGGAGAAACATCCTCTTCCACAAAACAAATGCTAAAAGATCAATCTTCAGTTGGTAAACAATGAACTCGCCGGAATAGATGTCGGAACTCCTCGTGCACCCGTTGGAGATGATGAGTAGACGCTTGCCTTTCCCTTAATGTGCCTGGCCCAATGTTGTTTAACACCTGATGATACTGTATGTCCCCAGTTGGAATGCATTGAAATCCCCTGAAAAGACGAACCAGTGCACATATCACAGCCGTCTAATCCATACGTTACAGCCGTTAGATATATGAGTGAAACCTAAACTAATTTGTAAGCCTTTATAAGCAGTATAGTTCTATATTCTTCATCCATTTTATCTGCGTCTCCTTTGAAAGCAAACCCCAACCCAAGAACGCAAACAGCGGCAACTCTATGATCGGCGTCATTAAAATACATCGCAGCTGCAGCAACATAACCATGGCAGAAAATGATTCAATGGATCATCAACAACAAAAACATCTTTGCACTGTGATTTTTCCTCTCAACAATCTGAAATCGTTCTTCTTATGGTGGGTTTGTTTGCGGAATTCACAATTTCGAGGATTTATAAACCCATGGGATTACAAATTCTGGTATTCATGTGAATCCCAGAATTCTTAGGATTCATGTGAATTTTAAAGGTGGGATTTATGGGATTTTAAAGGTGAATTACCGAAAACAGAGAAGTGTTTGGTTTCTTTTCTGAGAAATATTTGTTCTCTCTCTTTGTAGCTTTGTATTTCCCTTTTAGAACCTCTTCCGGAAAATCTTGATTGGGTTTTTCTTTTTCACCTTTTTGTAGAATCTTGCTTGGGTTTAATTTCAGCAAGTTGTATGCCTTCCCTAATAGTGTAGTCTTGTGATTTATTAGATCTGTGTGTATCAGTTTAATCAGTTACCAAAATTGAACAGGAATTTTGGAAGTGAATTTTTGTTTTTGTTTTTTATTTTATTTATTTTCATTCCAATTTATGGATGTACCTACAGAAATTAAAGCACCTCTACTTGGGATCATTTTCTTCCAGTGCTCTTTACTAGGAGTGCCTGGTTTGCAAGTATGCGATGCAAGTCCATTTCCTCCAGGCATTTACCGGATTCTAGACTGGAAATTCTAATGGATTCTGTCATGACAGACTGATCTATTGTTTTCACTCCAGACTGACATTGCTGGAGTTATTTGGCTTACAAGACCGTCAATCTGCATTTGAACATTATCAAAAACAATATCACATCTTATCTCCTTAACATGACAAAGTGTAAATCTAGCGGAAGATAATCAAATCTTTCTGACTAACTCTTGAATTATTAGTAATACCGAACCAACAACTCTAGTATTAATCTATCTACACAATGGAGGCATGTGGAGTGCCCTTGCAGCTTTGTTGATAGTGTTTCCGACACCCTTGATCAATTTTCTTCTTGTTCCAGACATTGTTAGAACCAGTCACCTTGTTAAGAACTAGACGTGGCTCACCTGACTCTATGAAATGGAGTCCTGACCCATTATGTGAATTTAGTACAAGATCACTATATGATTAAATCTTTTACCATTAACTGATTGGGACAAACAAGTTGAATCTAGTAGAATCAAAGCCAGGTGCTCAAAATTAAACAGGATCAAAGCCATGAAAATACTCTAATTAAACAAATTCAAAGCCAAAAAATGTTGACCCTTTATTTTGGGATCATGTCTCAAGTTTGGTACTGCTCTTGCCGGTTGCGGCCTGACCGAAACACTACTTTATTACCCCTTAATGTCCCAGTCAACTACGATTGCCAAAAGGGATGCCAATCTCATTCTAAGAATCCAGATGACGAATTAAAAACCCAAATGACCACCACATCTAAAAATCCTTTTTTATTTTTCCTTTGGATTTAGACTCATGGATTGAATTAAGCGCAAGTCCTGATATATTACGAATTTGGATACAAATTAAAATCCCCTTGTAAAAACCCTTTCTGACTAAAACATCAGACAACTCATAATCCCAACATTCTGGAGAATGGAAATCTTCAAGGAAATAGTTAATTTATTTTTCCACTTGAATTAAGAATTCTCCCCAGTGTTCCCACACTTTACCACATTGGCAGATTAAGGAAAATGCTGGCAAAAAATATACTGTAAGAAAAGGTAACCAAACTTCATAAACAAATATCAAAAGAGAATTGTCAAAAATCTGATTTTATTCAATGTGCTCCCACAAAATTGAGGTTTCATTATCAGATAGTAATAATTAAGGTTTCTATCAAAACCAAAAACATTATGTTTATTATATGTACTATCAAAAAGAAAAAAGAGCAAAATTTAAGTTAATCGGCATACATACATTTATCAACATAAGATGCATGAAGACTTGGTTGGATGCTGTGCTCTGTGATGTTCTTATATGTACTATCCATCCAACATCCTATCTAGCTTTCTATGGATGGACTACACCAAGCTATTACAAGTTGCACTTCTTTAGGTTTAGGATTCACTACGGGATACGCACAAAATCCAGCAATGTAATGGCAATTAAGTGAAGCAATCAGAGAAATACAGGTAAGTATACATAAAGGTTTTAAGTACCTCGTCGTAGTATTACTTATCATGTGTGTTTGAGTCATAATTAGCAATCAATCTAGAAATTAATGCATGTAATAATAGTCTAACCTAGCAATACATGACGAAAACCAAGAAGAAGAAAGAAAAAAATCACTCAAATTGGGAAAAATAAAACTTACTATTTGGAGAAGAAGTCACTACAGTGGTCATCAGAAAACTATATCAACCTCTAATTTTTAAGTTAATATCTGTAGATCTTTTAGCCAGCGTGAAACGAAATTGCAGGATGAGGCAAAATCACATATACTTAAGTCTTCAAGTTGTTTCTATTGATGTAGACCCAAGAGGTTCAGTATGAGAATTCATCCATTATGTCATCAGATCACAAGCACCGTCTTTTCATTTTTCAACTAAAAAGTTGATCTGATCACGTCACTTGCGCCTCCCGCTTCATCGCAATTTTAGGAAGAATCAAGTGTAAGGTTTGTTGAAGCTCTGCACCAAATAAAAGTCATGTTATAAAGTATGCTCATGGAACAATTTCAAGAATATATGGATAGTTTCCATGATATCATTGAATAAAAAAGTGTGCAAAGGGCGGCAATGGAAGCAAAAATATTTAGTTAGAAATCCAGTGGACTCCTAAATACTATAGACTTGGGTAGTTGGGTTGCAACATTGTCTGGCAGAGCCCTCCTGAATAGAGAGTACATTTTGGTTTCAACAATTTGAAGTGCTTTCTAGCTGAAATTCTTCATCATCCCTTACAAGACATTACAATATATCCACAAGCCTTCGCACTTGATATTAGTTTTGGAAAGTCATTACTCAAACTCTGGCTGACCTCACACTATGGGCAACCTAAAGGTTCTGAACAAAAAAAAAAAAAAAAAACAACCTAAAGGACGGGCCTTTTGTCCTCTAAACCAAGATGTCAAAATTACAAACACTTGTAACCCAAAGCACATTAAATCATTTTGTGGATGCAGGAGATTCATATTGTACTAACCAATTTGAAGTACTTACAAATGCTTTTGATGACTTAAAAATCTCATCTCTTATACTTGCGCACCAGGAATACGTCTTCTGAGATAAAAAACTAATCTTTGGTGTAACTTTCTTCTCGGAATTCAATTCCATAAAGAGATCCCAGTAGCTGGGTACTCTTGCGGCAGAAAATGATTTACCTGCTGAAATCTGTGTTGTCAGGTTGATCTCCATTTTCTATCTCCTTCCCCTTCATCTTTGGGGCGAAGGAGAATTTGTTTGGCTTTGATCCTTCAGGTTGATCCCCATCTACAAAAACAAAATTTGGATCTTTGGGCCAACATCATTCAGATCTGATTGTGGATCAAGATTGAGATCAAACTGATACTTCAACTTCGTAGTGGTGGAGGATTCCATGATAAAGAGAGTGAACAGATTCAGATTCAGTTTGAATGTTTGAATTTCATTATATGAAAACAAAAATCAATGAACCTTCCGTCCAGTATGCGAACCGACTGGTTTCGGTAGTTCTTTTGATACTTACTTTACGCTTCATGAAAACCCAGTTTCCGAGTTCGCCCATACCAAAATCATTTCAAAATCAAAATCAGCCTCCCTCTTTCGCTCCAAGGTATATGAGATTCATTCATTGATTTAGTGGTGATTGATCTGGTGGCGGTGATGGTGGTGTTTGTTAATGGAGGAAGGCAGGAGGAGGAGGAGAATTATAGAGATGCGCCGCCGTAAACTGGTAGGATTCGTGATGTTGGTATCTTTACTGAACCCTAACACAATATATTGGAGCACTAAATGGCCCATGAGACCAAGCACGGCATCAGCCGTAGATAGGGTTTCTACTCTCTAGGCACAGCATCAGCCCGTGCCATAAGTTTCTTGGATTGACCTAAAATATACTCTTGCTCAAAATATGGCAAATATGTGTATCGTGCCTCAAATTTAATTATGTGACAACATGTTACATTATACAAGGGCGTATCCATCCAGTGCTGCATCCTATTTCGTCTTTATATGCAAATTATTTTTTTATTTTTTTATTTTTTTTTTTTATATAAAAGATTCTTTCATTAATAGCAAACAATGATTACAGGGTGGTTAAGAACATTACACCATTGAAGAACAAGGTAAACATACCGTAAAACGTACAAGGCCGAATGTTTCGACAAGAGAAAGAGAAGAAACACCGGAAATCGACAAGTTACAAGTATGGAAGAACCGATTAAATCGGTAAAGGATGTTCTTCTAGATGTAATATGACCATTTGATAAGATGTCTTCTTTAGAAAGAGATACTCCATTAACACAGGAGTTTTTTAGCTTCATTCTTGATTAGAGATTTATATTGGGGTGGACCTGGGAGATTGATGTTGGAGAACTTAAACCACAAAGTAACCAAAGTAGAATAGCTATTAAAGCTAGAAAATAACGTTATGAAAAACATAGATAGAAACACCATGAAGGTGCAAACAAACCGTCAAGGTGAAGAAGATCTCAGGAAAAACGACAAAATCAAAAGAAATTGCAAACCCTAACTTCTAATCCTAAGAAAACAATAAATAGAACCCTAAATCTAAACCTAAAATCTAATACTGCTCATATCTACTCCAAAAGAAGTAAATCTGAGCAGAAAAACTAACACCCGAAAAAGTTTCTTCTCACCGGAAATTGCCCAGTACTAGAGTGGGAGAAAGGAGAGAGGAGGCCTGTTAGAATAGTAGCCCACACATCGGTTAGATCTCTTTATATGCATTCCGGTACACCTCTAATCACGTTGGTAAGGAATTTTTTTGGTCCAATATATTATTTTTGCATTAAGTGACCAAAAATTTTCAAGGTGCTGGACTTTCACATCTTTAATCATCATTGCTTAGACCAATACATAAAAATATATTATGACGGGAGGCGACACTTATGAATTGTGGCCATCTGCCTGGTGTAAGATAACGACTTCGATACTTTCTTCTGATTGCAAAGCGCAACACATAAGACCCGCTCAAAAATTTGACACAGAAACTGAAATTTGTTGGTTAAAACAAGCTAAACCCCTCATTTGGCACATTACTCTCTCTCACTCTAGATTTTTAATTTAATAATAAATTTGTATTGATTTTACAAATCTATATACCAATTATAAGTACATGAAAATTATAAAAGCATACAGAAGATGATGTAAACCCCCTTCTAAATGATGGAGTGACAATACTCCTATCGAGTTCTTAAGAAGATATAGACAGTCTCCATGATATCATTGAACAAAAATGTATGCAAAGTGCGGCAATGGAAGCAAACAAACTTAGCTAGAAATCCAGTGGACTCCTAAATACTACAGATTTGGGTTGCAACATTGTTTGGTAGAGCCCTCCTGAATAGTGTACATTTAGGTTGCAACAATTTGAAGTGCTTTCTAGATGAAATTCTTAATCATCCCTTACAAGATATTACAATATATCCACATCGTAAACCTTAGCAAAGTCATTATTCAAACTCTGGCTGATCTCACACTAAGGACTACCTACCGAAAGGATCTGTTTTTTTTTTTTTTTTTGTTCTCTAAACCAAGATGTCAAAATAACAAATACTTGTAACCCAAGGCACAAATAACTTAAATCATTTTGTGGTTCGCATAGTACTGATATATTAAACAACATTTAACACAACTAATTCGAGATTGTAACTTACAAATGCTTTTGATGACATAAAAGCTCCTCTCTTATACTTTTGCACCAGGAATTCGCTTTCTGAGATAGAAAACGAATCTTTGAAGGTTCTAATATACCTTTCTTGGCAGACTCACTTCCAAGAAGTGATCACAATAGCTGGGGACTCAGCTTGCGGCAGAAATTTTAGGGTCAATGAACGTGTTGTTGAATTTTCTCTTGATACTTACTCTGCCGATTCAATAAAAACCCAATTTCAGAGCCCACACATACCAAAGCCCCGTTTGGGATTGCTTTTTTTCAACCAAAAGCACTTTGTAACAAACTTGTAACAAAACTTTACCAAAAATTGTGTTTGGTAAAATTTTCTCAAAGTGCTTTTGGAGAGAAGCACTTTCATTTTAGGTCTTTTTAAAAGCTACTAAAGACTAGCTTTTAAAAGCTGGAAAAGCAGAAGCTGTAGACCCACATAATTCGATTTAACTGATTCTCTATTTTAACCTTGTTAATTTATTATAAAGACAAGTTTTACCTTAAAATATTGTACATTTAACATTATAATTCTAATTTCATTTTATTTCTCTTTTATTCATTTTTATTTGAAATAATTAATACAATAATAATTTAAATTATTATATAAAATAATAAAAAAAATTAATAAATATATTAAACCCTTCTATTTTGTGCAACCCTTCTATTTTGTTTTTTTTATTGTTTTCATATCATATTTGGTCATCTCCAAAACTTGATAAAAAGAATATATCTTCTCACATTGGTACCCACCAAATAAGCTCTAAATTTTTCTAATGCAAATACTATAGCCAACAACTCTTTCTCAGTAGTGGAATAGTTGATTTGAGCATCATTTAGGGTCCTTGATGCATAATAAATCACGTGTGACCTCTTGTCTACTTTTTGGCGCCATTCGGTGACCTCTTCTTCATAAGAAGGAATAATCACTGCTGCCATTCGTTGTACTACCTTCTCCATGTTGTTCATCCGTTGCTCTGACTGTGCAGACTCTCCCATCTCGTTAACTCTTCCGACATTAGAGTTGTTTCGGTGTAGAATTGTTGAGCATTGGAAGCCATACTCTCAATCAAACTGGTTGCTGTCACAGATTGTCTTCTCAATAAGTGAACCACCTGGTACCGCATCAATCAAATTCCTCTGTTTGGAAGTAATCCTTGTAGAAGTATTGAATGATAAGTATCGAGGATATATTATGGTGTGGGCAGCTTACAAAGAACTTTTATACCTCTCCCAATATTCATATAGAGACTCCCCGGGACATCCGTAGAATGCCACTAATCTCCTTACGAATGAGATGCCGCTTTGGAAGCAGTGAAAATATTTCTCCAAAAATAGCTTTTTCATCTCATTCCATGTTGTAACACTTCGGAGGAAGACAATACAACCATTCTTCTCGCTAAGTCTGCACAATGAGAACGGAAGGCTTCACAGAGCATCGCCATATCTCCTATTTTGTTACATGCCTCGAGACTTGTCATTGTGTTCTGAACTGTCAAGTGTCGATTTGGATTTTCACCGGATGTCCCTTGAACTTTGGTATATGATGAAGTAGATTCGACTTCGGCTCCATTTGGGTTAGTGATTGCAGCACGGTGGTTGAATCTAAGCATGGAGATGTCAACTCTTAGCTTCCTCTCCCGAGGTGGAGGGGTCTCTCTCGTTCTCGAGATTAACCATCTCTTCCCAGAAGGTTCTCCGTTTGCAACTGTGGGACGTGCTTTAGTACCTGCTTCAATATTAATTAGGTTTTGCGTGCTGGTTGAAGAGGGTTTGCTTCGTTCAATAGTAACCAGTTTCACGCACTGGGAAATGTAGTCTTGCAGAACCTGGCGAAACCCAAAGTTGGAATTCTTCAAAGCATCCATGATAAATTACGCCTAGGTTCGACATATAGAAAACTCGGACGTCCAACATTACTCGGGAAGTGTAGTGCAAGAACCTAGAAGCGTAAAACCCAAAGTTGGAATTCTTCAAAACATCCAAAGAAGAATTACGCCTGGGTTCTACATATAGCAAACCTAGACGTCCTAAATTACCACGGAAATCAACTAAACCAAGGCATTGAAAGACATGCAAATCAAAGTTTACGCTTGAATTAAACTAAACCTAGGCGTTTAGTTCTTCAAAACTAAATTACATTGCAAATCAGCACCGCACCCACAGCGTAACACTAGAAGAAAGCAAATAAAACCCTAATTTTATCGATTTCATTCGATTTAAGCAAAAAACGCAGTACAAAAAGATGGGTTTGTTCGATTATTAGCTTACATACACCATGGGTTGTTGTTGAGGAGTTTGAAAAACTTAATTCTTCAATTGATTGAATCGCAAGTGAAATGAGTTGAGGGGAGAAGAAGAAGCGTTCATGAGGGAGTCAAAAGGTTGAAAGTGTAAAAATTAGATTAGGTTTTTATTCTGTTTTTGTTTTAATTTTAATTGAAGTGTAACTTGGACAAATTGCTATGGAATTAAAGGTATCCCTTAACTAGATTTTTGGTCACCAAATATCCAAGTAAAGCCCCTCTAATGGAGTGTGACGCCCCAATAATAGCCTTCATTTTTTTAGCGAGGAAAACACAAAATACTTTTTATTTCATTTTCCTTGTCAATTACAGTTTTAGAAACACAAAAAAACACCGTCCAACATATAATCATTATATATATACTGTATGATGGTTATATTATCGGACGACTCACACAAAATACAGGATGCGATACAATTGATTGACTATGAAAATAGTTGTTACTCAAATGCAAATTAATACAACACGCAAGAATTAAAAGGAGAAACACACGGTACAATCGGCACATAACAATCACATAAAGTTCACAATAATATGCAAGAAACGTAGTACAATCAGTGTCCAACAGTAGGTAACTTAAACAAGACAGCAGACTGCGCAGGGCTCGCAGCAGGGAATGTATTGACCAGCTGGGCAATTAAGCGTTGGGCAAGATATGAATGGGGTAGCAATAGAAGAGCACCCCGCAGTACTGCACTCTCTTATTTCTGCGTCGGTCGGAGGTTTGCAGTACTTCACCCCAATTTTCACATTCTCTCCCACACCGACCTCTGGTATCATCCCTGATTGATGCATATTCAATTAGTTGATAATTAGATATACCCAAACAGAATTCCGAAATAAGTCAATATACTTACTGCGCGCAGCATAAGAAGAGGTTGGCATGGCAATCAAGACAAATAAGAAGAAGCTAAGGTACATGCTGCCGATATTCACCATGATTTCAGTCAATAACAACGGTTGAGAACTTCTTGTTATGACCCTTATCGCGGTATGATTATTAATTAAGATATTGATGATCAAGTGCTAAAATTAACGTCTATTTATAGGCACTAATGTTGATGCCAGTCTTGCATCTAAATTAGAAGAAAATGATCACGATGCACGATACCGGCTAGCCTTAACTGACTGCAATATAACGTGATCATCATAACATAATCTCCTCCCTCGACGGGTGGGTAGAGACAACAAAATCTTGGAGGGCTCCGCGACTTTTCTTAAGATGCTAACCATGGTTCAGTAAGAGTGTCAACGGTCCGGTAAGGTTCGCTTATCATATATTCAGAACCGTGGTTTCATTTCTAATGGATTCAACACTGGGACCGGTAAAAACAGCCGGACTCATACAGAAAGTACTTCCATGGTCTGTGAGGGGTGTCCCACTTGATGTCCGAACATATATAAAAATGGAAGCAAGAAGATGTTGTACAGAGATTCCATTGCATATATTATGAAAAAAATCTAAGGGAAATTGCCCTCTCTTTGGCATTGTTTCATATGCTATGTTTTTTGGTTTGATAGTTGCGGTACTTGTTAAACCCTTAGGCTAAGTCCTATGGTCTTCTAATCTAACAGCTTGATTGGCAATCCTCGTCAGCTAGGACAACCTCCTAAATCCTATGGTAATGCTAATCTATGCATAGTCACCGAACAACAAATAACAAGATGCGCTAAAACCAAGCGCCCGAATGGAACAACGCTTTAGGATGCTGTTTGGGTTACCGAACAATGAATGCTTCACTCATTCTTTATGTAGAATACGAAATGGACACTTTATCGCCACGTGTAGGATGAAGCTATGGTCATTGTGCGCACAATCACATTTGAATCTTACCTACCTATTCTTTATGCACATCCGAATCGAATAAAATACAAACATAGCCCACATAGCTTAGTAGCTCAAATTTCAAAGTAATGCATTTTTGAAATTATAGCACTGTAAAGAGTAGTTGAACATTGTCACATGATAAAATAGTCGCATTACCGAACCATTTAGCTGCGTTAATGCTGGAATATGGGCAGAGCGCCAGAAAAAGTGCTTGGGACGCTTCTAATCTCACCCAATTGAATCATGAAGCAAATGTTAGGAGAGAGAACAAATGTTAACTTTTAGACCACATTTTTTTTTGAATTCCAACACTTAACTGCCAATCTAGCGGCTCAATCTACCCATAGGACTTAACCTTAAAGTAAAATCAAATCCTTGAGTTGGTGGGGATTGGTTTAGACGATGGTGATGGTGTTGGGTTGGTATTGATATTTGAATATGTCACATTTGAACCTTGTCCTTGTATAAATCCGCTAGTTGAAACATGGGATGCAAATGTAATGTATGACCATATATAGCGGATCTTTTAATAAATATTCCTAGGGAAAGGGAATGTATCATGATCACTTGGGACTTGAAGTACCCCATCTCTTCTCGCACAACCGAGAGGAATTTTATACCCCCCGCTCCATTTTGGTTTTGATGTTTGCTGCTATTTTTTGTTTCACAATACTTGAAAGCATAATTTTCCACAAAACTACCAATTACACCTTACATTTTGTCTTAACTATGCTTATTTTAAATGCACTAATGTTAATTAATGTTTGAAGACTTTTCTCATGGTATAAAATGAAAATCTTCACATCTCTATTTCTTAATCAGCAAAACCCAAAACATCATCTAAAGTTGATTTTGAGGGAAAGAGGAACATGCGACAAAAAAAAAGGTGTTTATAGTGTCCCATTTGTGGACCATGGCATTTGTTGGTAAATTAAGAAAAAGACGATGACATTTCTATAACATGCGAAAAAAGTTTTTTTTTTTTTTTTTTTTTGTTTCCGAAGGGGAAGTTATATTAAAAGGAAAAAATTCCTTCACGGAGTTGCAAGATATTACACGGTCATGAGAGAGCTCCAATTACTCCGAATAAGGTTGGAGTCTACAAATTTGAAAGTATTTGCCTCTGTGAATCAACATGTCTCTAGTTGGAAGTGAATTATGAAATATAGCCCACAGGATAAAACTAACCTTGTGAGGAATGCAGCTCATGCAAGCTGGTTCCGGCCCTGTAGCTCATCCACTGCCGCATCTCCATGTTCAGCAAGAAGCATCTTTGCACATATCCCAAGAACAGGAAAGTAGATGATCTCGTGACTCGTCGGGGTAATTTGGGTAGTGCTGCTCATGCTCCCTGATCTAAAATACGCCACACGGCCAAAATGTACATCATTGGACCTAAATTTTGGTCCAAAAGCTATGCAACATAAAATCCTGATTTAATTATTTTTTTTTATTTTTTTTTTCGGAAAAGAGGCACGCCTCAAATGATATATTGATAACGTCGATTTAGGATGTCGAAAACCTTACAAGTTTTTTTCAAGATTATACAAAAGTCATACAAGTCACAGTATCTCCCTCAATTCTTGCCTATCAAATATATCCCTTCAAACCTAAAAATAGCTTCAGAGAACCTTCTCTCTCGCAATAGAGAGGACCACACATTTAGAGGAAAACTGGTTTTTAAAACAAAACCAGTATAAGTCAAAGCACAAGTCAATGACGGGATTAAATCCAACCCAATGTTCATCAGAACATGTAAATAACATGAACCGGAGTCTTTTAAGTTTAGATTGCCTAATGCAATCAAGGTATTAGTAACCCAACTAGTAATAACAGTAACCAATAAGTAACCAAGGTGTCTCAAACAGTAACCAAGGTGTCTCAAGTAACGGTGGTGCTTTGAATCGGTTTTTGAGTGTCTATGTCGGAACGGATCGGGCCGACTCGGCTTGGGAGATATGGTAGCAGTATAACTTGACGATCTTGAAAGAGTTGATGTTGTCTGTGTTTTCAATACTAAATCTAAATGAAACAAATCTAAAATTAAAATAGGAAATATTAACCCATTCATATTACAGACTAAAATTAAAACAAGATAAAGTGAAATCCTATTAACACCACAAGCATAGTTAATCCTTCTGCCAGCCAAAACAAAAATGGATCTAATTAAAATTTGATCAAAGATAAACCCTATTTGAAGATTAGGAGGATATCTAGAGCTGTTAATCGAAGCCGAACTAACCATACATGCCGAAGTTGTTGCTGATGATGTTATACGCTTGTAATCAGAGCTGAAAATGGTATTGTGCTTTTGTCTTCTTTCTTCATTAGATCCCAACCGATAGTTGCACAATCAATCCAATCCCCAAACAAACCTAAAAAAGCATAACGGCAAAAACTAAAATCGAAATTAAAATACAACATAAAAGAAATTTGTTGCTAGAGACAAAGACAAATGGATGTCGTTGATCGACATAGTAACTTGGCTGCTCAGATCTGCTCCAAATGAGCCGATCTGAGCACGCGGCGGTCGGCAACAGAAGGGTTTTCGTCTGTAGAGGAGGAGGAAAGAGGATAGAGAGGAAAGAAGATTTTTCCTCAAAAGGATAGAGGAGGAGGAAAGACGATAGAGAGGAAAGAGGATTTTTCCTCAAGGCAATTGACAAACCCCAAAAGAAAACACATCAAAGTTAAAAGTCGCTTCGATACATATAATATACATATTATGCAGACAAAATCCTGATTTAAAGTCATTCATTTTTAATCAATCACCCAGGTGGTTAAAAAATATCATAATTCGCCATGATTTGATATATTTGAGGCTTGACCTAAATTTGTCAAGTAGGATCGGCAAACGAGCAAATTGCTAATTCCCACGTCACGGTGGGCACGGTAAATGCTCAAACTATATGAGCAACAGTTCGGATCGAAGTATTTGTCGATCTCGTCTCAAGTTGATTCGATCGGTTGAATATTAGACGGTCGATCCTGAAGTGAGATTCGGCTCAGATTGAGACGATCAGCCTATCCGAAGCTGAGATCGGCTAGTTCAGCCAACGTCTATAGTCCCATCATGTATAAACCCTAATATTTTCACTTTCCAAATCACACCTGAAAAAGAAGAGGATACTAAGTACACCACCAACATTTTTTGTTCGGAAACTTGTATGGACAAAACCTAATACAATCGCAAGTAGGTCAAAGTAAAGACCTTTGGATCATATTTCTCTTTCTCTTCCACAATCTATATGTAAAGACCAAATGTCCATGTACCTGATTGTGTACTAGAGTTCTTGGACGATCTTAAAAATTAGTATTCAAGATCAATCTAGTTGTATCCGAATTACCAGGATCTGAATTTTAACAAGTACGAAATGTGTAATCTATCTTTCAAGGTATCAATTAAGAACAAATATTGATTTTATCTCAAAAAAATAATAATGACTTAAGTTGTCTAGATTGATTACGTAAAACTTGTGTTATTCCTATTATAAATAAGATAAGATAAAACTTATAACGCGAAAAAGGAAAAACACAAGTCACCAGAATTTTATTAATGAGGAAATTGCACTGGCATAAAAACTCTGGGACCTCATCCAGCTTTGAACACCACATTGTATTAAATCGCTACATACATTAGTCTACTATCACTACAAAAACAGGTCCTATTAGTGAGGGTCCATAAACCGTCACAAATAGAAAATAACCGTCACAAATAGTAAATAAACCGTCACAAATAAACATTTGTGACGGATGACCAACCGTCGTGACTAGTGGCGTCACAAATGTTATTTGTGACGGTTTTTCTCTTTTTGTGACGGTTGGTCAACCCTCACTAATAGATCCTCTATCTGTGACGGTTATTTGGCCGTCACCAATCATACCAAGCTAACTTTTCCTAAGAACAACTGCCGTGTCGGATTTTCGTTTTTTGACGGTTTACAAACCCTCACTAATATTTTCCTGTCGTTGTCGGATTTATTGCCGGTACTGGTTACTGGTTGTCATCGGCGCCGGATTTTAGATTCTACGAACTCTCAGAAATCTTGGATTTTTCAGAACATAAACTTCCACAATTTCATATAAAATAAGAAATTAAATTTAATTATAGAAACTAAATTCCTAACAAAGTTTTACAAAGTTTTCCATGTTGAGTTCTACTTTTTTCAAACAAAAATCGGGCAATGCAGAACAACACCCAGAGAGTTCAAAAAGGAAGTAACTAAGCTTAAAAACAACTAAAGTGCCTGTGCAAAGTTTGGGACAAACTGAACACACCTGATGGCATGAAAACAAAAAAGGCATCATGCCATTCCCTTATATTCAAAGAAACAAGAACCTGTATATGCCAATTTCCCTTTATTACTCCATCCCAAGAGCGTTGCAAGTCCAGGATAATCATTTATAGTACATAGTCTTCCCTCATACTGATTGAACATTTTATTTCTTGAGGAATCATATGTATCTTAACCTGCCTCCCATAACTCCTTGAGCTCATGTATTAACGGTCTCAAATATACGTCGATGTCGTTACCTGTGACAAATAAGACAATGAGTTTGAATATTTGGTACCTTACCGATGCAGAACATACAACAAGTCTAAATGTACCATAACTAGACAAATGCAGATACACATAAGTAACTGAGCTTAACATATAAACAGCAAGGAGCTAATGCAGATGCAATCATACACAATAACTAAGAGAGATCATACTAAACAGAATAATATTTTCACTTTGTGTCGAGCATTAGATGACATTAATTAGCAAAAAAAAGAATGATAATGAGAACATCACATATGGTGTTTCAGTTAACAATAGTAGAAATAATGCAATGGTGATGGTGAAGTTCATATTGAACTAAGTGTCGTGTGATGTGAAAATATCATCTTTTTTTGTTCAAATTTTCATTCTTTCTTTCTTTCTAACTAATTAAGCTCATTCACTCTTCTAACATAAGTGTTGCGACAAGTGTGCATTCGACCCTTTAACTTTACTGAAACACTAATACATGAGAGGCAAATGACAATAATATACAAAGGCTTTATAGTTTTAGACAATTGAAAGCATACATATTATACTGAATTACTGAACAAACTTAAAGGTAGCTAATATCAAGGTTTAAACTCAAACTACAATTGTTTTGGCTTTTATACTCTCCTTGTTTGACCAGGAACCTAAAGCATTCTAGTTTAAATCATTTGTTTCAACAACAGGAGTCTCGTAACCAAATATGAAGAGGTACGCTAATCTGGAGGCAATGGGAAGAAAAGTAAATGTACATATAGAGTATTTAACAGGAAAAGTACCATCCATCATTCCATGAGGTTTAAAGATTTATACATTCCTAGCCTGAGATGCATTAGATGTCTAAGAAAAAAAAGAAATTTCAAGTAAAAAGACATACTGCCGGCACAGCTGCTACAACAAGGATGATAAATGCTACAAAAGTCTGCAACCACAGAAACGCTGTGCATTGTCAGATTGCATAAGCCTAGAAGAGGATAACCTTAAATTCAGAAAGCGGACTTTAAATTATAAACTCATAGATTGCATAAGCTAGAAGTTTCAAGAAAAACTAAAAACTTCAACAATCTACCAAAGTTTACATGTGAAAACTCAAAATCACATTCCAAATAACAATTGAAATTAAAATATAAGATGCTGATGAGAATACTAGTACCCTACACACAATTACCTTGCTTGTTGAATTTTAGATTGAAGAATGGCAGCAAAAGTAGGCTTTCTTAATTAAGCTTAGGAAGCTGGCGTGCAGCAGTTTGTATGCTCGTCAGTCTTATTTTTCTTAAGCTTATAAGCAACTCCAAATGTATTTGATTTCGCCATTCAGACCCGTTGCAGTTGTCAGCATACAATTAGATGGTTAACTAATTAACATAGTGGCAGATATAAATAACCGTGAGTTCAACTAAATTGAAGCGGAAAAAAATCGCATTTTTTTTTACCTGATTGTAGCTTTGGGAGAGACTCCATTTTATTTTTTTCATTTAGGTAAAGACTATCTATCCAATCCTCGGTATAAAGTTTAGCTCCAGGAGAAGACTATCTTCTTTTTGATTTTATTTGATGAAGGAGGAGATTTATCGATGCACAAAATGTCTACAATAGGTAATAGTACACGAATAAATCAAGAGAGGACGAAGAGCAAAAAGGAATGAAGAGATAATTCAACTGCATATGCAAACACAGATTGGTTCAACAATCCTTAACCCATGCTAAAATTTGAGCTTTGATTGTAGCTTTTCTCTACTAACTATATAGTATCACCATCCAATATCTAACCGCATGTTCCACCAAATTGCAATCAACGTGATCAACCTACCTAAAAATCGTTCGATGGCAATTTGGTGGAACATGCAAGTGATGGGAGATATAAGAAAATATTACATCTCGTGGTAATGAGAACTGAGGATACAAGGGTGTATCTCAGAGACCGTAGTAACTGCAAAAGTACAAATGGACCATCTATGGAAACCAACTTGATGGAAAAACATGTTTGGATTGTAGTCCTGTTTAATACTGTAGTATGTAATAACTATGCGCTCTTTAAAAATACGTGATGCGGTGGTCTCATGCCATTATATTAGTAATGTAGGATATGAACTGCCGGTGTTCGTGATGTTCATAATGTTGGATATTCCAAGCCAATGTTTATCCAACAATCCCCAATATATGGGAAATGTGTAACCCTCTAGAAAGACAGAATATTTCATATCTCTGCAGAAAATATCAACAAAATAGACAAAAAGGAGAGAGACAATACCTTGAACATTCTGTTGGTTGATCCACACATTATGACAACGAGTTGATGATAAGGCAGAACTTTACGACTCTTCATAATCCTAACGATTGAAGCATCAATAGCATATCGTCTGTCCTTGTCAACATGTTCAATCACTTTCTTCTTTTCATCCACAGGGGGCAAGCAAAGGGACCTATTATAGTTTCAGAAAGTCAAGATTAAGTCAGCAATGAAGGAAAGAAAACAAGAAGATTACAAACACATGACGTGCTAGGTAAGCCCCCAAACCTTGATCCTCCTCATTTTATCAGTAAATTCGGCATTAAACATATCACTATCCTTTTGAGATATTTTTTTCGTGTTAGGTACCTTCGAAAGGATCTTGTATTTTGAACATGAAAGGGAATGAAGCAGCCTTACAACATCATCATCCGACAAATTCAGTTGTGACAAGATTTATGAGTAAGTTAACTTATCTGACGAATTGAACAACAACAACAGAGAAGCCTGAAACAAGAAAAAAAAAAACACTTGACTTCTAATTCATAATTTAACCAGCCACATCCGGTGCATCTTAAAATCAAAGTTACCTGATAAGTGGTCACAACAAGTTCAATATGTTTCTTTTGAAATTTCCCAACAACGTTACAAGTACCCAGTGAGTATTGCCATGTAAGTTTCCTGTGTTTAGTCTTTGTCTGATATAACTCCTTAAAAACTTCCACACGCTTTACCTGAAAACAAAATGGGCAGAGTTCAAATAAAAAAGCTATGACCACGATCATTATATATATATTTTCTTTGATAAATTTTTTTCTCCTATTATGCTCTGCACATATTCACAATTTAATACAGTGCATATATGCTTACCATCTCCACAAACAAGTTTTAATCTACGCATTTTAATATTAGAAAAATAGAACAGTGTCAATCCAAAACTCGAGAAGAGCTACTACTTAATGTGATGATGAGCAAGACAAAGCACTTTCTCTCGGGTTATATTAAACCAACTACAGTAGGAACGCAGAATAAATCATATTTGGGATGAACCCTAATTCCCAATTGATTCATTATAGGAGCTGAAATTAAACCCTGTACATCATCCAAACTTCAATTAAAAGCAAACCCATCACTAATCAATCAATCTATAAATCAATTTCATACAAAATCAAAGTTAATTAAAGAAACCCTAAATTCAACTTACCTTTCTGTTGAGTTTGAATCAACAGACGGATCGAAACCATGACCATCAACTATCCCTGATTCCATTTCACTTCTCTATATCTCAGACACATGATCTTTATCTCCATCATCGATTCTCATTGAAACCTTAATCTTATCTGTAAAAACATCACCTTTTTCTTAGAACTCTCTCCCTCAACAGAGAAGACATGGATGAGATGATAATGGAAAAGAGAGATGGTAACAGAGAAGAGGCAAGATCAACCTAGCTTATTAAACTTCGGACTGCATTGTAGTTGAGACCGAATTAACCCTTTAAGCAATTCAGCTGCAGTCGTGTCCCCTACGTCTCTTGAACCTCGAAAGATTCTACGCACTTGATTCCCTTAGCTGAAATCGTTTACAGCCTAAGAGCTGCTTCCACCTCAGTGAAGACTTTTAATACCTATCTGTCTTCAACATACAAGCCTATTTGATTTCCCTTTTGATATGTTTCAATCTATGTTTGGAAATTTATTTTCAGTAGAAAAAGTCCGGTAAACCTCACGGATATGGAACACTTATATTCTTATCAAAGAGAAGCCTAGATCACTAACTGCCTCTTAAGAACGATCCAACGAATCTAATAATATTTTGATATCTATCTTGAGAAATAACAAAGTCTGAGACGATGAGAACTTTGTGATTTCTAACGATCTTGTTTCTGATTTAAAGTCCATGAACTTCAATAACCAGTAGAACAAGATCCGGATACAAGAACTATCAGGTAAAAAAATAGTCTGATCGGGCTTCACGAATCCCTAAATGAAGTCTTCAAAGTCGTAACTTAATACGGTTTGTGACCTCTTCTTCTTGATCGTTTCCCCTTATTTACAAATATCCACACCTCAAAAGTATAGGTCGTCGTACCTTATTTTTGAAGTTGTGGATGGTTGCAAATAAAGGGAAACCACCAAATTTGTTATTGATTATCTCCTATTCTTCCTGTTTGTTTTGTTGTATAAATAGATCATCATCAGCTTTATCAAGGTTATTTTTTTTAACTTAAGGACAATGTATTACATTATTATCGATATTATGAGAAGGTAATGTTATCATCGACGTTAAATCTAAAAGAAATCTAGTTTTTATCTGATTCTTCTTCTTCTTCCAGCTATTTTCCGTCATTTTCTTGTTCCTCTCACTGGGGGGGGGGGGGGGGACGTTGTCGGGGTTATGGGGATTAGTACCATCCCCATCATCTCATTCTTCTCTATTATACTCAATCCAGTGGGAAAAGAACCTAATAAGTATACATTCCGTTATTGTCCTTTCACGCATTCCAAGTTGGAACACAGTGACTAGGGGACTGGTTAGGGGTGTCCAAGCTCCTAATATTTTTTTTCATGCATGATATTTGTTACGAATAAATCAAGATTACACATTGGTACGTTGTGTCCATAGAGTCAGCCATTACAATATGACCAGTACACGGGGGTAATTTATGATCCCATATTATTGTTGAGAGATTCCCTATTGAGCTGTCGTTCGCTGATCGATTATCTAGTCCATTCGCCGCTTGATTTACTTTCATGTAGATATGATATATGGTGCAATGTGGGATTTGGGAACATCTAAACTTGATTTCATCTATCATATTGATTAAGTACTACGGTGGTTCGGTTTTCGAGGTTAAAAATCTCATAAGATTTTCCGAGTCCGTTTCGGATTGCACTCCGGGGTAACTTTTGTTACCCCATATGTGTTGATTTTGATCCAATCTAAGTGAAGTTTGATCTATCCTAATAAGATTGTAATTAAATTTGAAGGTTTATGTACGAGGTTTGTAGAAAGTTACGTTCCAGGTAACACCATTAGGAGGTTATCCTGGGCCCAAGAATATTCATGTTCTAGTTTAGTGGCCATTTGCACTATGCTTGTCAGGTTTTGTTGCCTTTGGTTATATATATATATATATATATTTGTTCCCAGCTATCCATATGGTCCAAAAAATAAAATAGAATACGATAATGACCTATTCACGAGTTGTTGTTGTTTTTTTTTTATTTTTTTAATTTGAGGGTTTAGGAAATGTGGGTTTTCTTTTTTTTTTTGTGGGGTGGGGGTGGGGGGGGGTGTTATTATGCGGATAAGAAGGAAGTTCCAAGATTTTTTAGCTACCGAACAGTGAATTAGGATCTAATCGGCAATATCTAGACCGGAATTGCATCGGGGGCATAAGCTTGAATTGGTGGGGTGGATGCGGTTGAGAATTTTATGGGTTGGTAGAGCCTCATCAAGTTATTTCCACAAGAAAAGTTGTAATTTTGGCGGATAGGGTAATATTCAGGGGGGAAATTTGTGGGGGAAGGGGGTGTTATTGCAATCGATCTGAAGCCTCGGTGAGGCATTTGTATCCGGAAGTTGTTGTGTATTTTCCTGATATGGTGAAAATTCATATTATTTTATTAGGCTCGTTATCTCGTAGAAGGTGAAAAAAATGATTCTTTAAATTGTGAGGGGGGGTGATATTCAGCTTTTCATGAATCCAATAATGGGTTGAGGGGTCGATGATGTTGACGACTGATTGTATGGGTAGTAATGTGTTGGGTCATTATTTTAATTGAATTGTGGGATCCAATTTGCTTGGATAGGGGTGTTTAAACCGTTTTCTATCTGGTGGAAGAGATGATGTTTCAAGGTGGGTATGAGGGAAGCTAGTTGTCTCTATTGGGGGCTTGTGGAAGAAGGTGTATGGGGAATGTTTTCAAAAATGGAGTGATGTTTAAGATATCTATCATTGTATAATGATGCTACTACAAAGTTAAGCTTCTCAGCTTCGTTATGTTATTTGTTGCTTCGGATGCCCAATCCCCCTTTAAATTTAAGTTTGATGAGTTTTCCACGACCTAATGGATGTAGCTTCTTAACAGTTGCATCTTGTCCCCAAAAGAAGTTCTTAGTGATGATATCCATATATTGATGGATATACACTGGTAGAAGTTGTATCTGCATAAGATGGTTAGATAGGCATTTTTTCATCGATCATTTCGTTTTGTGCGCAAGTCGCTGAAGGAGGGGGGGAAAAGATGTGTCGAGATGATATCCCTTTTTTAAATTGCATTCCTAAATAGATGGGTGGGGTTGATGTTGTTGGCATGCCGAAGGTTTATTAAAGATCGTCCACTTGTTGTTTGTCGAGCTTTGGGTGATTCATTGTCGTTGATTTTGTCACGTTTATATGTTGACCTATTAAGGCGCTATAAGCTTGGAGTGAAATCTTGAGTTGATTAGTACCTTATGGAGTTGCCTTATAGGTTATCAATATGTCATCCGCGTACGTGAGATGCAAAATTTGGGGGGGGGGGGGGGATGTAGAGCCCCTCCACCTTTTTTTCGGCTTCAAGATTTTCCAAGTTTGTTGAGAGTATTTCCACACATATAATAAATATATAGGATGATAAGGGATCATGTTGTATTATTCCTCTAGTTGGGGGTGATGTATCCACACGACGCTCCGTTGATATTGACTGAGTAGGTTATTGTTGATATGCATAACATGATGTAATCTATAAAGGTTGTTGGGAAGCCCAATTTGTTAAAGCCCGCTTGATGAAACCCCAATCTAATGAATCATAAGCTTTTTGTATGTCTAACTTAATTAAGTGCTACATTTGGATACTTGGTTCGGCTTGAGGACTTGGTGTAATGAAAAGCTCGCATACGATTGGTATGTTGTCGTGAATAGATCTTTAGGGTGTGAATGCACTTTGGTATGGGCTTATCAAGAAGGAGAGGATAATTCGAATGTGATTGACTAAGATTTTTAAAATGTCTTTATATGTGACATCGCGTAGCCCTGTTGACATATATTGTGATGGCTTAGAAGGATGTTTTACTTTTGGGATCAGAATGAGGTTAATGTGGTTCATGAGTGGATGGATATTAAGGGAATCGAAAAAACTGTGTAACATATTAATAAGTTGCGATCGAGTTTTTTCCCAAAAACTTTGAAGAACTTATTGGTGTATCCATCGGGTCTTGTGGCACGCTCTGAGCCGATTGAAAACAACACTTGTTTAATTAATCTCTGCTGGGTGACCTCAACTGTGAGCAAAGCACATTATTGGGGTGTTATTTCTTCAAATGATCTTTCATCGGTCACCGTATTTAGTGTTGTATATTGATATGTGAAGTGATCAAGCATGAGATTGATGATAGCATTCTTATCGCTAATCATGTGTTTTGTTGATTTTGGAGTTGTTGCATGTTGTTGCAACTTCGACAGATTGTTGCTTTTGTATGAAATAAGGTTTTGTTGCGATCTCTTGATTATAGCCATTATATTTTGGATCTTTGTAGCCAGTTGGTTGCGTGGCAGTCTAGCAAGGTGAGATGATTTATCGGAGTTATTTTTCTTGAAGAATACAGTGGTCCAGTTCAGAACTGATTTGTATAGCAAGTTGATGTTGTGCTTGCTTGATTTTAGCAAAGGTTGAGTCTCCGCGTATGTGATTTGTCTGCCACCCTTCTTTTCTGATTGATTTAATACTTTATGGAAATCTCCAATCAGCACCTACGGTGTTGTGGTGCTGTGAAATATTGATGGGAAGTCCTGTCATAAATCTTTTCATGCGTTTGGATGAGGTGGACCAAAAATACCAGTACAGAGCCAAAGTTGGGATGGAGCAGTAGGAGTGACGATGACATGTATATAACTTTGGAATTTCATGATGATTTGTAGTTGTGCATTATTTTTCCACATTAGGGCATAAACCTCATTTCCTCTCTATTTTAGGGATTGAACAGTGGTTCTTGAATTGTAGATCTTGAGCAATTCGTATAATTTGATTGTCGTTAGTTAAGATTTCGGATATGGATAAGATGGTTAGTTTATACATTAAAATTAATCCTCGCATATGTTGCAATGTTTTTGGTTGATTTATGCCTTGGCAATTCCATGCTATAATAGGCATGTATAGTGATATGGGATTGCAAATAATGTGAAAGAAGGTCGTCGGTGTCAATGTAGTACATTGGTAAGGATATCGGGTGATGATACCAGTGACCTGAGTTCGAATATCGCCAACACCAAATTCTTTACCGATAAAAAAAAGAATGTGAAAGAAGTGGTATTCAGTTCTAGAGACTTTAGGAGGATGCATGGTTGGGTGGGTTACACACTGGAGTGATTGGTAACATTGTTTTATGGGTTTAGAATAAATGGGTTGTGGGTTTTTGTTTAAGAACTAAAGAATAAATAGGTTGTGGGTTTTTGTTTACGAACTAAAGAAGGTTATATTTTATAAGGTCGGATGTATCCTGATATTAGGATTGTAGGAATTAGATTAGTTTAAGACGCCGAGAGTTAGAATGAAATAAATACACAGAGAAATATACTGCAATGAGAGGAGTTTCAACTACCTTAGGTTTAGTTGTAGGACATTTGAAAGCAGTATGCCCAAAACAGAAACATTCAGCACACACCTGAGGCTTCCAGGAATATTCAACCTCAACATCAACAACATGTTTACCATTATAGAAAATAGGAAAACTTGAAGGATATTTGCAATCTATATCAACCTCAACCAAAACTCTAGCAAAGCTCATCCTAGTTTTATTCAAAGTAAGTTGATCTATCATAATAGGATTACCAATAAAACTAGCAATCTTAGAGAGACAAGCAGCATTCCACATATGAATAAGAACTTTGCGCAGATTAACCCAAGTGGGTACAGACTTCAGCTCAGCCAAATCTTGTTCAATCAATTCATGTCATGGTCTGACCAAAAATAACTGATTAGAAACAAACACCGGACCATATTCTACAACAGTGGTACGATCCTCACCATTATCAAATTCAAAAAGATAAACAGAATAATCAGAATCACCATGGATTGTCATTCTCATTGATCCTTTAATCTTCCAAGCCAAACATATTTTTTAACCAAGTTGTTTACCGAGAAAGGACTCAAAAAATGGGTGAAATTCTCGCATTTACTGTTCATGATAGGAAATTCCAAAAGTAACATTTTGGACTTTTAGCAACCGTTCTATACCTTTTTTTCCATCCAAAACAGACTTTAACAACTGTTTTGGTCAAACGAGGACTCATTGAGTCCCACAAATGTACCATTGACCGCTGACTATTCCAGTTGATTGATCCCAATTTGCGGGTAGACTCCTACTGGACTGTCGAAAAAAGTACAGTTGACTAAATTGTGTCAAGTGTTGTTGACCATAAACATGAGTCCCGTTGAATGGTCAATATTAAAATGTTCCTACTGCATTTATCATGCAGTCGTGTACTGGGACATGGACATCATTTTTTGGGTCATATTTTGCCCTTTTGTCATGTATGATGTTTTTGGAATTCATCGGTACATTTACCATATACGCAGAATTGGGCGATTTTTTAAGTCATTTTTTCGGCAAAAATCTCTTTTTAACCATCTAATAAGGCAATTTCTTACCTATGAATAACCCCACCACAAGATCCTCACAGTTAGTAATATCTTCAACAACATCCTCAAAATCAATATCTGCAACCAGATTGCCTTCAATCGCACCAAGGGAAGAAACCCCTAAAGAAGCATCAAGTGCAGCCGCCTACTTCTTTGCAAATAAACCAGACCAAACCATATTTGAAGAAATAAAACCAGAACCCTTCAAACCATTATCACCAGAATCGTGACCAACCTTCTTTGGAGAACCAACACCTCCCATAACTAATCCATCTACCTTCTGGGAGGAAGGAGGTAGAGAAACACCACAAGAGGAAGCAAACGAATCACCATCTTCCGCCATGGTGGCTGATAAAAATGAAGAAAAAACCCTACCAATCACCAGAGAAAATCGCCTTGACCAAAGTCAAAATCACCCGGCCAAAGTCAAATAAAAAGATAAAATTACAACTATTTCAGTCGATTATCTTCTCAAAGTAACATTAATTGTTGTCACATCATCTAGAATCTAAAAAGAGAGAGAGAATTTAAATTCCATAGATGGTGCGGCTCAAGTAATTGATATGGTTCTTTTATACAAGGGAAGGGACCAACACCGAACAGAGAAGTGAATGTGTTGATCAACACTTGAACCAATACCATCTAGCATTAAGTTGACGTAAAACGCACTACGTATATACTCAAAATCCACAATAAAATTACTCGGAAGTTTGATAGGCTGCTCATCAGGTCAACAACCAAAAACAAAAAATAAGGTATTACCATTGAGGTTCAAAACTATATACGCATGTCCACAAAGATTATGATGATTAATCTCCCTACACGAGTTAAGGGAATCATGGCTCCCTTTCAACTTGGTTGTCATAACAATAAGATACGTATATAATGTATGGCGTGCAAACTGAAATCTTATCATTCAGATGTTCTTTAAAAAAAAATATATAAAACATGAACAAAATCTTATATGTTACCCTTTAGATGCATGGCTTACTCCGGTGTGTCTCTCTGAAAAGTTTCCACTTTCCAGATGTCAGTTTGGTTCTCTTCAGCTACCGAAATGACTCCATACAAAACAAAATCAATAAGCAAATATAACTGTCTCGTCTAAAAACTATAAGTAGAACATTAGACTTCCCTGAGATGGTTGGGAATTAATTGAAGCAAACAACTTACTTTTGCTTTTACTTATTGACGAAGGGTTAAGTGGAAAGTTAGCTATTCCACATGATACTGTTCCACAACAACATTTGAAATTTTCAGAAACCAGAAAACCAATTATGAGAGCTGCTAGCTAAGAGATATAGGAAAATTTGATACAGACAAAAATCCAAGAAGAGGTTAATTAATCTATGGATCGTAATAGAAATTTTAACAGAAATGCAGCAGGTATGATGTCTGAAAAGTTCAATTTACAATGTTGAAACAAATGATACGATCAAGTTTTGATTTTTTTTCTTCTAAGTTTGTTGTTGACATATTACATGCATACTCTCTCCTGGAAAAATAAAATTTGCTTCAGAAGGTGGAAGTGCATCTCGGAAACGTAAGTAATGTACCTTGTTATAATGTTAGTAACTCAGTTTGGACGCTAAAATTGGTAGTTTGAAACTCAAATCAGTACATACATAATATCAATCTTTATGTAATGATATTTTTAGTTGCACTCAGAATTATATATGTCGTTTTTTCCGGGACCGTTTTTCTTACAATATTGTCTTAGGTTTCTCGGATTACTAATTAACACATAAAAAGATCAACCTTTTATAAAACAAATATTTTGTAAAGGTAATTAACACATAAATATTTTGTAAAGGTAACATAACAAACATCTTGTATGGGTAACATAACAAATATCTTACACAATATAAGTCTTTTAAAATGTCATCATGTTTCTCATATGTGGTTTGTGTGATGATTTACATGTTTAAGAATATAAAATGCATGTGATATTTTTTTGCATTTCAAAACTTAAAATACTCCATATATCTTGTAACTGTATTTGAATAATCCTTCATTTTTCTAGGTTTTCGTTTGTTGAGTTTCTTACTTGCAATCACGATTTAGTTTTTTATTACCCCATGCGTCTCTAAATAGGTGACCTAGTTCTAGTTTGCACAATTCTTAAGGAAAAGAGGAGAGGATAGTATTTTTTACAATTATACCCTTATGGATAGTAATTAATAAATTTAGAGATGATTTATCTCTCAAACCATACCATGGATATTCGTAAACTTTATACCATTGAAAATTGAAAAGCATTTTAAAACACCTATGTAACGAACATAAACATGGTGGCTATCAAATTATACATATTTCTTATACAAATAATTATCATTTAAAAGGGTAGTTTTAGAAATATATCCTTGTTTGATGATATAGGTCATCTATTAGTGGGACAAGATTTAAAAATGAATAGGTCTTCTATTTAAGGACGGAGGGAGTATTATAAATATATTGGAAGTTCAGAAGTTTCTTATTAGTTGTTGGTCTTCCATTCATGTCTAATTTGTATATGTATAGATAAAAAAAGTACGAAAAAAAGGCTTTAATTTATGTTTGCCATATATTTCGTATATGTTAAGGACAATCTATACATGTACATGCCTTTATAAGATTCTATACATAGGTTAATGATGTAGTACTCATAAGTTCATGCATTTTTTTTTTAATTTAATGATAACTACTGACTCTTACATAATTTCTTTTCTTTGAATTTACGATACAACTAGGTTTAATTTTCTGAGTAGACCCAGCCAGCTGAACCAATTCCATTGTTGATCTAGCCATCACTCATTCTCAATTTTATTGTTGTCCAAATACTAGGCGTTCGACTTCAAGTTCTCGTGTCTTTATTAGAGATTCTCTATTTTCCTGGTCATCTAAGAAACAACCAACCGTTGCCAAGTCCTCTGCTGAAGATGAGTACAAAGTAGCCATCTTATATCTTATGAGTTTGTGTGGTTATCTCAACTAATAGAATAATTTCCTATCACTCTACCGCATACACATTGAAGTTGACTATTACTCCGTCAGTCATCTTGAAAAAGTAAGATAATAGTTGTGAGTTGTCTTTTGCACTATCTTCTCTTATAAGTACTATACTTGTGACACTCTGCTATCGGATGATTTTTTATTTATAAAACTTTTTCTTCTTACAAATCTATCTGTATTCACCTATAATTTTCCCTTTGATCCAAAACATGTCACTGAAGTTCAGTATTTCCTAGCTATGTGACCTAAAATATCCCATGTAGCACGTTGTGGTCGCGCATTTTGGTACCTGAAGCAGAAGATAATCTCATAAATCAGAAGTAAAAACATTTTGCTTTACAAAAAGTTAACTTTTTTTTTTTTTTTTTTGCTTTTAGAAGTCGTTTTGAAATAACATCACCAAACTAACTTCTTGATTATTGACTTTTAGAAGTCAAAAAGCTACTTATCAATGCACATCAAAACTAGGGTGACTCAAATTTTCTAAATAAGAGAAAATTTATCATATGACCATTTTCTAACATCACCAAACTACCAGATCTAAATATATATATATTTTTAATCTCAGTCACCTAACATCTAATTGCATAACTGTGTCGACACAGTAAATGAAAACATTTCAGATATAAAGATAATTCTAGATATGGTGGCTAGCAACATAAGTGAATCACAAACAATGGTATTAATATTGACTATAAATAACAGTCAGAAATGATATTGAAAAGACACCAATATTGACTCTAAGTGGCAGTCAAGAATGACGTTGAAAGACACCCGTTGTTGACTCAGATATAGAGCCTTTTGAATCTATTTTTGATACTAGACAACAAAATTACATCTCAATAGGCCAACTATACAACAACTACTGTCAAATTACAGGGGTTGATACTAAACAGTAATCGAGGATTGAAATAAAACTAGCGAAGGTCAAAACTCAAAACGGGATAAATAAGGGAGTAAGAAAACCTTCACACAAATCCAAATAATATAATGTGTAGGTGAAATACAATTTCGGAAAGAGGTTTTGTACAAGGTGTCAGCTCCTTGCAACACCGGAACTCACAAGACTGATCGGATTGTTCCAGTGTAAATACATGTATTCTCTCTTTCCTTGGTTTTTATCCTCTCATAATAGCTAATTAAGAAGTTTAAAGGTGGTAAATTGAAGAAAGATCTTCACCTTAAGTAAAGATGGATTATGCACATAATACTCCCTCTGTTTTTGGAAAAGAGATACTTTCACTTTTTCATTTTAGCCTAAAAATAGGCCAAATTGAAAAAAGTGAAAGTATCTCTTTTTCAGAAACGGAAGGAGTAGATAAATACATTGTCATCTTAGATAGATTGATTTATATTCCCTAGGCAAACTAAAGCACCGAAGATCTTTATAGTGTTTAAGACTTCCAGATGTTGAGTTTATTTTAAAACTCAACTAAATAACTATGTACTAAAGATAAATAAATGTAGATTAAATAGATAAAGGAATCCATAGAGATATTGGAAGGAGAAGTCGTTTTTGTTAAGGGCTCACGAAAAAGAATTTTTAGGTCTTTCCCACTGCCCTATACACACTCATGTGTGCTTCAACTAATCATAGCATCAAAATCTAGATTGATTCCTTTTCTACAATCAACTAAAACTTCCTAAAAAAAATAATCTTGAAATAAGGTGATGATTCAGAAAAGAACGATAACCCATAGATTCGGGCTTTAGTGTGTGTAACATTCATATCATTGATAAAATCTCACTGAAATCCGCTAAGATATTAAATTTATCATCATTAGCCGTATTAAACAAGATTATTGGTACTGGTGCATTTGCATAAGAAATATCAAGTCTGGATTTGAAAATCATTTGAAGATCCATTGAGATAACTAACATGAAAACAAATTGCAAAGAATAAAAGGAAATAAATTGCAAAGGAAGGTGTATAATATTTCAGACATCCAAGGAAGGAATAAAGCAGCATCAACTCTCAATCCTAGCGAAAGGCGAAAGAACTTAGTCAACAACTGTGAATGTTCTTGACTCTTGATAAACAAGCTTTAGATTTATAATCATAAACTGGTGGATTGCTCGTGCCATAATGGCACGAGATTGTTACCAAATAATGTAATTTTGATGGGGAATTTTTTTATGGTCAAATAGTCGCGGAAAAAGATGTGAACATGCCAAGAAAATCTTGGGCCAACCTTACATGATGCACCTTGTGTGTGGGGTCCGTATTGTGTTTTCGGTTTAAGTATTTATGTGTCAAGAAGAGTCTCTGAACAAATATCTATTACCTTTTTTTTTTTATAAACCACAAACAATTGTTTTTTAATGTATTGTGCGCATGAAAGCCAAGTGTAACGCTTAAGGTGATAGACGCATTTATGTGTCTATTTTGATCTCAAATCTATATATTATTAATGCTTATTTTGTACTTATTATGGTATTTTATGTCTTGATAGGTTTTTTCGGAGAAATAAACTTTTGTGGAAAAATTGGCTCGAAAAGCGGCATTTTAACCTCCGGAGAAAATTACTAAAGGCAACTTATAAAAGTGTTCAAGGCACCCAGAAAAAATTACTAAAGGCATCACAGAAAAGTGTTAAAGGCACCTGATGGAGTTTCCAAAGGCACCAATGAGGTTTACTATTTATAGCCCACAAATTGCTCTTCGCACCCCATGAATTGCTAACTGTACCCCAAATTGATAAAGGGACACCGGATTTGGATAAGGGGCAATCATCTTCTTCATTTGAATTTTGAATTTTGGAGGGAAAAGGGGCAACAAAAATAGGGTTTGAGAATTGATGGTGTTCTACTGAGATTCAGTGGCTGAAACTAATTGGGTTTATTCCTTAGGCCTAAACATGGTTGGTAATAAGGTCGTTTGGTGGGATAAAAATTGGCTAGAATATTGATTTGAAGTAAAACAGATTGAAAAGAAAATTGGCGGGAAAATTGTTCTTCACGGACAAAATTTAGGGTTTGGATTTTGAAGATGTTTTAGGGAGATTCAGTCGAAGATTTTCATTGGATAAAATGGATTAAGCTAAACAGGCTTGCTATGCTTAATGTATTTGATCCAGTTGGGCTGGATAAGCCGGGGGAAGAGAACAAAGAGTGAGAAGTTATGGGTCTCTGCTAATATTAAAATTGGAGAATTTCAGTCGGATTCGATTCTGGATTGAAAACACCATGTTACGATTAAACAGGGGATGTATGTTGACCAGATTCAAAGAAATAGGGATAGATTCTCGGATTGAATAAAACAGGGGAGGAAGAATACTTCGGGATATTTTTTGGTATGGTTTATGGTAAGTACGTAGAGGAATTGTATATTATTGAAAAACCGGGGGTCTAACAACCACACCCAATATTTTGTTTAGGAGATCTGTATGGACTAACTCCAATATAATTCCAAGAGAATCAACTAAACAGTCAGACTCAATCAATGGAAATATATCCAAGAGTTATATCTCTATTTCTTAAAGTAATCAACAAATCAAACAGATAGAAATCTGTGAGCCTGATTATTATACGAAACAACTTGGACGGTATCAAAAACCAATATCCAAGTGTCAATCAATTCAATCAACAACCAAAGATCGGATTCTCTAATTGATTGAACTTACGCACAACCTGTGATATTTCAATTATATAAACAAATATAATGCGGAAAAGAAATAATACAGACACCAGAAATTTTGTTAACGAGGAAACCGCAAATGCAGAAAAACCCCGGGACCTAATCCATATTTGAACACCACACTGTATAAAGCCACTACAGACACTAGCCTACTGCAAGTTAACTTCGGACTGGAAGCCCTAACCAATCTCACAGTGATCAAGGTACAGTCGCGTTCCTTACACCTCTAGAACCACGCCGGATTCTACGCACTTGATTCCCTTAGATGATCTCACCCACAACTAAGAGTTGCTACGACCCAAAGTCGAAGACTTGATAAACCAATCTGTCTTACACAAAAAATTCTATTGAATAGATAAATCTGTCTCCCACAAAAATACCAACGAGTTTTGTTCCGTCTTTTGATAAATGAAGGTGAACATGAACCAATTGATACACCATACATATATTTCCAAATAACAACCAAGTGATATCAATCACCTCACAATAATCTTAACCGTATGGTAGCGGAACAAGATATTGTGGAATCACAAACGATGAGACGAAGATGTTTGTGACTACACTTTATCTTACCTATCGAAGATTAAATCTCGAGCAAATCTTAGAGAATATAATACTCAATATGATAGAACAAAGTAAGATCAGAACACACAACTACAAATAAAATAGTTGGGTCTGGCTTCACAATACCAATGAAGTCTTCAAGTTGTTAACCTATAATAGTTTTAGGAAAAACCTAGGTTAAAGGAGAATCGACTCTAGTCGCAACTAGTATCACCGTTAGTTGCGAATTATTGACTAAGTCAACTGAGACCGACCAAAAAAGTCGCGGTAAAAATTTAGCAATGATTTTAGCTGTTGCTAAATATTTACAACAGCAAAAAAAAGAAAGTCAAGTTTTTAATGACCTGGTCAAATACTCCCCCTATTCTACTTTATCCTGCAACCACCCCATAACCCTATGATTCAGTCAATCAATCATATATACGCAACAAAGTTAAAAAAAAAATATTACAAGAATCATGAGACAACAAAAATTGTCATTTGGATAATGTCTATACACTCAATATTATACCAACAGAATGCTACATAATGTTTCAAACAATAAGGAAGTCTTAACATTTTATGTCTTCAATAGAAAAATAAAGCTTAAAGACAAATACATAAAGTACCTGCCCATCCATCAACAGCCACACATCTGCAAACATGATCATACTGAACCCCAGTTGTTGTTGTTAGTGGTGGAAATCATCAATAAGCAGGAGGTTGTCCATAACCAGCAATCCAAATGAGTGGTGTACCAGCATCACTCTGTGAAAGGATGCGACCACTTTGGCGAGAAGAGGTTGAAAATGAATGCTTTTGTTTCTTTGTTCCGACTCTCCGGTCTTGCCATATCAAGCTGGAACACTTCATCAACCTCCTGTTTCATTGAGAGCCAAGAAAAAAATGTCATGTAAATGTTGACTGTAATACACTTACACATACTAATAACTAAGACCGTAAAAGTAAATATTAAACCATACTAACCTGAAATAAAAGCAGAACAAGAGAAAGCATAAAACATAGAAACAAACATGATAATGAAATGGGAAAACAAAGAGAGCGCAAAATTTGAATTATGTTAAACATGTACCCTACCACAAGAATCCAATGAATTATCTGCTTCTTCCTTTGTTGCAAACAAGAATTTAACGATCCAGTGCACATTCATTCAGCGGCCATCCAAGAAGCCGCCAAAGTAAACAAAGCAAAATAAGTGATCAAGGCTTTAAGAGATAGGCAAAAGAGGCCAGATGAACATGTTGATTTGAACAAGTTTTAAACAGAATATTAAGTCTTTGGACAAGGAATGAGGAGGTGGAGAGGACAAGGAGATAGAAACATACATTGACTAGCAAAATCCTTGTGCTAATTTGCAAATTGGTTGATACTTCTCCCGCAACTCGCTTCTAAGTTAAGTTACCATCAAAATAAAGATTTATAGAAACAATAATACAAAGAGAGTTGGAGATAATGTATCAACCTTGGTTGTAAGTGAGCAAGATTCTCCATAAATGTAATAATCTTACAGAACCTGCATGAACAGAGAGTTGAAACAATTCAGATAATAAAGGAAATGCAAGTGTTAGTACTCAAGTAAGCAAAACAGAAAGATGTCAAACAATGTAACATTCAAAGTGAATGGCAAGACACCATAAAAGCAAAACAGGAAAACAACAAATTGATTAAAGAGGGAAAAGAAATTCAGAAATGCATGTGCAAGCAAATGGAGAGAATGAGAGGAAAAACATTAAGTGGAGAATCATCAGTATCCCAGTAAAGCAAACGTGCAAGGTTAAAAGTGAAATTCACCGATATGATACTCATTGACCCTTTCATTTACATACAAGGAAAAAAGAAAATGAGAAAAAAGAAAACTCACATCGCCCTAACATTTTGATACTTTAGCTATTTCAGCTTTGCCGCTTGAGAATTTCAAGCATCCCAAAGAACCCATAATCTCATGCGGACAAGATCAACATCCCAAGACCGACGCATTAGCAAGCCATGTATAAAATATACAGGAATTAGTTAAGGACATCCACACACTGGATTTTGTCTTATGTAGATCTAATCGGGATCCATGAAATTAGTTAAGATTTGTACTTGGGTCCACAATAAATTGGCCACTGATTCCATGTGTAACATTAGAATAAAAATGCAAAGTAAAGATCTGTACCTTGCTTGATTCCATACAGATCGCAAGGAAGAAGAATTACAGTTGGAGAGAGTGGAAAACATCTCAAGGGGTAAGCTTATGAGGGGCAGGAAGAGGAGCTGCATCTTCTTTCTTCGAAGTGTCAACTGTCGGCTAATGAAATATTCGAGTAATTAACTAAAAAGTGTCAATGGCTAACAATGTATAAGATTTTTAATTACAACAGTAGTAGTATGATATGGGTACTCAAAAAGAAAGGCATACTAAGCAGGTGTTTTCCTGCTATTCATGATACAACCAACATACATCAAAGATAGCAAAGTAGTTAGTTATATTACCTGCAATTCTTCCATATCTGACGGTGAATGGATTTTGACGCCTGACCTTCTTCCCATATTTGCTTATAACCTGCAAATTTCAGCACCAAAACAACATAAGAATGAACATGAAGATATTTTAATGTGCAAGACATATACAATAACAGAAAAATGAGTTAAACACTAGCTTCAAGACTTCGCCAAATTTGCATCATCGAAAATACTCAACCCTAGATCCAAGATTTCTATTAAAAATTAGACAAATTCGAACTAAGGAATTATAATAGAGAAGAAATGAAACACAAACAAAATTCTTACTAAAGGCGCAAAATTCTTACTAAACAAATTTGAACTCACTAATATTCATCCAACTTCTATTCTTACATTTCAGTCACAACTCTTTAACTGCACAATCAAATCAACTCCAATACCATCAAGATCATGCACATTCCATTTCAACCGGTCCACAACTAACCTATGAGTTACTTCAATCTAATTCAGTTCTATTTGACACAGTTGTAAATTCAGGCATAGCCCATTAGTCACTGCAATTCCTCTCACAACTAGTACTCTACAACTAATGCTTGAGATACAAGATCAACGATATCACCTCAATTCCCGCACATTCAAAAACCTAATATATGCAACTCCATATCTATCTCATCTCCCATTTATACAATATCATCCTCCTCTATATCAATTCAACATACACCACAGAGCCATAAACCTAAAGCATAGTACCATTGTACTTGTAATTCCTTTCATAACTGTAATGTGTCATACATCTCCTAGTTCATTACATCAGTTCCACTAGTTATACCGCTACACAATATAACTCCACAACAACCTCGTAACTCTAATTCATTCATCTACCATCTAAACAGTCTCTTAAATCCTTGAACAACAAATTCTAGAACAACAAATCCTTGAACAACAAATTATAGAAACACCACCAGAACATTCTGCAATTGGTGAATCACAATTAAGAACCCTAACTCTAATTTGGGAAGAACAGAAAACCTAATTTCTTTCAAATCCTCACTAAAGTTACAATTTAACCACTGATTCTTCTTTATGTTACTTCATAACAGAAAACCCATCCTATATTATTCAGTATCACCACCAATTTTCACGTAATCTCAAAATAAGATTGACAAACCCTAATTTCTAACGTTTATTTTACCTTACCTTTCTTTGAGTTTGAATCGACCAAATCAATTAATACCATCATCATCAATTCTTCCTTAATCTTTATCCTCCTCTCTCGATTTCAAAACTTCTCTTGATCCTTTCATCTCAAGAACAAAATCCGATTCCTTTTCCTGAGCTCAATTAATTTCCTGAGTTTGAAAGATGACCTAAAATCCAACTGCAGAAATAACATAAAAACGAAAACCATCAATCTACCAAAATACACAAACAAATAGCATCACTAGTTGATTTAAACAAAAAACCAAAAACAAAAACAGATCTGCAGAGAGTTTCAATGGCGGAGAGTTTTTCTACAGGTCTTGAGAGAGAGAGAGAGTGTGTGTGGCTGTAATGAAACTGAGGAGAGATATTTCCTAAGGATAAAACCGTGAATGGCACACGCGAACTTGGCATGCTGAAAAACTAAAACTGTTTTCAGGTGTTTTCCACCACACGCGTAACTTGCATGCGTGAAAAAACAACAGTTGCGAATAGCAACTGAGTAAAAGCAGTTGCGAAATTCGCAACCGCATCTGGCTGTTGCGAATATTTAGCAACAGACACACAAGAGGTGTGGGGATTAGGTTTCCCAGTTGCTAGAGTTCTCCCTTATATAGTCTCCAAATCAGGGTTTCATACTTTGGGACAAAGCAATCAATATTCATCGTTAAATAAAAACCTGATTAGATCCAAGCTAATATCTTTCAACCGTTAGATTGACTTAGCTTGTTACACATAAATGAAATGCACCTTCATTTTGATATGGATAACCATACCTAAAGGTGTACACTTAGTTGGCTCAACAACAGTTAACCGAAGTTAGCCATATGAACACTTTCATATCAACCTTGTTCATCTTAACACAAGTAGTTCAATGACTCAAATGAAACTAGTTTTAGAGTTGTTTAATTGTTTATATTCGCATAGAAGTATACAAGACACAATTGAAGCAAAATCGATTTTGATTCACTCGAACCAATTCATGAACATTATATCCACAGTTTGTAAAAGATTTCATTCCTTATTACATAAATGTATTTGTTCATGAATTTGCCGATTTTTGAACTTAACCACTCAAGTATGAAAACGGGTACGCATACCTAAGTTCCCAGACTTGGCCTATGTTCGCCAGTATGCAAACGTGTATGCATACTGTCATACACTTCCAAAACTCAGTTGAAGTAAGTATGCAAACGGGTACGCATATTATAGTTCTCGGACTTCAACTGTTGAATTCTGTATGCATACGGGTATGCACACTAGATTTCCGGACTTGGAATAACTTGCAATTGTTAGCATACAAGTACGCATACTATGTTATATTCAATCATTGGTTAATTGTTCTAAACTCTCATTTCAATCATTGAAACATTCTTCGAAGACAACAATAGTTGTCTCACACAAACTATTAACTTCAAAGCAATTGATCAAATGATCAATACGAAACATTCTGAGTCTACACTAAATGACCGTCTCACACAAATCATATAAGATATTATCAGGCAATTTTCACATGATCATCTTTTGACTTTCGTCAAGAATAAAAGATGAACTTGGTTAAAGCGAAATATTACCAACATATATTTCGAGAAATAGATAAGTGAGTTAAACTCATCTCGAAATACCAAATGTGTATAATTATGAAGTCTATATAGCTATACGACTTTTGTCTCAATAGGAGATAAAATATAAATACACTTTCCAAGTGATAGATGAGTTTAAGTCTCCACATACCTTTTGTTGATGAAGTTCCACAAGCTCCCCTCTATAGTTCTTCGTCTTTAATCGATGAACGCCGTGAAGTCTAAAGCTCAACTACACATTCTATCCTAATCCGAGACTTAGCTATAAGTAGACTAGAAATCAAGACTTATAGTTTTTCAACTAAACTTGACAAACAAGCTTGAGATAGCAACGCTTGCGAGTTCGTCCGAGTAGTGCTCTAACAATTATATCACCCGAGAGATTTGTTTCTATCAGTGAAAGAATTTGACAACCCACAGATGCGTAGAAGTGATAAAAGAGGGAAGACCGTGGCGTGGCAATAAAGAAAAGGGAGGTATTTTTGGAGATTTCATGGAGATTCAATCAACCTGCTGCGTATATAAAGAGTTGGGAAGAGTCATAAAAGGTATCGAGAGTTTGGGGTCGATTGGGAGGCCACAACGATGAATAGGAGAAGTTGCTGAGATTTTTCTCTGTTGTTGTGAAGAAGAAAGCTCAAGAACATTAGGCAGCTGAAATCAATAGCAAACCACATAGACGAGTTGTAGAAAACTATCGAAGTCCAGCAGTAACTGTGTTCTTGCAAAAGACCTTATGCGACTATAATTATTCATTCAACAACTATTTCTTTGTAACAGTGGATATGCAACCCTATATCCGTTGCCTCTGTACTATTACTATTCTTCAATAAAAACACCTTTTGATATATGTTTCTATCTGAAAAAACGGGGGTCTAACAACCTCACACAATATGTCGCTTAGCAATCTGTATGGACAAACTCCAATATAATTCCAAGAGAATCAACTACACAGTCAGACTCAATCAATGGAAATATATCTAAGAGTTCGTATCTCAATTTCTCTATTCAATCCACAATCAAACAAATAGGAATTTGAGAGCCCGATTGGATATAAGAGAAATAACTTGAACGATACCAAAGACCAATGTTCAAGGATCAATCAATTTCAAAGGTTGGATTTACCAATTGATAGATTCAACGCACAACCTGTGATATTTCAATTATATAACAAAATATAATACGGAAAAGACTTAACACAGACACCAGAAATTTTGTTAACAAGGAAAACGCAAATACAGAAAAACCCCGGGTCCTAGTCCAGATTTGAAAACCACACTGTATTAAGTCGCTACAGACACTAGCCTACTACCAATTAACTTCGGACTGGAATGTAGTTGAGCCCTAATCAATCTCACACTGATCAAGGTACAGTTACGTTCCTTACGCCCTTTGAACCACGTCGGATTATGTGCACTTGATTCCCTTAGCTGATTTCGCCCACAACTAAGAGTTGCTACGATCCAAATTAGAAGACTTGATAAATAAATTTGTATCACACAGAAAAGTCTATTGAATAGATAAATCAGTCTCCCACATATATACCTACGAGTTTTGTTCCATCTTTTGATAAATCAAAGTGTACATGAATTAATTGATAAACCATACTTATATTCCCAAAGAACAACCAAGGATTATCAATCACCTCACAATAATCTTAATCGATTAACGAAACAAGATGTTGTAGAATCACAAACGATGAGACGAAGATGTTTGTGACTACTTTTCAATCTTGCCTATCAGAGATAAATCTCGAGCAAATCTTAAAGAATATAATACTCAATCATAATAGAAAACAACAAGATCAGAACACGCAACTACAAAGAAATAGTTGGGTCTGGCTTCACAATCCTAATGAAGTCTTTAAGTCATTAACCTATTGGGTTTTAGAAAAACCTAAGGTTAAAGGAAAATCGACTCTAGTCACAACTAGTATCACACATGAGGTGTGGGGATTAGGTTTCCCAATTGCTAGAGTTCTCCTTTATATAGTCTCCAAATCAGGGTTTGCAATCAATGTTACCTTGGTAACAAAGAATTCAATATTCATCGTTAGATGAAAACCTGATTAGATTCAAGCTAATATCTTTCAACCGTTAGATCGAACTTAGCTTGTTAGACATAAGTGAAATGAACCATCATTTAGACAAAGGTAACCGTACCTAAACGTGTTCACCTAGTTGGTTCAACAATAGTTAACCAATGGTTAGCCATATGAGCATTTTCATATCAACCTTATTCATCTTTATCATAACTAGTTCAAATGACTCAAATGAAACTGGTTAGAGAGTTATTCAATTGTTTATGTTCTCATAGAAGTATACAAGATACAATTGAAGCAAAATCGATTTTGATTCACTTGAAACATTTCATGAAAATTATAACCACGGTTTACAAAAGATTGCATTCCTTAATATATATATGTATTAGTTCATGAACAACCGGTTTTAGAATATAACCTACTTAAGTATGCAAACGTGTACGCATACTTAGGTAGCCGGATAGAGTTTGTTTTGCGTTTCCAAACTCCAGCATAATTTCACGAAACATGAACTTCCACCAGTACGCGTACGGGTGTGCATACTTAGTTTCCGGACTTCCAACAAACATCCAGTGCACGCACGGGTACGCATACTTTGGTTCTTGGTTTTGCACTTTACACAGGCGTGAATACACACTATGTTTATATCCAAACATGGTTATATGTTATAAACCCTCATTTCAATCATTTAATTTTTTTTTCGAAGACGACAATAGATGTCTCATACAAACTATTATCTTCAAAGCAATTTTCAAGTGATCGAATGATTAATACGAAACATTCTGAGTTTACATCAAATGACTATCTCACACAAATCATGTAAGATGTTACAAGGCGATTTTCACATGATTATCTTTTGACTTTCCTCAAGAATCAAAGATGAACTTAGTTAAAGCGAAAGCTTACCAATACATATTTCGAGAAATAGATACGCGAGATAAACTCGGCTCGAAATAGCAAATGTGTATAATTGAAGTCTATATAGCAATACGACTTTTTGTCTCAAATAGGATATAGAGTAGATAGAATTTTGAGTGATAGATGAGTTCAAGTCTCCACATACCTTTTGTTGATGAAGTTCCGTAAGTTCCCTTGATTAGTTCTTCGTCTTCAATCGATGAACGCCGTGGAGTCTAAAGCTCAACTTCACTTACTATCCTAATACGATACTTAGCTATAAGTAGACTAGAAATCAAGACTTATAGTTTTGGCAACTAAACTTGACAAAACAAGATTGAGATAACAACGCTTGCGAGTTCGACCGAGCAGTGCTTTAACTGTTAGAGCATTGCTCGGTCGAACTCGCATGCGTTGTTATCTCAAGCATGTTTTTCAATATTAGTGAACAAAACTATATGTCTTGATTTCTAGTTTACTTATGACTAAGTCTCGGTCTAGGATAATTAAGTGTAGTTGAACTCCAGACTCCATAGCTATCATCTTACGAAGACGAAGAACTACTCGAGGAACAAGTGGAACTTCATCCGACAAAAAGGTATGTGGAGACTTGAACTCATCTGTCACTCAAATGTCTACTCTATCTCCTACTCTTGAGACAATAGTCGTATAAGTATGATAGTTTTCATACATACACATTTGCTATTTCGAGTCGAGTTTACTCGCCTATCTTTTTCTCGAAATATGTGTTGGTGAGCTTTCGTTTTAACCATGTTCATCTTTACCCGTGACGAAAGTCATGATGACGTTTCACTCTTGAAAATAGCTTTGATGACGATAGTCGTGAATAACGATTGTTATAACATTATAGAAAAATGTTTCAATGATTGAAATGTAGAGTTGAGATTACCAACTATGGATATAAGCATATATAGTGTGTTCACACATTAGTGTATAAATCCATGTGTCGGAAACCAAGTGCGTGCATATGTGTGCATGCGGTATTGGTGAAGGAGGCAGGTTGAGTACGCGTACCCATGGAAGTTTTCATACCGAAATTTTTTGTTGAGTTTGTAAGTTTGCAAACTAGTAAACCAGTCACCTTAGGTTCGCATACCCGTACACGTACCCATGGAAGTTTTCGAACCGAAAATTTCTGCTGAGTTTGTTAACTCAAATCCGGTAGATAAAGTACGCATACCCTTACGTGTACCCAAGCTGGTTATTTCTCAAATCGGTAGTTCATGAACTTAAAACAATAACTTATAAGGAATGCAATCTTTGCAAACCATGGCTATATTGTTCACGAATTGATTCAAGTGGATCAAATCGATTTTGCTTCAATTGTGTCTATGAATAAAGATCTAAGCTATTTAACAACTCTTGAACTAGTACTTATGAGTCATTTGAACTAGTTATGAGAAAGATGAATACGGTTAATATGAAAGTGCTCATATGGCTAACCATTGGTTAACTATTTGTGAACCAACTAAGTGTACACGTTTAGGTACGGTTACTCAAACCTAAATGAATACATTTCATTTGTGTGTGACAAGCTAAGTTTCGATCTAACGGTTGAAAGATATTAGCTTGGTTGAATCAGGTTTTTCATCTAACGTTGAATATTGAACGCTTTGTTACCAAGGTAAGTTAGATTGCAAACCCTGATTTGAAAACTATATAAGGGGAACTTTAGCAACTGGAAAAACTAATCCCCACACCTCCTGCGTGATACAAGTTGGTTTTGCTAGAGTCGATTCTCCTTTAACCTTAGATTTCTTCTCGAGACCCTATAGGTTAACGACTGAAAGACTTCATTGGGATTGTGAAGCCAGACGAAACTACTTTTCTTGTAGTTGAGCGATCTGATCTTGACATTTTCTATCGTACGAGTTCAATTGAATAATTGAATTGAGATTATATCTCCGATAGGGCAAGATAAAAAGAAATCACAAACATCTCCGTCTCATCGTTTGTGATTCCACAATATCTAGTTTCGCTACCATACGATTTAGATTATTGTGAGGTGATTGATAATATTAGGCTGTTCTTCGGGAATATAAGTCCGGGTTATCAATTAGAACTTGTTCACCTTGATTTATCAAAAGATGGAACAAAAACTCATAGGTTTATCTGTGGGAGACAGATTTATCTATTATCGCGCGTAGACTTTTCTGTGTGATACAGATTTGTTTATTGAAGTCTTCGACTTTGGGTCGTAGAAACTCTTAGTTGTGGGTGAGATCAGCTAAGGGAATCAAGTGCGTAGTACCTTGCTGGGATCAGAGACATAAGGAGCGCAACTGTACCTTGAATCAGTGTGAGATTGATTAGGGTTCAACTACAGTCCATACCGAAGTTAGTTTGTAATAGGCTAGTGTCTGTAGCGGCTAAATAAAGTTTGGTTCTCAATCTGGACTAGGTCTCGGGGTTTTTCAACATTTGAGGTTTCCTCGTTAACAAAACTTCTGGTGTCTATGTTATTTTTATTCCGCATTATATTTCGTTATATAACTAAAATATCACAGGTTGTACGTTAAGATCAATCAACTAGAATATCCAACCTTTGGTTGTTGATTTACATTGATTGACACTTGGATATTGGTCTTTGGTACCAACCAAGTTTATCTCTCTAGTATTTGATAAAGACTCGCAGATTTCCATTTGCTTGAGTAAAGATCAAATCGAGAGATAGAGATATTAACTCCTTGATATACTTTTTATTAAGATTGAGTCTGAATGTCTAGTTGATTCTCTTAAAAGTATATTAGAGTTAGTCCATACATATTGCTAATGGAAAGAAGGAATATCTATAATGAAGTTTCGAGCAACAAGGAATTAGAGGAAAGAATCACATTATCAAGATTCTACGAAGTTCAAGAGTTATCATCAAGAGTTGAAGACCGAAGACGAAGATGAAGACACCGATTGAAGACCGAAGACGTTTCTATGGATGCTGTGAGAGTGGTGCTATATGCACGCCGAACGGATAACGAGGTGAGTAAGCATATTCCCACCTTCATTAAGTGGTTGATTTCCTTTCGTAGAGATCGTCAGAAAAATGGGTTTTCAAAAATTATAAAAGATGTGGGTTTTCAAAACACTTCGGAGGGTTTGCCTTCCTACCATTCAACGTGTCTCAGGATTCTCTCTTCATTCCTACCTGGACACATGTGTGACCCATAAAAAGCTGTTTATTATTGAGAGCAACATCATAAAACCCTTTCTTGTGAGGCAAAGTCGAGACTTTTGATCACTCCGAACCCGAATTTTTGTCGAGAAGGGATGGTTATTTCTCTCTCAACTTTTAAGGATGAGATTGTGTTCATTTATGTGTCTAACTTCTTATGACTAGTGTGCAGAATCTCTATGTATTCTTAGCGCGTTGGATGCTATCATTACGGAGAACTATTGAGTTGGAAAAGTAGGTTTTGTGGGTATATCTCTAGTAAACCCTCACGAGACTATAACTCGTCCACTAGGGACACCTAGGGGTTTAAAGGCTTGTTATTTATGCTAAAAGTGACCGTAGCCTCGACGACACGGAGTTGTATGTATGTTTTAAAATTGTTTTGTTTGATTTGCTCGAGGACTAGCAAAGTCTAAGTGTGGGGGAATCTGATAGGTGTCTAAAACACCTAATTTACTATCTAGTAGTTACGCTTTCTTTGTTATTTTTCTTGTGAATTATGTACTTCACGCGTGTTTTTGAGTTATTAGGTACTCTGGAGTCGCACGGAGGAAAAGAAGCGGAAATCATTCAAATTGAGTCAAAAAGGGAAAAAGCGTCATCTCACATGCAATTGCTACTGGGAGCGGAGTCCAGACAAGCCAACTATTGCATCTTAGTCTAGAGAAGCAAGGAAAATACATCGTTGGTTGGCCCTTATCCTCTTTATGGGTGCCTAGAATTATTTTGGGAACCCCCTATCCATTCCACTTGAGTGGATATATCCACTTCCATTATTTCCTACATGACCTAATAATCAAAGAGGAACCAATTCTCTCATCATTGCCTCTTTTTCTCCGTCTCTACCTGAAAATGAGAAATAGAATGGCTGCGGCTCTTCATGAAGAAATTGAGTTATGATGGAAGGAAATTATTGAGTTCGAATTCAGTGGAAGGTAAGAAGGGAAGAGGTGGATGCTACTTCATGTTTTGATGGTGTTTTAGTCCCTGAGAAGAACTAAGAAATTGGAGTTGTCGCTGTTAAATGGAGACGATGAGAAGGAGATGAAAGAATTGAATCTGTGAAAGAAATTGATGGTTGAAATAAAGAGGAAGGTTTAAGGTGGCACTGATAATGAATGGGTATTACTCAAATTCAAGTTATGATGCTCAGAAATGATGTCGACTGAAGAGCTAGGGTTTGAAGTGAATGTGAAGAAGGAATTGATGAATCCTTGCTATTGAAGGATGGGTTATCTCGTATTTGAGCTTCAATCGAAGTTATAGTACTGTGGGTCTTGTGAACTGCAGGTGGTGATTGGTACTGTTGTCGAAGGTGGTTGGTGATAGAAGGTACACAGATGAGATCGGAAGTATGGCAATGGAATTGAAGGTGGTTAGGACTTCAGGGACGTAGGTTGAAGTCAGGAAAAGAAGGAATGCGCCATTTTAATGGCAGTATTAATGATGAACGGTGATGGCAGGGATACTAGTGATCGTTACTAAAGTGATAGAATTCGAGAAACCAAGACGGGTGACGGAGCTGTGAATGCCACGGTGTTGCTGGATATTTCAGTCGAGAAAGAAATGGAGTTGCTGCCATTAACGGAGATGATCAATGGTCACTGGCGGGTAACGAGTTAAGGAGATAGATGGACGGAGGAAGTTGGAGATCGATGAAGACTGGTTGTACATGGAGGAGCTCGAGTCAACAGAGGAGAAGTGAGCAGAGAATGATACAAAGAGCTATGGACTGAGCTTGGCAAAGGATGGAGCTGATGCTTTGCTTATATGGAAGAAATCTGTGTCTCTCTGCCAGTACCTGCCGTTATTGCTCCAAGATTTGTTGTCGTCAGTTCTAGCTAAGGTCCGATGGCTGCCAAGGATTAAGGCCATGTTCAGTGACGGAGAATTAGGAGATGGTTCTGATATTGGAGTGGAGATTTTTGCTCAGATTTCTGCCTGGGAAGTTACAGCTGAATATCTGAGGGAGCTGCCATTGGTTGTGCTACAAATGGTGATGTTTTGATAGAATTGAACTCAAGATGAGGAGTTAGCTGGTGGTTCATAGAAAGGATCGCAGTGAGAAGCAATGAAGTGTAGCTGATGTATTCAGAGAGCTTTGTGATATGGAATTGGCAGTGGAAATGAAGAAATTGTGTGGTTGTAATGGCTAGAACATGAAGCAGAAGAGGTGGCACCAGATTTTGTGTTGAGAAGAAGAAGGAACTGAGGAGCCGCAGCTGAGTCATTGAGGTGCAAGAAGATGCAACGGAATAGGGATGGAATTGCACTGCAATGCTTTGTGTTGATGAGCAATTGCAAGGTGCGGGGACAAGAGAATCTGATGGAAGCAAGCAATGAAGAATGGGTTTCGAATTGAGTCTCCGGAAGATTTGAGGGTTCTGGGAGTGAAGCTTAGATGGTGGTTGAAAGCTACATAAGTTGCAGTGGTGGCGATTCTCAGCTCAACATGACCAGTGGAGAGAGCATAAATTACAAGGATGGAGTGCAGGTTTTGTTGCAGTGAAGGCAAGGGAGATGTTGTTGCCAGTTTACAGTGAGTTGAGAGCAGGTCAAGTTGGTGGCAGCTGAGTTAGATGTGGATTCTGGAAATGTGGAGTTATGGATGAGCATGTGATGCTGTTTTTGGTTGATGGAGTCTGGTGGCATTACATGGATTTGGTGGCTGACCTGGGAGGAACTGGGACTCAGATAATTTCGAGCTAATGGTTACTATGGTGGTGCAATAGCTATAAGGGGGTTCTGCTGGTGATACAGTGGATTCATGGATGGAAGATAGTAATGGAAGTGCTTGTACTGAATGGGTTGTGCTGGTTGAATGCCAAATGGTGCAGCTCTGGTGCACTCAACAAAGAAGAAGCATGGAAGAGTAGGTGCAGGCGAAGGAGCATGGAGTCTGGAGTGTTGCACCTGGAGAATGGAGCAATTTCTGGGATTGGTGGTGGCAATTATGAGAATTAGATGCGGTAGCAGGTTTGCGCAGTTACGCTGTGCAAGAAAGTGGTGCTATTGGAGCTGGAGCTGTAAAGCTAAAAGCTGTCATGTTGTTGATGGCCGCTACATGGTTATGGTGTTGGTTATTGAGCAAATGGATCCGTAGGAGATTGCAAGTGGAGCCGGTGGTTGCGGCTCGGCTCGAAAGAACTAGTGATTCTCATGGGTACAATGGGTGTGGAAGTGCATGGAATGAACTGAGATGGAGAATGGATCAAAATGAGCTGGAAATGGTGCTGAGCAGCCATCATGGCTGGATAGGAATTTGTGAACCACAAGGATGGTGCATCACAGAGCTTTGGCCAGTGCAATGGCCTTGGCCAATACCAATTCACTCAATCAGCTGAGTCAGTGACTGACTCATAATTTGACTCAGTGACTCGGTTGACTCATCTGAGTTGACCCGGCCGAGTTGGATTGTTGACCGAGTTGACTCATTGACTGGTGACCGGGCGGACTTTGCCGGTCACCTGAGATACTTTCCGGTGCCGGACTCCGGCCAATTTTCGGCCATAATTCCAGTTCTCCGGCGACGAATTTTGGACATAATTTTACATGGGTTTTCTCACACATGGGTTTGGTGGACCACTTGGAGATGGGTTTTGAGAAGACCTAATATGGGAAGGAGTATCCTTTATGGAAATTGAAGAAACATATAAATAGAAAAGTCTTTCTCTAAACCTAAGATCGCCATGAGGGAGACTTCTACTTGTTTTCTAGGGTTTCACATGATAGGTTCTTCTAAACTCTTTGTGATGATTTCCAAAAACACAAGTAATTGATTTATTTTTATTGGTTAAAGATGTAGTTGGATTTTGAAAACAAGTTATGGATTTTTATGAATTAGTTTTCTCTCAAAATCATTGTTCACTTTCTACGGGTTATAATAATTGCATGATTGATGTATTGCAATATGATTGAATGTTTGTTTAGTTAAGTCTAGAATTGATTGAACTCACATCCATATCTATAGCTATTTTAGGGTTTTCATCGAGCGATAACCTTGAATACGAGTAGCATGATATGATTCTATGTTGTAGTGATACATCCTTGTAGTCATATGTAGAAATTGACCTTTGTTCGAATTGTTTGCACAATGTATTTCAATTGCATTGATTAGCCTATTTCTGAAACTTAATGCTCCTAGGAATTGAACTTAATTAGCGCAAGGCGTTAGGTTATTCTTTAGGTAGAATTCACATGCGCAACTCTAATGTGTGTGTGTGTGATGAATTAGGAAATTTACAGAGTATTCTTGCAATAAGGTATTCTAAGGCTTTTGATGATAGCGAGATTAAATACGAATTCTATTCATATATTCAAAAACTTGTTTACAATTGAAGATGAAACCTTTATCCAATATTTTCACCTCATTGAATTACGTGATTTATTTCTTTGCTTTGCTTTTATTTTATTTTAGTATATAAAAATCAGCAAACCTCCGGTCCTTTCTTGCCCTTGCTTCATTATATATTTTGAGTAGTAAGAAAGTGTAATTATATTTGTGTCTGACAACAACCGGTCAATTTTGATGCATATGCTGCACGGGAGGCAGCGGTTGTCATTTGTTTTTGGTTTTCTTATTTTTGTATTTAGTTTTGTTTTACTTTTTCTTATTCTTTGGTTCTTATTCGAGTTTTGAGAATCTCGTTTTAGGTACCAATTTCTATGAACGGAGCATATTGGAGCAATCAATACGGCTTTCAACCTCAACAACATGAAAACTATCACCCTTATAGGGAATACAATCAAAACCAATCCTTTGGTTATGGTCAATATTCCACGTACCCTTTTAGTTGTTCTCATACATTTCAACCTTCTTACGGTGGGTATGTAAGTGAGCAACCACAAGGAGGGGAGACTAGTTGTATTCCTATTCATATTTCCTCTAATTTGGTAGATGAAATGCAACAATTTATGGACATCATGAAGTCAATTCGTAGACAACCAAGTGTGGAACCATTTTCATCGACCGAATGTGTTTATAATATGTTTGGCCCAATTTCTGATCGTAGTTATGATCATCCACCCATTCAAAGGGAATATAATTGGCCTAACAATACTGAAGTAAGTAATTCTACTTTTTCTTTGTCAAACGAGCTTTACCAACAAATGGAACACTATTTTCAAAATTTGGATGGATCACTCCAAGAGCTTCAAAAAGGTGTTTCCACTTTAAGACAAGGCATTGAAGAATACAAAGAGGACATGCAAAATTCTGCGAAAGACCAATCTTTGGGAAGTGGTAGCCAATCTTATGATGACTATGATAGTGATGATGATTATTATGAACATACATCGCTTGAACCAATTTATGGTGACATCCCCGAGGAGTGTACAATGGAGTCTTTTTGCGATCAAGGTGAAGTTGAAAAGGAATATGATGACGCTAGTGTAGCTTACTTGAGCATTGATCTTTATAACGATCAAGAACTTATTCAAAAGGTAGAGCTTGAGGAAGATGCAACGAGTGTTCTAAAAAAGTTCCTTAGGGAGAGACTTGAATCCGCAGTGGAGTATGTGCCTTACAACAAAGAGGAGTATGTTGAGAATGAGACCGTTATGACCAATATTGTGGAAGACCCAATTGAGCTTGCAAAGGATTGTAATGATGATGTTTATGTCGAGACTTTGGTTACGGCAGAAACGGACGAAGAATGGCTGCAAGGTTTGATAGAGGACCATGATATAACGGAGGTGAATAATTCACTTGAGTTTTTCAAGGATGAAGAGGATTCCGTGATACAAGAGATTGTGCAAGGTTTGTCTAACCCGTTGCCTATTGTTTCTTCTCCTTTACCTCTTATTGGTTTGAATGTATGTGCTTCGAGAATATTGTTGAATGACTTTGTTTCTCGATATCGTCCATTAGAGATACTTGATTCTCATACTATACAGGTTATGGAACAAGAAACCGTGGAAGTACCCGACTTCTATATTCTTTATACACTTCCATGTGTGGACAAGAATAAGTGTGGGGGAAGCTTTTATCGGTTAATAGCTTCATTTGTGTTTTATATTACTAATATTTGTGTGAAGCTAGTGTTTGCAAAACAGGTTCTATGGAAGGATCCTCAACTTTTCAGATTGTTGATATATGGGGAATGAATCTTGCAAGGATATAGTCGGGCTGGCGACTTTAAACCAAGCGCTACATGGGAGGCAACCCACCGGTTTTGTATCTCTTATCTTTTAATTTTTCTTTTCTTGTTTTTTTTTTTTAGCTTTTTCTTGTCGCATATTGTTATATGATTTCCCACCTTGACTTTCTTTGGACGATTCAATTTACATTGAGGACAATGTAAAGTTTAAGTGTGGGGGAGTGGTTAAGCATTTGCGTTGTAAATTTTTCAAAATTTTCAACTTTTGTGTAAATAGTGAATAAGAAAACTCCAACTTGTAGTTAGTTTAGAGTCACATAGTATACATGTCGCTAAGATTACATCGAGAATCTCATAAGAGTGACTGAACTTAGAGATGACAGAGAACATGATCGGGTTTCTTAATTGTATGAGAGTTAAAGTTGGATTTAACCATGCCAGTGGCAAATAAGGTGCAGACTGAATTCGGTATTAGAGTAGTGATCCCCTATAGTGGAGACTACCCATGTTACATAATGTGAGGCACCGACCTTCAATTCTTTGTACATGTCTAAATATGTGCTTTTAGAGTGTGTGTCACCGTACGTAAATTCCGGACAGAATGGTGAGCTGTCCAACCTCCCACCAATAGAAGCACTATTTTGATCTCTTGAGTGTTATTTTGATCTATTCGGCGCAATAGAAGTACTTTACCGCTTGATTCTTCACAACTTATATGTCTTGATATCATAAACTTCTCGAACTTTGTGGTTGACTGCCCATTTGTATTCTTGCCCTAGCAGGAGCGCAATATGGAAGATACCAATGGTGAGTTGTCCAACCTCCCAAACTTAAATCTAACATTGTCCTCAATGTTCTAAAGATGAAATTAAAGCATGAACAAGGAGAAACTATTACCATTTAAAGCAAAATAGATAAGGAAAGATATTACCGTGTCGCATGGATGTTGGGTTACCTCCCAAGAAGTGCTAAGTTTAAAGTCTTCAGCCAGACGTTAAATACCACAAATGGCTAATTACCTTTTCAAATCATATATCAATAGTCGAAACAATTGTGGGTCAACCAAATCAAATAAAACTGCCACAATTATGAGACAACTACACCAAATCAGAAAAATGAACAGACAGAGCACATCCTCGTCCAAGGTTTCCTGCAAGATAACTGGGTTTTTCAATGGTGCCCACTTGGGCTTCATATGAGTGTCTTGACAAATAAATTTTTCTGAACTATGGGTTTCAAATTCTTGGATTTCCTCCCGGAAAATATCAGGAGGATCAGGTTGTGGAGTCGGAAGAGACTCAACTAATACTTCAGGCACACTAGGCTCAAGTCTGAAGTTAGGGACTTCAAATAGGGATACTTGCCGATTACTACCCCCAAACTTAGAATTTTGGGTGTCTCTAGATAGACTAGTCACAATATTCCTAATTTCTAGACCATTAGGTTCCTGAAAAAGGTCAATTTCTTTCTCTAAGTTATAATAAGGTGGTTCATCCTCGAACTGCATTTGAGGCACACAAACTGTAGGACTTATATGTTTCATATCCTCTATGGGCAACCCTAAAGTTTCCTTATTGTCTTGAAGCACGGTCACTGGCCTACTCTCATGATCACTATCCAAATCGGAAGCTATAGGCAAAATCTCAGATGGGCCTAAAAATGCATAATTAGGGTCCAACTTAGGAGGATCTTTAGGCTCTTCGAAATAAGGGCTTAAGGTAGATTCGGTAGCTAGTAGTGGTTCGAACCTAGCTTTCCATCTATCGGTATCTAACATAAGAATAAAATCCAACAGAGCATTTACTTGTTCAATGTTGCTATCATCGTCGATATCCATGCTAAAATGGGCTAGACAACTCTCTAATGGATCTTCCGATAAGGTGTTTGGTAATGACTCCTGAACTAAGGTTCCTATCATGTTCACCTCTTCAATGCATGTTTCATCTAGCTCAGAATGTATCTTATTGACACAAAAAATATTCAACTCAATAGTCATATTACCAAAAGATAGATTCATAATACCATTTCGACAGTTTATGATCGCATTAGACGTAGCTAAAAATGGGTGACCTAAAATCACAGGTATCTGGTTCTATGGGTCAGGGACAGGTTGGGTATCTAAGACCAAGAAATCCACAGGATAAATAAACTTGTCGACCTCAATAAGAACATCTTCTATCACACCACGAGGAATTTTAACAGACCTATCAACTAACTGCAGTGTTATCTTGGTAGGCTTCAATTCACCAAGTCCTAGCTGTAAGTACACATGGTACAACAGTAAGTTCACACTAGCTCCTAAGTCCAGTAAAGATTTTTCTACCCGATGTTTTCCTATCGTGCAAGCAATGGTAGGTGCACCTGGGTCTTTATACTTAGGAGTTGTGGGGTTCTGAATTATTGAACTTACATGACTAGCTAAAAAGGCTTTTTTAGGGACACTAAGCTTTCGCTTTCGCGTACACATATCTTTAATAAACTTGGCATATGCCGGCAGTTGCTTAATTACTTCTAGTAACGGAAGGTTTATGGTAACTTTCTTAAAAACCTCCATTATGTCATTAAAATTGGATTCACTCTTTGTTGGTACTAATAGCTGGGGAAATGGGGCTATAGGCATAAAATAGGGCCTATCAGGAACCGAATCGGCATCATCATAGATTTTATCAGTCCCCTTAGCTATGGATGGTCCTGAGGGGTGAACTACAAAGATGCTCACTATCGGGCATGGTTACCGATTGTCTACTACTCGCCACTCCTAAGGGTTCTAATTGAATTCAACTGATGTGATGGTTTTGCGCCTACTTCATGAACTCCTCTAGGGTTTGGTTGTGTTTGACTAGGGAACCTACCTTTTTCTCTCAAGGACTCATTTATCAGACTAATCTGCGTTTTTAACTCGGCAATAGCTTGATTATTTTCTTGCCCTATCCTGTTACTAGCTTCTACGCTTTGTGAAAGTGATTGGTGCATCTTTTCAGTGTTTCGAATAAATGAGTCAAGAGTTTCTTCTAGACTTAAAATTTTCTTATCGGACTGATTTTGAAACTGAGCTGGTCCTGAAGGATTCTTAGTATAGCCAAAACCTGGGGGAACATTCGAATTACTAAACTGACCTTGATTCTACTCCTTAGACCATGAGAGGTTCAGATGGTTTCTCCAACCAGATTATAGGTTTTCGAATATGGGTCAAACTTTTGACGGTTATCAAATCTAGTGTTATTATTATAAAGAGCATTGGCTTGCTCTTCAATAGTCTGGCCTTCCCAAAAAGGCTCCACTCTACCGCTAGTGTGACCCAATTCTAAAGCTTCTAACCTTTTAGCTATTGCTGCAATTTTGGCATCTGATTCAAAGCCTCCTTCTATCCTATTAACGTTTCCTCTTCCTAGAAGAATTGTTTTCTTGGGTTCCCTACTATTTTCCCATTACCGGGTCTTTTCGGCGATTTCATGCAAATATGTCATCGCCTCATCAACTGTTTGGTTTTCAAACCCACCTGTACACATAGATTCTACTGTGGTTGTAGTGGGATAATCTAAACCCTCATAAAGGATCTGAACTAACCTAACATTTTCTAAACCATGATGAGGACATTGGGATAATATAATCATTGAACCTTTCCAAATACCTATACAAAGATTCTCCATCCTGTTGAGAAAACGTGCAGATTTGCGTCCTAATAGACGATGTTTTGGGCCTAGGGAAAAACTTGTTCAAAAAGGCAGATGTAAGTTGTTCATATGTTTCAATGGACCCGGAAGCCAAACTATATAGCCACGATTTAGCTTTATCTTTCAGGGAAAAAGGGAATAACCTAAGTTTCAAAGCATCATCATCAAGGTTTCTAATCTTTAGGGTACTACAAATTTCCTCAAAGTCCCTAACATGGAAATAGGGGTTCTCATTTTCTTTCCCTAAAAAGATTGGGAGCATCTGTAACATCCCAGGTTTAAGTTCATAATTTGCTTCCGTGTCAGCTAACCTGATACATGAGGGACGAGTAGTCCTAGTCGGATTCAACAAAGTTTTCAAAGTTGCTATTTCTGGCTCTACCTGAGTTATAGGGATTCTCTCCTCAGTAAAAGATGGATGCTCAAAACTAGACTTTCCAAAATCAGAGGTCTCTAGATTAAGGTAATCAAGATTCTTGTTTCCCTAAAATATCACTTCTAGGTTTTTCACGCATAAACCGTCCTAGAGCGTCTCTTTTTCGTTCAAGCATACACAAGAATTCAACAAAAATCTGTGCACATGCAAATGCTGGGCTCATTAATTTAGGTAAGCGTGGGTTACCACAGCAAAATATACCCAAAGGTACGAGGCTGAGGTTTGTGGAGTTTCAGCTGGTAACTCCCAAAAGGCCCAAGGCACGGGCTCAGCTTACTAATCCACGAGTTTTCCTAAACTCGGTGATCTGACGAGGGATGCAATTGGTGTGTGCAACTGTGTTTTTTTTTTTTTTATAATAAATAAAAATAAATAAGCAACCAAATAAATGAAAATTACAAGTCCAAAAGAAAATAAAAAAAAACTAATAAATAAAAGTCCAAAAATAATATCTCCAATTTTCTCCTCTTTTTTTTTTGGCAAGTTCAACTTTCCACCTATATCTTCGAGTCAATCCTGCATAACAAAAACAAAAATACCAAAGACGTAAATAGAACAAAAAATCTAAAAAAATAATAAAAATACAAAACCTAAAACCTAAACCTAAATACAAGTCCGCGTCGGCGGCGCCAAAAATTGATGTGTTGTAGAAAGTGGTAACAAAAGTTCGTTTCTCAGACTTGTAAAGGATGATTTTTAGATTCAAATAAAACTAGAAAACTCAAAGAAGGTTGTATCAAGATTTTAAAAGCACTGAGACTCAGGATTCCACCAATCTCCAATTTTTATGTGATTTAATCTAATCAATATTCGTTTTAACTCTTTACGTTTAAAGTGATTCTAATATTTTTGCCTAGACAGGTAGATTCTCAAAACAATAGTTGTAAATCGAAAGCATGGACCATCAAAAGACTTAACCTAAGCATGACCCATCAATTGATAACACAACCACTTAATCAGAATCATATATTCGATTTCAGTTCAGTGCAAATAATCATAAAAGAAATTGCAAAAATCATTAAAAATAGAGATTACCACATAATAATTGGAAAAATGGCTTCCTCCGTCGCCTCATCAATGGGGTTTAGCTCCTCATGTTATTCACGTGCTCAAAATAGGTGTTCATAGCTCAAATAGGTGAAAGACAAGAGAAAAGTGCTAATACAGATATTTGCAACAGTTTATAGGTGTTGCAATCATACTGTTACAAGAAACGTTAATAATAAACTGCTGTAGAATATAAGACTGCTCTGCGACTGACTCCGTTAGTCCAATGTTCTTCGTGTTCTTGATAAATGCAGCAGCAGCAGTAGCAACAACAATTCATGCAGCTCTGATTTCTTCTCCTCTGTGCCTTTGTTGGTCCCCAAAAGTCTCGATTAAACTGCTCCAATGACTTCGTAACCCTTCTATGACCTATCCCTACTCCTTTTATAGCCCACAGGTCGATTATAACTCGATGAAATCTCGAGAATATCTCGTCTTTCCTCTCACGACAAGTTACTGAATTATCGTGTTTCTTTCTCTGTACGTCTTCTGAGTTCTCCCAAACTTTCCAAACTCTCTCAGGACTCGAACAAGACTAGATTCATCCAACCAAATATAACATTCTCTCCTAACTTCCAAAAATATCATCAAAGAAAATCCCGAGTATCTTTCCACTCCCCTGTTTCCTTAGAACCGAAGATATGAACCTATCTTTTCGAATCTAGAGATGATACCAACCCTGTTTTGACGAATCAAGCGAATCTTAATCCATCTGCACGTCAAACTCCGACTAAAACTAGCCCTAGTCATCAACAAAACCCGGTAAACTTCCAACGCCTTTGTTCGCTTCAACACGGTTATTAAGCCCAAACTGGTCGATCCAAACACACACAGAAACCCTGTTTTGCTATAACAGGTCGAGCCCAATGAAAATAAGCCATTGAATCTCGTCAAAAATCGCCAAAAAATCCAACTCTAATTCTGCTTCGCTGATGCCATTTTTCCCGCCAAAAAGCTTCATTTGAATTGTGAAGAAGAGGCGCCCCCTATCCAGGGTAGGGGTGACGATAGCAGCTGCCTTGGGGGTGTACTTAGGGTGCCCCTTAGTAATTTGGGTACCCCTTATCCATAGTGAGAGTCCGAATAGCATGTGTCCTCCGGGCGTTTTTACCAACTTTTCGAGTCGATTTTTCCAAAAATGTTTATTGGCCAAAAATACCTACACACGCATAAAACACTATAATAAGTACAAAAATGAGCACTGACAATACATAGAATCGAGACAAATTAGACACAAAAATGTGTCTATCAGTGCATCTGCTTTATTGGAGAGAGCTAAAACTACAAAAGCTGAAGAATCACGACAAACTCGAGGTAAAAGACGCTTAATCAACAAACAGTACAACCTCCAACCTTCCACAAACGTTGTTGCAGAAGGAAGCAAATGAAAAGCCGAGCCACAACGCAAGCATACTTCTCCGACCCCTTCGAAAGCACAAAGGAAGGATAATCAAACTCGAGATGCACAAGCCCCTACCCAACACGCATGAGCTGGTCAAGAAGCACCTGATTTCCTTTTTCCCATCGAATAGGTGATTGAGTTATTATATGTTTGGGTTCCAGACGGTGCAATCAAGTTACCATATATCAAGAAAGAACCAACTGATGAAGACATGGAAAATACTCGTTACTGTCACTTTCATAGATTCGTCAATCATCCCACAAAGGACTGCAGAATCTTGAAGCACATATTCCAAGAAAAAGTCGAATCAGGAGAACTTAACTTGGGGACTGAAGGAGTGCACATAGACCATCTCCCGGTCAGAACCTTCACTCTCTCTGAACCACCCATCAAGGAAGCAGTTCAATCCTTAATCAAGCATGTCGCGAATTACTGTACTTATCAAAGGCTCAAAGGAAAGACATGTTTGTTGCATTGAATCACATCGTGTCAGGGAAGCGTTTATTGATCCAGGAGACATTTCCTGAGCCTTTAGCAACAAACAAAGAAATGTACGACTGGGGACTTCTCACCATAGTCCATCTCAGAGGAAATGAATTCGGAAGAACGTTGATCAATGCTGACACCTCCATCAACATCATTCCACTGAAAACCACCCACAGAGCTGCATGCATCATTCGACAAGAAGCTACTCATGCTCTCATCTCAATCAGAAACCATGAAGGAACGCTCAGAGATACTTGTGGCTATATCACTCTCAAAGTGAACATAAGTTCATCCTGGACAGAAACCAAGTTTCACATAATCAGGAAGATCCAGGATATGACATGGCCTTCAGACGAGCGTGGATTCATGCTAAAAAGATGGCCACTGACAAAGCGCCTTTGGTTGCACATCTCTCAAATGAGGAAAGTTCTGATCCAGAAGATTCGGTGGACATTCCACCATCAGAGCACCTGTAGGAATTTCGAACTTTGACGAGGTTGAAGCAAGAACCTGCATGCAAAAGATGCATAGACATTCATCAAGAGGTTTCACTCAGGCAAGTCTCATTCCTCCCATGTCTGTGTCATTTATTTCCTCACATGCTATCCTAGCATGGGGACTCAATTCTGCTATCAACTCTGATATTGCAATACGTTATGAAAGCATAGCTTCACCACATTTTATTAAGTGGTTGAATCTGTCACTTCTCGAATCGAGCATCACACCGAGACATTCATTACTATATGATGTCCAAAAATGGCAAAAAACACTTTGGACATTTCTCCATAGCATTACTGGAGTGTCCATGTGTGTCACAAAATCAGGAAGCTCTGATGTCTGCACAAGTGTTGAATCCCACTACCGCAACGAAGGAGTGCTGCAAATTAATAGAAGATAGTCGGGACCGAGGCGATCAAACCTAAGACATTCAGCGCTCAAGGGATATGACGCTTCAACGCTCAAGCATCTAAGAAGCCTTCAAATCGTACTCCCAATCAAAGAGTACACCTTCGATAATGGCGTCTATGGATTCAGCACAAATATCTCGACGGTGATTCAACACCAAAACGATCAAAGTGTAACAGAATTACAATCGATAAGTCTTCACTATCCCATAAGACTTCTGAAGAAATGCAACATCAATCATCCATCGATGGCACAAACTCCTTCAACATACACTGGGACTTGATCTTATCGGAGAGATCGATTCAAATCTATTTCAACAAATGTTATCCACATAAAAAGTTACTGCAACCTGGTGTGATTCCATGAAACTTCATCAACGTGACCTCTCTACATCACAAACCCCTGCATGACTGAGGAACTTCCTCTCTTCACTAGAATAAAGACCGATGCTGCATCTCCCACAAAAACGTCGATTCACTGACGGAGCCAGTTCACAGTAAAGTCATATTGTTCAAGAGAATTCGGGCTGATCAGTACACCTTCATCTTGGGAATGCTCAACCCACCAACTTGTTCGTGAATGTAAAGGCTCACTGGATGGAGGAGCAAAGGCTATGTCGATAATCATGGTTCTAGCCTTTAGGTCTCTGGAGCATATCTAACTATAATATCGGCATCAACAAGGATATCTGTAGGAACTCCGTCCATGGCCTCAGCATCAACAACGGTCTCAGGAGCAACATCCTCATGACAAGGCTTCATCAACTAATCATTTTTTGAAGTGTTACACGTAAAGCAGACTTCTCCAAGAACTAATGATTCATATCAAGATGCGTAGAAATTATAACATGTTCACATGAAAGTATTCTCAAATCTTGCACGACTCGCGGACACAATCCAAAGTCTTCTACAAGATGTTCGCATCGCCTCTACAAATGAGATACAACACAGTTCAGTCCATGGGTTTACCAAAATGTACCAACGGGTGAGGAATTGGACAATACTTCCTCAATGAAAGATGTTTGTGTATGTCTCTTCTACAACATACCAAAATGGAGCATCAATCGGACATACGAGCTCAAAGATATGGCCTTTACCGTCAGGTCTACGAAATCTGAAAAATTTGTACGGGATTACAAATTACAAATGTGCACGCTTCTTTGGATGACCTCTACAACTCCAAATTGAGTGATTCTTTTCTCATGTGATAACTCAGTCTCTTAGCTTCAAAAGTTGGGGTCAAGCATCGAATTCCGACGTCGTATGAGGTTTCTACAGCTTCCAGAGCATATAACATGCAAGCAGTAATTCTTAGACGGGATTCATAACCTCTACAGTCGATCGATGTCCACCAGGTCTTTTCGATAAGTCCTTCATCAAGGTACCTCCAACTTCGACCACCTAGGTCTTTACATCAAGTCTTTGTACCTGGGTCCTCTATCTAGGTCCTGCCAGAAGAAGGGAAAACGAAAAAGGAGATTCTACTAAATACTGGGGACTGACGATCCACTGATCATGACGGTCAGTTTCACAGTCCAAGACTCATGACTGAAACCAAGCTTGCTTATGCTAATCATTCATCATAAAACAAATGCTACAACCGAGACGTACAACCATGGTCATTACATCATCCCTTCTTGAGAGCATTTATGGTCCCGTGACCAGGGTTTCAGAAGTAATGTTTCTACGACTGACATAAACAAAAAATGGTACTGCAAGCACCAGTCTCATGTATCAACCAAGGGTTTAAGATTTCAAATTAATCAATGACATTGAAATCCTTCATCAAGCGTTCGAGACACAAGCAAATGGTCTAAAGACACAACATGGGCGTTTTACAACAAGCTCGTCTGAGACAATTTTACTTTGTCATGCATAAAGAAGCGAGCTGGGAGCAATTGGTGAGGAATCTAAGGTCGAGTCATATGTCATTCACTTCTTATAGATGTCCTCTACAATATATCCAAAATTCACATCAATTGGATGAACGACCAAAAAGATGTGGCCAAAACCTTGGACTACATGACAACTGAAAATTTTTGAAAACCTTCTGGAAGTTTACTGTTTCATCAATTTCGGCCCTTAAACGTGCTCAAAAGCTGAAAATCTTCTTTGATAAAGCTTGGAAATTTTCCGAGGATGAAGAAACATGCTTTGATCACAAAAATCCGACATCGGACGAAGATTCTACAACAATTTCAATGAAGACCTAACTTCTGAATTTTCTGATGACGAATTATGACGAAATTCTTCATTCATCCACACCTGAATCAGAAGCTACATAGTCAACACCAGGAAAAACTTCATCTTCAGCCGATAGTCTCACTTGCAAGTCGGCGGTGCTTCTGCTGATGATATATGAGCTTTTCATCTTCAACTCTTTTCTTCCGTGATATTTCATCATGCTTTCCCTCTGCATCTGCTAAGACCAAGAAAGCATATATCTTAACACGAACCACTCTAAGAAGTCTTCATATTTGACTTGATATTTCTGGAGCGTTCCCCGGAAGAGCCAGAAGGATGGTTGTAACTGGAAGTCACCATTATCTGAGGCGAAAGACATGAAGTCATGGATATACCAATAACAAACACGCAACAAAAATGGTAACAATCCAACTCTTATGTATTTACGATTTCACTAGATGTAGTGATTATAACCTCAGAATTTCGAAAACTTGCTCGTTCCTTCAAACCCGCAAAGACGAGAAAAATTCATTATTCAAAATCATGACTTGATGTTCATAAAACCGTGAAAAACTCACGTGAGTTTTAACATCCACTGGTTTTTCAAAAATTGGACAGACGTCCATTCTACAATTGTGAAAACTTACATACGGACATTATTTCACCATGTATAATTGTCTACTTTCAACAGTTGTTCAAAATCAAAACATTGGTTTTACAAAAATATATATATTTAACATGAAACTCATGTAAATCTGAAAATATATATCTATATAAATATATATTTGCTTCCTCGCGCGAGCATCCGTCTTTGAAGCGAGAGTATATTTTCAGAGATTTCTTAAAGCTCGAAGATAAAAAATTTCATGAAAGCTCATAAACAAAATTTTATTACAAATGACGCACATTCGTTTAAAAAAAAATCTCTCGTACGAGCATCCACCTTTGAAACGAGAGTTTATTCCACTTTGTGAAATCTCACATATTTAAAAAATAAAATTTTGTTTTTCGTGAAAGCTCATAGACAAATTTTTTTATCATTAGACTCAGGTCTATTTTGTTTATTTCTTAAACTAACGAACGAACGAACGTCCGCGCTAAAAACGGATTTCCTTTCTTGGGCCCGGACCCGTGAATCCTAAATCGACCAAGGTTCCATCACCAAATCAGCGGTGCTACACCAATTTGCGCCCATTAGACGATGCTTTATCATGCCACTGGAATCTTCGTTCAAGCCATGGTTCGCTCGTACGATCGGAAATCCAGTTACATCTTATCTTACGACTAAGTTCAATTACTTATTTCGTTTATAATTAGAAAATCACCATCCTGTGCTGACTGAGGAACATGACTGTCCCTCACTAAGCAGGGGACTTAATGTAGATGGTGGATTTTCGACAAGGGATAAAATCGTAAAACTATAATTATACATGCTCCTGATCCAGCAATCAGACGAGTATTGAGGCTCATGTCTCTCATCGAAGCATGAAATCTCATGCCACAAGAATCTCTGACTGAGAATACTGTCTCTCAGAGTATATGTAGATGTGTAGTCTCTCAGCTGAGGCAACGGCATATCTCATGAATACTAAGCAATTTCAGTAATTACTTCTATATAGAATCGAAAGATTGGACGGCTCCTAGACATCTTGCCTGCTAGTATAGAGCAATAACGTCTTTAGGATGTAACAATGTTTTCCCTGACTGTATAAAAGAATATGACGCTTCAACAAGATCATATCACTCAATTCCTGAACAATTATTGCTCCTAGACGATCGTACTAGTATAGAGCCATCAATTAATTATTCCTAAATCATTAGATTCATTAACTTAATCCCTGAAAAAATATTCTACATTAATTCATAATATTTCGTTACTTCAATTCATGGTTCTTCCCAGCAAAATTCCATGGGTTAGTAATAAATATTCAACACACGGGCATCTGAGCCACTATCGAGTAAGCCCCGACTAAATAGTGCAAGTGTACTCAGCAATAATGCACTAACGAGCACCTGAATGCACGAACGAGCATTCAAAAATACGAAGGAACGATGAACCTATGCAAAATAGGAAGAAAATAATAAATAACAAAATATTAATCAAGGCGCTGGGGACTGGGCCCACCGGCCGGCCGGTCGTGCCGTGGCCAGTCCCAGTCCCACGCCCAATTTTATATTTTATCATATTTTTATTATTTTCCTTGATCTCATGAAAATTCCCTCATTTGAACAAAATTCCTTCGTTTCAAGGAAACTCCTCAGTTTTATGGTGTTTCTCCTTCACATCAAGGAAATAATAAATAATCAGGAAAGGTGTGCGGGACCAAGCCTACCAGCCGGCCGTTCATGCCCTAGTTGTGGTCGGTCCCACACCTTGCATTCCTTATTATTCTATTATATTATTTCCTTCATCCCATGAAATTCCTTGATTTCATGATATTTCCTTCAAATCATGAAAATTCCTTCAAGTCATGAAAATAATACATAAAATTAGGGAAAGCTCACGGGACCGGGCCCTAGCCGTCCGACCATGCCCAAGCCGGTCCCACATGTCCTTATTATTATTATTATTATTAATATTATTTGTTTCCTTCATCTCATGGAAACTCCTTCACTTTAAGGAGAACTCCTTTATTTCAACAAACTCCTTGATTTCATGGTTTTCCCCTAAAATCATGAAAAATAATATAAAATTAGGAAAAAGTGTCATGGGACGGGCTTATTGGCCGGCCGTCCATGCCTTGGCCATATCCGGTCCCACACTTCATGATTCCTTTATTTTATTATTATTTATTCCTTCATCTTATGAAGTTTCCTCAGTTTGAGCAAAAAACCTTGATTTCTTCATATTTTCTCAAATGATTGCTCAAATGCACGCCATAAAATATCAAAATTCTCAGGACTGAGACGCGAACACTTTGGTGACATGAGCATATTACCTTGACCGACCAAGGTTGGCTCTTTGGCTTGCAAGAGGCCGGTCCCTCATACTTTTATCATTTGACCTAATTTGTTCACATTAGGTTCAAACTCTTTCAAACAATTTGGAATTTTCATAAAACGATCGTCATACGGTCCCGTGACCAACCAGGGCCGGTTTTCATGACCCCTTGGTCGGTCCCTCATCTTTTCATAATTAATTAGGTCTTATCACCTAAGGCTCAAACGAGCATTATTTTTAATAAATGATTAAACCATCATTTAATCATCCTTTCAGCAATTGGTCTTCAAGAGACTTTGGTATTTGCTCACTCGAGCGTCTGGGCGCTACATGGTCGACCCATTGTCCCATGTAGCCGGTCCCTCCTTCACTCCGTGGTTGATTTTCAATAAATCATCAATTGATCAGCAAATGATCGAAATTAGGGTTTTCGAGTCCAAGGTTCATAATTCCAGATTCAAATGCTAATAATTTTACGTTGATCCCATGATCAATATTTTTATTAATTATACTTGGTTCAGTTGCCAGTATTTTAAATTAATATTTTATTTAGTACTGCTACCAATAATTCATCAAACGAGCAACATTTGCTCAGATGAGCAATATTTTCTCAGACTAAGGAATATTGGTTCAATTATCAATATTCAACAATCCATCGAATGAACAATATTTGCTCACCTCAACTATCAACATTTACTTGAGAATCATACCTCTGTCTCAACAGATACGTTCAATTCATGAGTCTCAGAACATTTGCAAATCACGTTCGACTCAGCAATACAAGGACTCATCATCCCATGAAGTCAGCAACTGACTAACTAAATACACGTCTACCTTGCCGACTCCACAATCACGATACATCAATCGTGTTACATGGGGGATATTAACTAGGGTTTTGGTCTGGCGGTCTACGACATGTGTGTTCATACACACGATGGGAATGTGAGCAAGTCGTCCAATCAGTTGGAGGAGTTAACAAAGTAGTGGATAGAAAATCAACCAAGTCTCCGCACGATGAGCAACTGGTTTTAACACGATTTCCACTTCCCACTCTTTGACTCCAGCAACTGTCACACTTCATGGAATAAAGGTGTTTCACAATTCTAGCAATATAAATGAGTTTATGAATCATGATTGAAAAACAAGACAATCTCACTTCAAACAGACAACAAGAGATTAACATCTCAACGTCTGAGCAATTACTCTCAACAGAGCAAATTCAATCAATCAGAGCTTATTTTATTTCTTTACGCAAAATACACAACACACCTACAATCTTCGATCATCATTGATCTCACACATTTCTCAGCTTTCCTCCTACAGATCGACCCATCCTCTCTTGTGACCGAATTGACTCTGGAACGGCCATTGTCTTGGTTTAGGTCGGAGTCCTACAGATTGATCTCTCGAATTCAAAGCACTCCCTTTTTTGCAGTGTATCTGTGTGAGGTTTGACAGTTCGCTCAGTCCAAGGAGTTTCCTCCGCACGGTCGTCTCCTCAATTCCGTAAAAACCAGCAACTCGTTTTGCCCATCTACACCCGTTCGATTAAAATTTTCCGTTTCTAAACCTAGTCAAAGGTTTTTATATCTTCTGCAATGTGGATTAAGATTTGTGATTGAAAATATTAGATTTGGAATACATGGTGTCTTTAAAGGGATCAATATATGATTTATGATTGATCTTCTGATGTCTCATTTCCTTACACTTAAAAGTAGAGAATTTCTGTTTTCCGAAAAGAAGCAAGACAGATGATCAAGTTTTGTTTCTCTTGGAAAGGAATATGGTTAATTGTTTCTCCTATTAATTAATTCACTCATCTCATTCTTTCAATCGACTTCGTCTATGTTGTCATTCTGGTGTTCATGTTTTCTCACCGTAATAGGTTTGTTGCCACCATAGCCATTATTGTCTTCCTCAACATGATCTACATATAAAACTATATACAATTGAGTTAGCCGGGATGCAAATATATGAATGTTATTATTTCACTGATTTTTTAAACGTGTTCTTAATTCGTTTGATTCATCCTCTCACATACATCATTACCAATCATAATCATGTTTTCATGGATACTCCTAAAGAGATAAATCATCAGGTCTACGTTTAAGAAAGGAGAAAAAGTATAAAAATAAAAAAGTTTCGATGACGGGAGATTTGCTAGATGGATTTAGTTAAAAATATAATTAAATATAGGGGTTTATAAGCCTGGCTTGATTAGGGTATACCCAGATTAATTGGGGTATACCCAATTTTAAAGGGACTCTTTTTATGGGTTTTAGGGGGAGTCCTAATGGGTAAGTTACAAAACTACCCTCACCCTTTAAAAACCTATTACCCTAAATCAGTTTTAATCTTTTCATTTTATTTTCTTCTTTTCTTCTTCTTCTTCTCCTCCACAACCATACCGGCTCCATCACCCCCGCCACCATAAAAACTCGTCGATTAATTCATTGACATCGTCGATTCGAAAACTCCGATTAATCTTCATCAATGGATCCACCACGGTGTAAGGGAACTCGTATGAAAGACGCCAATCGAAAACCCAATCAATACAACCCTGGAATTGCAAAACTAGTTCAACATAAAGTGAAGAAAAAAACGGTTGATGAAGAAGAAATTGAACCCGCTCAAAACGAAGAAATTGTGCGATTAAGAAAGTAAGGGCCTACTTAAACTCACTCAAGTACTTCAATTTCATGTTTGCATGTCAAATTAGGTCAGAAAAATCGATTTTTGATTTTCAGTTATTTCCGCCGGCAAGGTTTTTAGTTATCGACCCTGCAGGGTTTTCATAGTTAGGGTTTGGCCGGCGAGATATTAGGTTGAAGATCTTGCCGGCTGTTAAATACCTGTAACTGTTACTTGCAGGGCCGGCAGGTTATTCAACCTCAGACCCTGCCGGCGATAGTTTTGTTTTTTTGATGGTTATAAAAATTTTCCTCCTTAGGTTGTATTTCAAGATTTGTGTCTCCTGATGCTTTGAATTTTAAAACCGGTATGGTATTTGGAAAAATCCATGCCGGCTATTTGTTAGCCGGCAATGTATGGGTAAAGGAACTTGCCGACTGGTTTTCTGAAAAATCCAGTTAAGTACTCTGTTCATATTTGTTATACGCAACCCATGTTGTTTTATCTTCCAATGAAACACCACTAACAAATGTAAGTTTGTTTTTGTGTTTTTGTAGCATGAAGTCGTGAAAGCGCGCTACTTGGAGGAAAAGGGGGAAGCATTCGCGTTCGATGCAAGCTATCACTTCTTGGCACAAAGAATCTCGGAGGATAACCCGGAGTACTTGGATGCCGTATCGTCTTCGGAGGAGGAAGATTGATGGCTTTAGAAGTTTTTGTATAGGTTTTGTGGGAAGACCTCTATGTAAACCCTCACGAGACTATAACTCGTCCACTAGGGTCGCCTAGGGTTTCAAAGGCTTGATGCACATGCTAAGTGCATTCGTTTTTATGTTTCAATCAGTGTAGTAACCAAAATTGCATGAATGAAGTGAATTACATCTTCCCATATTTTGTTTTCTGTTTGGTATAAGTACATGTCTGGTTATAACAGGAAAGCCGGTAGTGTAATAAATTATGTGCATGCCGACTATATTATACCCGGCATGTTAGTGAATATTTACATGCCGACCGTTAGATTACTGGCCAAAGGTAGTCGGCTTATTATTCATTCAAAAACCTTCCGGCCAAAACATGGTCGGCGTTTTCTTCATCCAAGGACCATGCCGGCTGAAAGTGGTCGGCATTTTATTCAAACGTATACCATGTCGGCTAAATATAGCCGGCACCTTCTTCAAACGTCGACCTTGCCGACTTATAATATTTTCGAAAACCCATTTTTTTGATCGAAATCGAACTCATAAGAAGGATTAAAGGTTTAACCTCTCGAATTTTCATTTTCAAAAGTTTTAATCTAAACTCAATTAATTAAGCTAATCAGATTTTAGTGTTAATTAAACAAGGGCATATTAGCCATTTAGAAAATACAAGGTTAAGGGGTGGCTTGGTTTTACTTCATAATGACCAGATTTTGTCTTATTGGGTATACCCCAATCTCGCCAGGTTTATGAGATACTAAAACTATAATATAATATTTTTATTTTATAAATACTGTCTCGGGATATGTGTATATCTATGAGATATTATCCAAGGGTCAAAAAGTAGTTTGAATCAAAGAGTATCTTGATTTTGATATTTTTGTCTTGGTTATTTGATATTTTCTCTTCTTCAATGAGAAAGAAAAATCAATTGAAGGCATAGAGATTAGAGAATTAGAGAGATTTTTTTGGAACAACTGTGTGAACAAGTCAAGTCCAGATTAGTCATCTTTGTCGAGAAGATATCTGAACCTCAATGGCTTGTAGAGATACAGCTCATTAATGTGGTTCGTGATTGCTTGCCCTAAAATGTTGTCAAATCTCACTAGCAAATTTCGGCCCTTCAACCGATAAACATTAATTTTAATAGAAAACTAAGAAGTTGTACTTCCAACTATATAGGAGAAAGAAAACCCACCAAGAAAGAAATGCCAAAAGTAGGAAATACCAATAGGTCCTAGAAATAATATATTAGGATGAGTTTGGTCCTCTGTTTGGTCCTTTTTGAAAATATAAATTATAGTTTGGTCCTAGAAATAATGGTTTGGTCCTAGGGTGACGTCATGGATGATGTGATTGTCATTGTGTGGTGGCAGAAATACCCTTTTAGATTAGGACCATATATATAGTCAATTGGTAAGAGAGAGAAATCATTTCTCAGATCTACATTCTCTCTCCTCTCGGTTTCTTCTCTTTACTTCCTGTTGCTACGATTTTTAGGGTTTTTTTTTTCTCAGCTGATGAAGACGATGGAGAAGATTTGAAGATTGATTTACGGAGATTTGAAGATTGATTTATAATAATCTCGACGATTGAATGATGAAGACGACGAATAACAAACTGCTGCTGCTGTTCGTTGAAGATGATGAGGAAGATGAAGAAGATAAAGATCTGCTGCTGATGTTAAAGATGTAATCAAGAACTGATGTTGTTGTTTTGAAGATTAAGATGAAGTTCATCAAACAAATGAACTGCTGCTGTTGTTTTGAAGATGAAGATGAAGACGAAGATGAGTTCGATCTGCTGCTGTTCGTCTTGCTGTTGAAGATGAAGACGAACTTTGTTTGCTGCTGCGATGAAGACGACGAAGAAGAAACAAACCTCTGTTGTTGTTTTGATTACAGAGTTCATCATGCTGCTGCTGCTTGATTATAGATCTGAAAATAAGTTTTTTTGAAATTCGTTTTTGATAATGAAATCAGTTTTTTTGTGTGTAGATTTATGTGTTTGTTTAGAAGATGAACTCGTCAAACCCTAGATTTATGTGTTTCATTATAGATCTGAACCGCCGCTGCTGATGAAGATGACGATGAACTCGTGTTGTTGCTGAATGATGAACTGATATTGATGTTGCTGCTCGTGTTGAGATGAAGATGAAGATCTTGATTCTTGATGTATAAGATCTTGATTTTGTTGAAGATCTTGAATCGGTTTCTGCTGCTGTTGAAGTCGATGAAGACGATGGAATTTTTGATAAAGTTCATTGATAAAATGAAATCCGTTTGAAGAATGATGAAGACGGTTGTTGTTTATGATGAAGATTTTATTCTGCTGCTGTTTTGAAGATGGTGAAGACGATGAAGTTCACCGAACATAATGAACTCCAATCTGCTGCTGTTGAAGATGATGATGCCGCTGCAATGAACTCGGTTTTCTTATAGGTTTTATTAGGAGTTCATTTGAAAGAATGAACTCGGTTTTCTTATAGGTTTTAATAGGAGTTCATTTGAAAGAATGAATTTCTAGTTTGTTGGTTTATTTGTTATGTGTTCATTATAAAAAATGAACTCTGCTTTTTTTGTAATAATAATGAAGTTTTGCCTTGTGTTCATTTTACAAAATGAACTCTTTTTTCATATGTGATTTAGTTAGGTTTTATTAAGGGTTCTTTTGAAGGAATGAACTCCGGAGTTCATCGCCCAGAATGAACTGCTACAAAAAAATAAGTTGGGAGTTACTTTGGTCCATTTAATATTTTTAAATAATTATGGACCAAATGGAAAAAGTGATTTCTACACTAGTCGCTAACCTGAATCAAAATAATGGCTACCACAAAACTAAAATTATGATGCTTTTTCTCTACTTAAACTGTTGCTTTTCTTGTTCCATTTCATGCAAATTTGTTCCTTCGGCAAGAAGGGAAGTGAAGGGAATCAGAATTACATCTGTGGTCTTGTCTGCACAACATATATCTTTCCATCCTTAACTACGCCTTCAATATCTTGTGCAGATCCATAGAGTTTCTCGATTGCATGCCCTGCACAAGCGATGCTAGATAGGATTTTGTTACGGAAATTACTATCCATGATCAACGGATCTGTTGAGTAGTCCACCACAACTTTTTCTTCTTCATCCATTGGCACACTGTCACCGAGAGAATCATAACAGAATGTAAAATATTACATCAAGAATAACAATTATTATAACGTAGACCTCATAATGTGATTGTTGATCAAAGTTTGTTAGGGTGTAGCTTAGGGTAAGACAAAACGCTAGAGGTGTGAGAATTTTTACCTATCATAAAGACCGGCACCTGCATAACCTTCCAGATCTTCACCATTTGAATCGGATCGGAAGATGAGTGATCGTCTTATAAATAGTCCAATAGGTTTGCTTGGGTATCCCAATATCTGAACATGACATGAATATTTCTTTTAGCATTTACAGTATCCGAAATTCTGTAATAAAGGACTTTGCGTGAGATAACACAACACGAGCTAAAGTTATGTAGATTTGTACCTTCGGAGAGTCAAGATCATCTTTCTTACAGATAAAGCTCAAAGCACGGCCTGGGTAAGCACCAACTAGGGTTTCTCCAAGTCCTTTCACCACCTATGGGTGCAAGAAAGTATCAACCAAGATATTTGTAAGAGAAAGCAGGAATAACTTGGATTTACCAAAAAAAAGAAAGCAGGAATAACTTTGGGGTTCATTAGCTTTGCAAATGAAGTATTACCTCAGTATAGATCTCTGATGAATCTCCAGAAGAGGGATTGGTAGTATGGATTACAAAAGCATAATCTGCATTTATAATCTCTTGTACCAGTACAGACATGCAGAGAAAATCGTGATCCAATTTTACTTTCCTTGTGCTGTAGTATGCTCTTTCATTCCATTTTGAAGCCCACACCTAAGAAATACAAGTTGGCTAAGTGTCTCAAAATGTCTGACCAGAGAATATGAGTAGATCACCATAATTGCAGCTAAATAAGCATTCTAATGGTGTAAAATTAACTGAATCAGTAAATTTCTTGCCTTCTTTATTGCCATCCATGCTTGATCCCAACGTTTATCCCCTTCATCACCAGGCCATGGCATATCTGAACTTTGCATCTTATTTTTCAACTCTTGAACCTGAACACAGCTTTTCCCCATCAGAAGCCTGAAGTATTATTCAGATTATGTGACTACATAAATAGAAACATAACCTCGTAATAGCAGGCTTATTCACAGTTACTCTTGAACCTGACATTATGCAGTCTCTAGTTAATAGCCCAGAAGAAAAGTTAAGAATTTTAAGTACATACTATTGCTTTTTTGTTTGTTTTTTAAATTTTTCATTTAGGTTTCAGTTTGCAACTATAGCCTGTACCAATCATCAGGTTTCAGGATGTTTCGCATCGAGTTACATTTTATCTTAAAATGGTCGGCAGAAACCAAAACAAACCAATTTGAATAATGTATTCCCCATAGCCTCGGTTGCCTTGGCTGAATGTTTCTCCCTCAGTTACAAAATGTCTCAACGCTCTAGACATAATTGTTTGCAGTTTGTTTGAATTTCTATTTTTTATCAGCAAGAATGGACATACCAACTGAGGTGGAGCTGCAAGCCCCAACACGGTCTTACGAATTTCCCCGAGTGTTTCAGTCTCTCCATTCCCCAGCCTTTTCTTTAGGGATTGTAGTTTCTCAGCGACTTCCTGTGAGTAGCGAGACGAGAAAACGAACAAGTTTATATCAAAATTCTTATTTTAAATAGGTCTTGTCATGTATAAACAGCATAACGGTCTTTGAAAGTTGAAAGTGCATGAACATTCGTAACAACAAACCAAATTGTATTTGCCAAAATTATGCATTAAGTAAACACATAAGGACAAGCTACAGACCTTGTTTGAACCCTCTGAAAGAACTTCCTCAAAGACCCCAAATGGAAGGGCAATTGACGTCGGAATTCCCACCCAAGATGGAACCTTTCCTTTGATGTAGGAAATATTACGAGATTTAGCTCCAACCTAGGAACGTCAGATTTGGCATAGAGTTCATAATAAGAACTAAAGACTTAATCGCTACATTTGCAAATGTCCAATCTACAGAAATAAGTCCCTAGGAAAATTTGACTTTTATTCCTTACCATTTCACTGGTAAACTCCTCTGACGATATAGCATATCTACCGGCAAACTGCTTTTTAACTAGAGATATGGATGGTAAAGATCCGTCTTCCGTGGAATTTGTGCTTGCACCAGAAAGTTCACTGTCCTTCACCTCACTAAAGTACGGACACAACATACAGCAATGAAATCACAATTATCAAAGATCACAGCCGTTAATGTAGTTTCGGATCATCTTTGTCCTTAAAGAATGAAAAATAAATAAAAGCATATGATATGTAGACATATAAAATGAAAAGTATGATGTAGTTTCAATATTTAGATCAGATTTACCTATAAACGACATCTGCAGAGGTAGGTTTTAGGCACAGCAATTTTCCTTCTTTGGACTGGAGGTCACTCAGAATGTCCGGATCAAAGCATGTTGCAAAACAGACCTACCAAGAAAACACCGAATTGAGTTTAGTAACTTCCATGAGTCATTTGAAAAATGACAACTAACTTTGCTGCCACCAAAACTGAGAACTCAAGAATAGTGAAAAAATTATTACCTTGCTATTTCGAGCTCTCACAGATACATGAGATAGAACATCTGGCATGTCAGGTGTTAGTACAGCAACAGTTCCATCAGGAATTTCTTCCTCTCCTCTTACATTTTTTGCCACAAGAATTGTAGGCCTCTCATAAGTCTTGTTCTGAACTGCAAGCAACTCATTTACTACTTCAACATATCCAGTAACTTCAACTGGGCTAATAACCTGCCAACTGTTTATAGCCAGCAAAGAGGGAATTAGAATGTGACATATATAATATTAACTTAAGTTTGTTGTATTGAACAGTCAGATTTTGGGTTTGATTTATCAAAACTTCAGAAGCCAAAAGATGAGTTCTTGCAACCTTGTAAGTATCATCTTAGATTCTTAAACTGTTATCCTCACGTGTTCTTATCAGATATTCTGATTTTTAGGAGTTTCACGGGAACAACTGAAGTGGATAGTCATGCAAATACCTTCCCAAATTAGCAGTCTTTCGAAGAACAGGGTCAAGTCGATTAAGTAGTGCAGACAAGGATGCAGCCGAACCAGCACGAATCATTTCTTCCGTGAAAATGCTTAGCTGCATGAGGAGTACATAAGCGAGAATCCTAAGGTATCCATTAGGTGTATATTTAAAGGAGAGTAGCAACACTAGCAATATACTTACAGCCCATTCATCAACCCCAAGCAATGATCCGAGGTACTCCGCAGATGGTTGCAGAACTTTCTGGTAATGCTCTGCTTTGGTTGTAAGAGCAAGACGCGTTCGATCAAGGATTGATTTTGCATACAATGCCCAGTTACTGTCTCCACCCTTGGCCAGGTTCATAGCATGATCCCAACCCTTCATGAGCAGTAGAATTAGGTAAAGAGCAATATATGGTGCACTCTATTCATGTCATGTCGTTAACAGCAATAAAGAACCAAAAATTATGGTAAACTTCAATCAATTTGAAGCGTCACATTAGGTCTAAGAACCAATTACATACTCTAGTTTACCTTTAGGCAATTAGTCACTCACAAAGTTATAAACATGTTTAGGGAATCGAAAAATATCAGAACAGGCCACTAAAAGAATTACCTTTAGGCAGTAGATGAGGTCCTCATTGTTATCTGACGAAAGTGCAAGATTTTCAAGAACAAGAGAAATGAAATACATAATTTTCTGCAAAAGAAAAAGAAACGGATAAGATTAAGACTACATATAATTCGGAAGATTTTCCTGTAGACTCCAGAATTATGAGTAGGTGCGAAGTGGAAAACAAGAAGAGGAAAAAGAGGAATCAAAAACATGTCCTTAAAAGGCTATACCTCAGGTCCTGCATTTTTCAGTTCCTCATATCCCCTCTCGATGGCTGTTCTAACCGTAGAATCAAGAGCAATGTCCAAAAATAGGAGATCACGTAGACGATCATGTGCATTAAGAAGCGAAGGTCGAAGTTCCTCACGAGCTTCCAATAAACTCTACATTTAAAATTAAGTAAAACTCATTTCCCGCATCTAGATATGGAAAGTAAAATAAAGAAAGATATAGGAAAATCAGCTGTATTCTGAGTTGACACATACCTCTAGAAGTGGTTCTACGTTCTTATCTTCTACATGATTCAGAACGAAACTCAGCAGATCCTGTCCAAAAAGAGTAAATAGATACATGTAACTGGCTATTTCCAGTTTAAAGATACTCTGTTGATTCATAATGAACCCTGACAAATATGACACTGGAAAATGTTACCGGAAATCCAGATGGCAAGCCTGCTATAGGGTTTATGTTAACACCAACCATGAAACCTTGACCCTGAAGGTATCACAAAATCTATTAGTCTTGTTTTATTTTGCAAAAAGGCTTCGTCGTTCAAATTAAAGCATAGTACCACAGACATTACCTCAGCCTTGTAGCCCATACAATTTGCAATAGCGGACTCAAGATCTGCACCTGAATGAACTGCCTGCAAAATCAACAACCAAAAACTATTGTTAGGGCAACGTGCCGTATTCCAGGGGCCAGGGACTTTGGCACTAATTATGAAGTATTACAAAATGAAGTCAACAAGGTATTGTAGTTCAGTATGATTTATTCTCTAACACAATGTTACCCGTAACTATTATTTATGTAAGCATAAAACCAAACAAAAACTTGCTAGTTAACATCTCAAAATATAATGCACTAACATCCATGGCATACAGATATATCTGAGAAAGACTTTAGAAAAATTTAACCGAAAGGAACTCAAGCAGACCTTTAAAGTTCTCATGTAATTTCCAAGGTCACGCAACAGACCATTTTTCTGGTCACTGCTGAAGTGTGGTTCAGAATGAATTCCACGATCGTAACTAAGAAGCCGCTCTTTCGTTATGCCATTTGAATTTAGAGTGTTCCAATAAACACTGATATCAAAGTCACTTTTAATGTAATCTATAAGTGCCTGCAAGACAACCCAATATTAGTTGTATTCAGATTCTGCTAAGAAAAACCGCCAGAAGTCTCATATCAGATACCTGACATATAATAACATCATCAGGGCTAGTGTTGTTATGGAGCTTTTGATGCCATTCTTCCATCATTCCTCCACTGCAATTGTTATTTCTCTGCAGTAGGCAGTAGCTGAAGTTCAAATATCATTGCCAATATTGAATAACTGGAGAACAAAAATCAAAGATAATCAAGGAATTACCTGCACAACCAAAATTTCATCACGAATACGCTGTCCCACGTCTCCTTCACCTCCACGACCAACAGTGGACATGATCATGCGCAAAATTTCCCTGTTTTGGGGCTGACTTTTGTATACATTTTGAAGCAAGTCTGTAAGCCTATCCTGGGCTTTACTGATCTCACTGAATATTATAAGGATTTATGGGTTAGCAATTAAAAAACTAGGAACACATTAACATGGCTTTACAGTTTACAATAAACTTAAACCCCTTTCCCAAGATCTATCTAGTGGTGCTAAGCTCACATCCAAATAGTCATTTTTATTGATGCTACTAAATTTGGTGTTCAACTAACAGGCCCATTTCATGGAAGTGTACCGTGGTTTGACGTTGTAGTTCTTATTCCAAATCAGCTGCCTTGTTGCCATAAAACGCATCCACACAAGTATACCTGCAAGACCCAATTCCCCAGCATCTTTGGCCCAATCAACTAGATCTGCTGCAATATTAAACCTGTGAAAAAAAAAATCATATTACCATACATCAGAACTCAGGTCAGATGCTAGTTTAAAATTAAAAAAAAAAAAAAAAAAAACATTATATAACTTCCATTCAAAAAGGGGTTGGAGCCCAACTTGTTGCTAGGTTGCCAACCAAAGTTTGAGTTTTTAATATGGTTTTGAATTAACAAAAAAAAAAAAAAACAGTATGAATTTACATCTATAAAATCTCCAATAGACCAGTTATACAATAGGTGAATATTTGATAATCAATTTTATGTGTTGAAGCACACTCGGTGTCATCTATTAACTGAGCCGCAACAACTGCATGTAAGTTTCAAATTACTCATCAACCTTCAAAGGCTAGACGTCCAGTAGGAGGAAGCGCACTCCAAAAAATAAAAAGTACATCCATGGCTTTGAACAGTAGATTTTAGCAAAAATGCTACGGTCTAAGTTGGGCCATAGTTTTTGATAGATGCTTAAACAAAAAGAATACAGTCGTTCAGTGAAATGCCAATAAGGAATAACTTAATGTAAAGTCTCACTTATCAGAGGAATAAAGCGAAGAACTACTATAACAGATGGTGATTGGAGTAATGAAATCATATTTGGATATAAAGGATTGGCCAATCATATTGAATAACGACACATCTTTGTAAGAGGACCAACTGAGAGAACAGATCAAGAAGACTACTAACCTATGCATAAAAGACTTTTGAGCCTCACTCTCCATGTCTGCTATTTTATCCAACAATGCTTTTGCAGTACCCTCGCCACCACCAGGATTCTTAAGAAAAAGAGCTTGACTGAGTCAAAACTAGAGAACAAGCATGACAGATGCAATGAAAACAAGCTGAAGGATTTGATTGAAGATAACCTGTTTAACCTTCTTGGGTCCAGTCTTAAAGTCAACATAAAAGTCAGAACCACTATCCTTCATCCAGTTTCCACCTGATAAAAGGACGAAAGGCATCCCTACATAATCCTCTTCCCCAATCTCAATTTCTAAGGATTGCACCTGAAAATAGAATAATTCATACTAATATCATGACACATAAGTTCGACATCATTATAACTCAAGGGTACACATACGTTAATAAGAGGTACCTGGTAAGTAGGATCACTGGAAGAACTCTTCTTAAATTGTGTTTCACTAGCTTGGTCTAGCAGAGTTGAACCCTCGGGCAATAAACTTGTAGGTGGTGCCTGCAAAATGTTCACTCCTTTACACTATAGCATCGAAAATGGCAAAGAAGAACGAGACATAAACACTAAATATATCAAGGGTATGTAGTTCTATAAATTCTGTTGTTGACAGTCGGAGCCTAATAAGGGTAAGTGGTTCTGTGAAATCTGTAGCCAGATAAATAGCCATTTTAGTAGCTAGTTGCTGACATGATCTACCTGCCACTCTCCAGCATTCTTTGACAGAGCCCAATGAAGTGTAAGTGGTTCTATGAAATCTGTAGCCAGATAAACCTTTGTCTTCCCAAGAGTCTTGGTTACAAGTGCCTTGCAAGTGTGAGATAAAGATTATGGAGTTAGGTTGGACTAACATAATAACAATAACAATAACAAAATTTGTAAAAAGAGATAACACCAGCTAGGATTAGCTTACCACAACTTTCTTATCACCAAGCTTAAAGGTTCTCTTATTTATAACAGAATCACCATATTGCTCCTCCTTAGCCTTCGTGAAAAGCTCAACCGCAGTTGGAGGTTTCGGTGTGTTATTGACGTTTTCCTTCACAGATTCGGCAGCATATTTGTTAAGAAGCTCCATAAAGTCCCTTCGCTTTCGCTGAATCTTTTCGACATTATAATGTCTTTTGGTTTCCTGTTTCTTAGGAGTTTTAGATTTCTCGATTGGAGAACTGGGCTCCTTTGTTTTGCTTTTACCATCACTTTTTGTTATTTTGGAGCGCAGCTCCTCTACAGAGAGTCCCCTTTCCAGTTCATCCTGTAGTTCAGTTCGAGCAGCTTCATACTCCTCCTGTAAAACGTAAGGAAGTTTATGAATCCATGCTACTCGGATATGAAAAAAGAAGGAACCGATGGAAAACTGAAAACTATATGCATTAGCATCTGTGAGATTTGCAAAAACAGAATATTGGCAACTTGCCTTCTCTTGCTCTGGAGTATACATCTGCTTACCCTTCCTTTCCCACCTTAAATATGCTTGAATCTGTACAAGATCTTCAGGAACTGAACTATTTGTACTTCTTTTGGCCCTCTGTGCCAACTGGACATGGAAGTTGTCCCCATTACATTTAAACCTACCAACACCGCACAAATAAAAATGAAGCTGGTATTTTCTGATAACTGTATATTATTGAAAATCAAAATCAACTCATACCAACCATTTGTTTTGTGATTCTTCAACTATAAGAAACTCTATTGCTTGTATGTGCGGGTCATCGATCTCTATTGTAACAGTGGACCTGGAACCAGACTAAGACATAATACCAAAGCCAAATGGAATAGGATCATCAGTCATTTGAGGAAAAATAAAAAAGTACTTGTCAATCAAGTTAAGTGAACAGCACGCGCAGAATTATGCTCGGACATACTTACTTTTACAAATGGAGTTCTAATAGCCCTATTTTTGTATAACTTTGACCCATCAGGCTGACAAGAAGGAAGTACCCAATTCCTAAAACAAACAAAAAAAAATCATAAAAAAGAGCTACCAGAAGCATGACCAAGAACTTATCTGCAAATCAAATGCACTTACTTTTGTCCGTCGCGAATGCCACCCCAATGAAGAACCAGAGAGTTGCTACTATTTGAGACTTGGATAACTACTTGCATGAGCGATCCTGAGGTAGGTGCAGTAACATCTATCTGTTCAGTTTCATCTCTGTTAGATGAAATAAAAAATTGTATGATTCCCTCACTGTAGAAATTCAAACTTTAGTGACATACCATACCTGTAACTCAGAATTTCCATCAAGATTGTACTTTCCTGCAAGCTGTTAAGAGATATAAAAAAAAAAAATCACTAATACACACTCAACAAATCCTTCTATAAGTGTATAAAAACAATACCATTGCAGAATCTCTACGATTTTATGTTTGCTGAACAAAAAAAAAAAAGATATAGTAAAAAGAATTTCATTGCTATGCAACATTCAATATAACAATGCATGTATATGCAAGTTCGACAAGTTAATTGGTAGCCGTATTTGTTCCTTCCTACATTTTGGTTATTTACACAGACGAATAAATACAAACTGGTAAAGCTAACACGAATAATCAAAATTACCTCAGAAGCAGGATTTGTAGCCAATACAGCATGGGGTACAACCCCCTTTGGTATTTTGGATTTCTTCTTCACATTTAGGCAATTTCCACGGAAACAAGTGGAAAGAAGAGGCTTTTTATGAATTGCTGAAGAAGCTTGGAACAAAGAATTTGCACAACTTGTCTTGCTTTGATGCTCTAGTACAGCAAACCTATATAATGACTGGTGAAGCAAGCTATTCCCTAAGGTATTGCTCATATTCCTTATGACAACTTAAGTAAATTTCTGTATAAAGACAAGAATCAAACTCCATATTATTGTAATTAAGTTTACGTAACCATTCTAATCTCAATTAACTCTTCATTAAGCAACTTCTTCAATACAAACTCAAAACTCAATAGAAGAAAACAAGAATTAGTCATTTGTACACCCAAAAATGTTAATTTCTATATGGATCTCTTTAGCAGTTATAGTGAAATCTGTATAGATTAATAAAGCAATAATAATAATAATCTGATTCTAGGGTTTATGCACCATAAAATAAGCTGAATTTGAATTTTTTGAAATTAACACTTGACTCCTATTATCATCAGTCGAAAACAGTGTAGAATTCGGATCTAAAATCAGTGTAAATTACCTCAAAATCTTAAAGCTCCTTGATCACCAACAGAATTGGTCGGAGAGAGCTCAGAAAAATTAGTCTTTCGACTCTTTCCTTTTGTTCCTCTCTCTCTCTCTCTCCCCCTCAAAAGTTTGTCTTCTGTTAATCACACAGCGGGAAATGGGAACGTGATTACATCGCTTTACCTGTATTATCTAGACACGTGGGTGATTCTGCTGGCGACATGTGGATGCATCTCGGGAATAAGAGTTCTGCCACGTGCGGGTTCTTGAATCTGTATGAAGGTCGGTGGGATATGTGAACGTCAGATATTTAAAACACTGCTTCCAAACTACTTTCAGTTTCCTTGAAATTAACAGATTTGCCCTTCGTGATATTATTACAGTACAGAGTCTACAAACTTCTGATTTTCGTTTCTAGCCGCGAGATATTTTTTCTTAAACAAACAAGGGTTTTATACAATAAAAAATAAAAAATCTGCTTGTCCTGTTATTTCATTTTCAGTCATTTTTTCATAATTATATTTTCCTGATGTTGAGTTGTAAGTGAAGATTTTTTTTTTTTTTTTGAAAAAAAGGATCAAATTTTATTAGGCCAAGATTTCTCTGGGGTACAAGGTCCCGATCGAGTCATTCATTACAATTACATTAAGAAAATTAGGGCACGTGTGATCCCATATATTTGTGCACAGGTTGTTGTTTGTTGTTTGTAATTGTCTCATTGCTGCATAATTCGCCAGTCCATCTGCTGCCTGATTTGATTCCCTGTACGTGTGCGTGATTACGTAATGTCCTATCTGTTGTAAATTTCTCTCAGCATCGTCTGAATGATCCATGGTGCTTGTGTAATGTCCCTTTTTGTCATCATTACCAGAGCCGCAGAATCCGATTCAAAGTGGATCCGTTGCCATTCTTTGGAACTGGCCATTCTGGTGGCAAGTAGTAGTGCCCATGTTTCCGCTACCAAGGCTGTGGTTTTTCCAATTGGCGCCGCCATTGCCATGGTGACTGTACCTTGTGAATTTCTGCATATCCATCCAGCACCCGCAGATTCTGGTTGTCCTCCTGGTTTGCTTTTACTTACTCCATCGGTATTGATTTTTATCCAATCCGTATCTGGTGGCGTCCATCTAACCCATATAGTTCTCATGGTTCTTATCTGTTGTCGATGTATATGTTCGGGCTGAGCGGTTGGCCGATCAAGAAGCTTGTGGTTGACTTCCCATTTGTATTCTTGCCCTAGCAGGAGCGCAATATGGAAGATACCAACGACATTCAAGAATACAAATGGGCAGTCAACAATACTAGGGTACACAGTCCGCGAACACAAAGTTATCATGCCGAATACTATAGAAACTTCTAGTTCGGGAACAGAGTTCGCGAAAAAAAAGTTCAGGAACCTAACCAGCTGAGCTAGTTCGCGAACACATTTCGGGAACAACAACTACGGATCAAAAGATGCACCAAGTTCGCAAACAAGAGTTCCGGATCCATATTAGTTTAGTTAGTTAGTATACATAGTACACATACTAAACTGTATCCAGAATTTTGATAGTAGTTCTAAAAATCTCATCTACTCAATTCGAGATAACCATGGAAGCAACAATGATAATCTTAAACATACCATTAGTTCCGAGTCAATCTCATTACTTAATCAATATGAAACATCCCAAGTTAACATTAAATGATTGTCTCACACAGATCATATAAAATATTCAAGGTTATTTTCACATGATTGGAATGAATCGAATTGAGACTTTCCTGTCTGATGATAACATCACACATACCATCTTCAAGGCTATTCTCACATGATCATCTTGAAAAATAAATTGTTCGTAAAAGACTTCCAAGCTTAATACTCATATTTCGAGAAACATATTTGAATTAAGTTTAGCTCGAAACATTCATTGTGTATGGTGTTTAAACTCCACATAGCCATTACGACTTTTGTCTCATTGAATATAGATAGAATATACAAATCTGAGTGATAGATAATTTTATAGTCTTCACATACCTTTTGTCGATAAAGTTCCTCCAAACGCCTTCGGTTGATTTTCATCTTCAAATGGTGAACGTCGTGAAGTATAATGCTCAAATACACACTTCTATCCTAATCCGAGACATTGACTAGTAGTAGACTAGTAATCAAGTATTTAGTTTTGACAACTAAATTTGACAAACAAGCTTGAGATAACAACGCTTGCGAGTTCGGTCGAGCAGTGCTCTAACAATCTCCCCCTTTGTCAATTTTAGTGACAAAACTATCAATACATATGGATTACAAAATAAATAAAACTTTTTAGCTTCCGATCCATCATGCTTGATTTCCTTGGTTCTTCAACTTCTTGAATCTTCGTCACTTCAAGTTTTTCCAGTTATTCTGAACGTGTTCAACTCAGCATCATTGTTGTTGAATATTCGTAACGTTAACAATAAGAAAACATATTGATAAACAAATGTTCTCGATCATTGTTATACAGTTTCATAGTATTATTATCTTTATCAAAGTCCAATTGTATTATAACTTTGAAATAATACTACATCGATATGTTTTCTCCCCCATAGTCAATACTTCCGTCTTTTGTTAATAGGTGAAACCTATCAACTGGAATCCACTCCCCCTTAAATAATGATTTGTAAACCATATGTATGTTGTATGAACTACTAAATAATGCCCCCCACCCCACCCCCGTTTTGTCAATAGGATTGGCGAAGGTACGAAAATTACGGGATCATAATGAATTTCCAAAAGACAATTCATGACCAAATAGCATATCAACTTACTTTATATGATATCACAAAAGTCCGAAAACTTAGCGTCTTCATCAAGGAGTATATTAAGATTCAAGTTAACCCATGCAATATTCCACAACTGCTCTCCCCACAAAGATATACCAATTAAGCGCAAGTTCATTTAAGAACTCTCCCCCATTTGATGTCATTCAAAAGAACAACATGAGCCCTTACTTTTACAAGAAAAGAAGGATTTCTTTGGACATTAAAAAATCACATGGACTTGTATCCAGTAAACATCTAATAAAGTATTCATAAAGAAACCTTTTAGACTAGTTTAATCGGTATGGCTCGACATAAGAGATTCTTAAGAGAAAATACAGTACTTTCACATAAAAGTGGATCAGGGAAAGATCAATACCGCGGAAAATTTCAATAGTTCATTCCATCTTTTATCCATACATTCATAAAGACATAATAGACTTACCTTTTGAGCATATATAAGATATCAGCTCGTTTCACAAATATAAATACACGCAAAGGCACATATATCTCATACAAATAGATGAAATATATAAAAATCATAAGATTAAAATACTGCAAGTTCATCTTCCAAAACTTAGAATTTAAATAAATAAATCTAAAAACATGCAAGATGAAAATCGCTGGACATAGCTTTTGTAATCACAAATAATGCTATACCAAACCCTAGTTATCCTTCTTAGAAAAAACATAAGAATAAATTCTCACGTGAAGTTTCCTAGATAAAACAAAAGAGAAAATAATCTAAGAAAACAAAAACACAACTAAACACTTCCAGTATCTTCACAATTCTTTTAGATAAATTGAGCAATTTGTGATTGAACGAATCCCAAATCAGCAATAGCTTTTCTCAATTCTGCCTTAAGATACTCAAGATTTTTTGTTGCAAGAGATAGTTGTCCACGTACGACTTCAAAATCCCACAATAGATTTACTACTAGGTCAGAGGACATTTGAGTAGGGTCTTTTTCAACATGATCGCAGGCATAGAAACAAGTGATGTTAAGAGGACGATCTTGAAATCCTATTGCCTCCTTATCAAAAGCATTCTCTCTCTTTTTGCTTCCTTCCATAGTGTAGACACGGTTACCAGCCTCCATATCCTTTGGTACGCGTAAGTAAAAGAGATATGTATACTGTTTGTACCATAAGTAAATGCCACATAATGGGCCAAAGTGGTACTTGAATCATCTTTTGGCCCTCATCCAAGCCCGCTAACCAGTCAACTGAAGTAGCCCACCATCCTGCCCGGTATTACATAAATCCAATGACCGGTCAATGGTCAAAGTCAACGCTCGGTCAATGGTCAAAGTCAACAACCGGTCAACGGTCAAAATCAACCATCAGTCAAGGTCAAGGCCGTGTTGCCAATGGTGTTGCCATACGTTTTCCACTCATGTTGCCAGCGGGTGTCGCCAACCAATTCAAAGAAAGTTCTCAATCGTGACCGCCACCCGGCCTCTACCCGTCTGACCAATCCAGTCACGCTAACCAAGATCCATCCATATTGTCACCATTATGCCCGTCAATCATCGGTCCAATCTGCCAAAGATGCATAATTTATCATGGAAGCATGAATGAGCGATTTCATGCGTAATTTATCATGGAGGCATCTTTGTATTGATTCTAGCAGTTTTCATGCGAATTAAACACAAGGAGGCATGCAAGGATAGTTTCATGCGGATTAATGCCAGGAGGCATGCAAAGCCAGCAAGTGCAGAATTAAAACAGGAGGGCAGTTTCATGCAGTTACAGGCATAATTGATTCCAGCATGCATGCAAGCAGTTTCATGCATAATTGATTGCAGGGCATATTAATGCCATTTAAGTCCATCTCGAAATTAGGTTCTAAAATTGTATAAATGGAGAGGCCCTGAGAAAAAAATAGGGAGAGGTAGATGGTAGAGGAAAAATCCCATGTAATTCTATTATCAACAAAAAATCACTACCCAAGGGGATTCGTCCGTGGATGTAGGCAAACCATGCCGAACCACGTTAAAATTGGTGTCTCTCTTCTTATGTTTGATTTATGATTTTAACCACGTTTTCCTCATCATCACCAAAATCATCATGTTAGTGCCTGGAAATATTTCTGGGTACAAACATTGGCGCCGACTAAGGGGACTACGAGAAAAGGAATCGTGTTTTCCCATTGAGAAAAGTTGTACAGAATACTTTAAAATCATGTCGTGAAAAAGCAGTTTCAACGTCTTGAAAAATTACTGTTGCAGTCCAGTTGATCGTAACTGCTGCAGTCCAGTTTTGATCACAATTGCAGTAATCCAGATAATCGCAGTTACTGCAGTCCAGTTGGTCGCAACTGTTGTAGTCCAGATTCGTTGTTCGAGATCTGCTAAAACTATTACCTTCGGAAACTACTAAAGCTTCATCACTACAAAGACCGATGAAATCACCCCTAGGACGTTCGGTCCACGAGAAAAGATGGCGTAAAAACATCATCAAAATTGTTCTTGGATATACGATCCGCAACATGGCTAGGTCCGATTTTGATTACGGGGCCATCTGATCAGGTGATCGCAGCTGCTGCATTCGATTAATCATAATTCTATGATCGATTGATCGAGCTGCTGCAGTCCAGCTTCATAGTCAGAGGCCACCAAGACTGACTCATCGGAAAGATCGCTAAGATTGTTGCCAGGATGTTCGATCCGCAGTATATTCAAGTCCAAAGTTGGAAAAATTTGCTTCCCAAATAACGTAGTGTCTACATGTTCGAGTTTGTAAAACGTCAAAATCACTACTTTCATGATCGCAAGGTTTTCAAGTTGCCTACATCTCAAGGTGCTTGAATACCCCAGGGAAAACCTCCAGAAAAGCATCTCAGAAAGTTCCAGAAAGGGCCACAAAAGTGCAGCAAAACCATGGTGAAAGGTCCGTGAGAAACAGCAACAGTCCCTAGAACCGTTGCTAAAAATTCAAAGGAAAAGAAGAAAACAGAAAACTGTTACAAAAGTTCAAAAGCAATGGCAACAGTCCAGCAAACCGTGACAGAAAATTCAAGACTAAAGACCACAGTTTAGCAAAACTGTTGCGAAAAGTTCTCATACAAAAAAAGAAAAGAAAAGTAGGCGCCGGCGGACCCATCACCCACGTTAGAAGGTTATTTCACCTCCTTCACATTTCTGCCACCCACGTGAACCCTGGTTAAGCTTTTGTTCACCCACGTCAGATGGTTCTTTTAACCCACGTCAGGAGGTTCTGTTCACCCACGTCATTTGACTCTTTATACCCACGTCAGGAGGTTTTGTTCACCCACGTCATTGTTGTGATCACCCACGTCAACAACCAACAGTATCCAGTCAGCGCGCCACGTCCGCGTGAAGCGTCAGCAGGTGATGACATGGTAGCCCGCCAAGTCAGCAAAGTGACGCCTCATCAGCGTGCCACGTCAGCAGAATGGCGCCTCGTCAGCGTGCCGCGTCAGCAGAATGGCGCCTCGTCAGCAAAGATATGCCTCGCCAGCGTGCCACGTCAGTAAAGGGGCCACGCCAGCATGCCATGTCAGTAATTTTTCCGCTTGGTAATCGCCACGTCAGCATTTTGTCCACTTGTTGACTGCCACATCAGCAGTTCGGTCCAGTCAGATATGTGTCACGTCAGCAAGAGCACGCGCGCTAAGAGAAAATCTTGTTTCGTCAATAACTTCTTCGTTTTAAATCCGAATTGAGTGATTTTTGGCTCGTTGGAATCGCCTTTCAATTTCCTACAATATGGAGGTGAAAACTCTTGAGTTTGAAAAAATTATTTTTGAGGTTCCGAGCGGCACATCAACCACTATCAAGTGAAAACCACTAATCATATTCAATTTTCGGGGACGTTGTTGCGTCGAGTTTCTACCCACAAAATGCCAGTGTGCGAGTTTGTGAGTGGTGGTTCGATTCATAAACCTCAACACGCACATATTCTGTGCTAGTTAAAACTGATACAGTCCAGTTGATCGAATTGTTGTAGTCCAGTTCCTCATCAAAATATCGCATTCCGATTGATCAAACTGCCGCAAACCATTTTCGTTTAATCGCTTGATCCAATATGATCGAACTTTTGTAGTTCAGTTTTCGGCCTACCGCTACAGTCCATTTTTTCCTTATAACGGTGCTTGATTGGTGATCATTCTTTGAAATACTGATTCCATGGCAACTGTCTGCAATCCAATTTTGATTCAACTGGTGTATTCCAGTACCCGCAGACAAATCTAGTAGTTGAGTCAAGCCGAGACGCTAAGGCAATTACACTAGTCATCGCAGCTGGAAAATATCAACATAGCCAGTGGACATCCTAATCACCTCATAAACAAAGTCGCAATAACACTTGTAATATGGTACGTATACAATTTACATATTTTCGCATCTTTTCATATAATCATGCATACTTTTGTTCAATGAGACACCTATAATCTGGTGAGCATCTTCTCACGAGGAGATGCATACATTTCAATTCTGCGCGCATCTGGAATAGTGGGATTGGCCCCCCGCGCGAATTCCAGATAGCAGACAGCTTCAAAAATTCATGCGCGAGCAAGATGCAGCAAGGCAGTACATCCTTGTGCGAGCATTGAGCAGCATGATAATCACTATCTTCTGGGGGCGAGTTGCATATCACTTATCCGTGATTGACTATCACTTGGGGGCTAGATATGTAACACCTCATGGTCTAAAATAACTCTTTTGGGGCGAGCTGCGTAACACTCCATACGCTTGGGGGCGAGTTACATAGCACCTAGATGCAATGCGGAATTCAGCTTCTGAAAATCGAAACTTCAGGTAACCCAAACTTCTTAGTCCTCCAACGAGTTACAAGATTAAGAGGGGGCGAGCATACACCCTAATATTTTGACGCAATTATTGCAATCAGTAATGTTAAACTGCTACAGTTAAGTTGATCGAATTGTTGTAGTCCAATTCAAAAGCAATCTGACTTCTTTTTCGATTGGACGAATCGATGCGATGCGATCGATTTGCTCATCAATTTTGTACTCAGTTGGACGCAGCTGATGCAATCTGGTTTTATTTGTGACTGTTACACCTAGGTTTATCGAACTATATTAATCCAGTTCCTCAAGAATTGCTGTGATCTATCTAATTCAAGCTACCGCGACTATGTTCGCATCTCTTGAAGTCCGGTGATCGCATTCTCTGCCGCAGGTGAGTTTGCTATTCTTCTTTTGCGATCCCGGTACGATTAAAGCTGCTGCGGTCCGGCTTCTGTTCGTAACTCTGCATTCAGGTGATCGCGTTCTTTGCGATGCTGATTTTGCTCGTTGCTATTCACAGTCCGGATGATCGAAGCTGCTGTGATCCATTTCTGTTCGCGGCTCTGCCGAAGTCGGTGATCGCGGTTCTGCCGGTGCGATTTGATTACGCTTCGTTGTTGTAGTCCGGTGATCGAAAGGCTGCTGCGGTCGACTCTATTCACAACTCTGCTGATCGGTGATCTTGACTACTCTGATCTTGATTTACCGCTTTCGTTGTTTGCTGCGGTCGGTGTCGTCATTCTTCACTTGATCCATCTCCATTCGTAACTCTTGCAGTCGGTGATCGCGGTGATGCGGTGTAGCTTTGCTCGTTGTTGTTGTAGTCGGTTGATGAGAAGTTGCTGCGGTCGGATCATTGCGTAACTCCTTAGTCCATATAATCGCGGTTCTTCGCGATGTGATTACGCGCTGGTTCTTTGCTGGAACCAGCTGTCCGAGGGTTTTGCGATGCGGTTTTGCTCGTTGTTGTTGTAGTCCATGATCAAAGCTCTGAATCCAGGCGTGTTCGCGAGCTCCTGCCATCCAGTGATCGCAATTGCTTCTGCAATGCAACTTTGCTTGTCGCCGCTGCAGTCCAGCTGATCGGAGGTGATGTAGACCATTTTTGCTCAATGTTGTTACTACCCAGTTTCGTTAATTACTGTAGAGAACAGTTTTTTGTAGCCGTCGCAGTCAAGTTTACCTCAATCACTGCAATCCAATTCCGCAGCAATTATTGTGATCTAGTCGACATTGTTGTTATCCTGATTCATATAACTATTGAAGACATATAAAGATCGATGTCACATCAAGTAGCTCAACCAAGACCATTGGAGGTCCAACAACACACAAAGTCTGCTACCATCTCAACTACTAAAGAGTCACACCCTTTCGCTCGCAACTACAGCGGCTCAGTCCATAATTGACAGCAGCTTAATACCAATAGCTACTACTACTTAGTTTGGTCGGAAATTACCGACAGTCTGCAAATTCAAATTTCGTTTACAACAACAGCGAACACAGATTCCAGCCGAGTGACGTCGAATTAGCTCATCTTTTCCAAATGACAGTTACTAGTCAAGTCCTACGCAACTACCACAGTTCATTTTTACATCAGCAGTTACCGCTCACTCTCAACACCACTCCGCTCCAGCATCACGCTTCCGTTACAGACCAGTTCTGACTTCGATCCTGATTTTGCATACAACAATGGTTCATGCTCAACTGTTTCCCGTCGATCTTCCAGTCACAATAGCCTCACTTGGGGGCGACTTGTTTACTATTTCCACAATCAGCAAAGGCTGCTTTCTTTGCGCTTCAACAACAGAAATTTACTCTTGGGGGCGTCTTGATTTCCGCGAACAGCAAGAGAAGGTTGCTAAACACTTTAGAAGCAATAATCCACACTTAAGGGAAAATTTTGTCATTGATGAAGGAAAATAAAATGTTCTTAACCCCCAACAAGTTGGAGGTTAAGAGGAGGCGATGTTTGTACCATAAGTAAAAATGCCACATAATGGGCCAAAGTGGTACTTGAATCATCTTTTGGCCCTCATCCAAGCCCGCTAACCAGTCAACTGAAGTAGCCCACCAGCCTGCCCAGTAATACATAAATCTAATGATCGGTTAATGGTTAAAGTCAAAGCTCGGTCAATGGTCAAAGTCAATGCTCGATCAATGGTCAAAGTCAACAACCGGTCAACGGTCAAAATCAACCATCAGTCAATGTCAAGGCCGTGTTGCCAATGGTGTTGCCATACGTTTTCCACTCATGTTGCCAGCGGTGCTGCCAACCAATTCCCAGCAAAGTTCTCAATCGCACTGTCAGCCAGTCTCTACCCGTACAGCCAATCCAGTCTGCCAGCCAGCATCCATCCATACTGTCAGCCATTATGCCTGTCAATCATCAATCCAGTCTGCCAGCATATAGATTTTATCATGGAAGCATGAATGAGCATTTTCATGCAGAATTTATCATGGAGGCATGCAGTATTGATTCCAGCAGTTTCATGCGAATTAAACACAAGGAGGCATGCAAGGATAGTTTCATGCGGATTAATGCCAGGAGGCATGCAAAGCCAGCAAGTGCAGAATTTAAACAGGAGGGCAGTTTCATGCAGTTACAGGCAGAATTGATTCCAGCATGCATGCAAGCAGTTTCATGCATAATTGATTGCAGGGCATATTAATGCCATTTAAGTCCATCTCGAAATTAGGTTCTAAAACTGTATAAATGGAGAGGCCCTGAGAAAAAATGGGGAGAGGTAGCTGGTAGAGGAAAAATCCCATGTAATTCTATTATCAATAAAAAATCACTCCCCAAGGGGATTCGTCCGTGGATGTAGGCAAACCATGCCGAACCACGTTAAAATTGGTGTCTCTCTTCTTATGTTTGATTTATGATTTTAACCACGTTTTCCTCATCATCACCAAAATCATCGTGTTAGTGCCTGGAAATATTTCTGGGTACAAACATATACTATGTCGTATTTATAGTATATATGTTTTAGGTAAAATACCTCAAAACATAAAGTTCTTTCCAAACTTAAATTCTTAATGTAGTTAGCATCAAGGGCTTCTTTTGGTTTTAGAACTTTGTGTAGGGACATGAACCGTGCATATGTAAGCATGACCGTGAACCCAGAAAAGTTTAAAAAAAAAGGGTTCAGGAAGCCCTTTTAAAATATGTCATGGATATCAATCATAAAGGCAATAACCTTCTTCTTAGCTCAATAAACGAATTTAGAGCACAAGAGCTTTTGATATACTTATCGAGTCATACGAAGACATTGAAATGACATAATTTTAGAGATCAAATACATAAAGACTTTTAGCAGCAAACATAAAACATATTTAAACAATTAGTACAACAGAATAAACTAGACCACAAGGTCAAGAAATAGATGCCTTCCTTGAACATATTATGCATCCCTCCAAGGTCTGATAAATTGGAGAGAGCACAACATATGTGGTTAGGTTGTACGATGATGAGCTTCTAGCTCATCAAGACTGCATTGAATCTTCTCTTTGTACTCATCTATATTGATATGATCAGTCTTATGCACATTACTATTTGATAGAGAAGAAGACATACCTGATGCTTCCTTTATCCATGCTTTTTTAATGTTCCGTCTCAATCTGTTGATATTTGTCTTGAGTTCTGAAAAACGATTGTTGATGTGAACGTACTCCGGAGCAATTGAATTGTTCTTTCCCAGACTCTCAAATAGATTAGAACAGCCATGACTGATATGATTTAGACTAGTCTTTCCTTTGTTCGGAATATTGGACTTTGTCTTCGTATTTTAAAAAATATCCTTTTGAAGATTGTTACAATGGTGAAAAGGCTTTGTATGACGTTTGTAGGCAACACTTAACAGATTACCGTTTCTGTGATGCCTAAAGGTTGAAAAATCACAACTTGTGTTGTTAAGAAAATCATTCTTAACATATGATCTAGGTTTCATGACTTCTTATGAAACCTAAACAAGAATATCATGAAGTTTCTCATTTTTTATTCGGAACCGACATCTCCTTTTTAGGTGACCTTTGTTTCCACAATAATTGCTATAATAAGGAATGTTCTTAATCAGATACATGTGAGCATATTTTGGAGGTTGAAAAGCATTGCTCTGTTGAACCTTAACTGTCGAGAAAGGTACATCACTTTTGCCACTTGTGGAAACCTTTTGTTGAGAAGAGTCACTGGCTTTGACAAACTTTACCTCTTTGCTAATACTTGGAGCATTTATTCCCTTATAGCCCAATCCTCGTGTGTCACGATGATTTTGACTTGCTCCTAGCATCGTGGAAAGTTTGTTAGAGCTAGTGTTGAACTTTTTCAAGTCTTCTTCCAAACTCTTGATCTTGTCAAGTGCAACAGTTAAATCAGCCTCAAGTTACTTTTCTCGATTGAGTAAAGCTTTTTCTCTGTCTTCAAAACATTGTTTTTGAGAGTTACTCATTGCTTCAGTTTCTGCAAGTTTTTCTTTCAACAAAAAGGTATTACGATGAAGATTATCACATTCAGAATTTTTTGAAAGTACATCTTCTTCACGATCTTTAAGAAGGGACTAAATAAGATTATACCCATTATCATACCCTTTCAAGACTTTTCTCAGTTTCTTGTTTTCTCGACAGAGAGGACCCAGAAATCTAATCAGACATGACGTTGACTTTTTTCTTTGTAAGAGATGGTCAAACAACTTGATATACTTGAAAAAACGGGGGTCTAACAACCACACCCAATATTTCGCTTTGCAATCTGTATGGACAAACTCCAATATAATTCCAAGAGAATCAACTAGACAGTCAGACTCAATCAATGGAAATATATCCAAGAGTTGTATCTCTGTTTCACAAAGTAATCAGCAAATCAAACCTATAGAACCCGTGAGCCTGATTATTATGTGAAACAACTTAAAAAGGTACCAAAGACAAATGTTCAAGTGTCAATTAATATAATCAACAACCAAATGTTGGATTCACTAATTGATTGAACTACGCACAACCTTTGATATTTCTATTATACGACAAAATATAATGCGGAAAAGATTTAAATAAAATTGTCAATGTGGTTTTAGATGTGGTAAGTAAGGGTTTGATTCTCGGACTTGGGAAGTTGTCGATTTTAGATTTAAATAAAATTAATCTAGCAAATATACTAAAAACAAAGAAAAGATTCTAACAATATTGAGAGATCTTTGGGACTCGGGATTTCATTGTTTCTCATACTCATGTGGTTCAGAAATTAATCCTAGGATATTTATGGCTCAAATAATAAAATTTATTGACTCTTAATATTTGCCAAGATAGATTTTTGAAAGCAATGACTGTAAATCTAAAGCATGGGACATCAAATCATTTAAGCTAAGCATGACCCATCAATTGAAATCACAACCATTCAATAAAAATCATAAAACAATTAATAAACGAGTGCAAAAAAGTAAATAAAGAATTAACTCAAGTTACCACATATATGAAATCCGACTTCCTCCTTTGTCCCAAAGTGTTGGGGTTTAGCTCATCATAGCAGAAACATGCACAAAATAATAATCCATGGCTCAAAAAGGTGTTTTATTGAAGAAATTGTATAAAACAAAAGATTTGTAACTTATTTGTAATGGTGTTCTGAGACGTCAATGTTACAAGTTTCTAAGATTTGTCAAAGAACGATAGTTGTTTGACTCTGTCGTTGTATTTGGCTGCTTCTGCGAGTCTGTTCTTCGTGTTCTTCAGAACGACACTTCTGAAGTGTCGTATGCAACTCCTTCTCTTCTTCCTCTTCCTGCTGCTGCTACAACTCCTCTGCAGCTTGATTTACTTCCTCCAATCGACCCCAAACTCTCGACCTCCCTTTTCTGAGTCCCAGCAACTGTTTTTATACCCAACAACTCCAATTTTCTCGATCAAATCTTCCCGGGAATATATTATTTCTTCGCTGTCAAGTCTCGGTGATTTCTTCTCTTCTTTACGTGTAAACTTTCCATATTTGATTTGTACGAATCTTGTAGAATATTTTCTCCTCTTTCTCCACGAAACTTCCATGTATACAACCCAATACCCGTGGCGTGTCAACACTCTGTTTTACCGAGAATAATTGTGGAAACTTGTTTATTTCTCGAGTTTAACTCCCTCACGAATCCTGTTTTATATCCAGCAATTAATCCCAAGTAAATCCCGTGAAAATATGCAACTCAATCTCGTCCATATCTTCCAAATAGAAACCCGAGGAATACCTTTCCCTGTTTAGTCGAGAACCCATTATCCAGGTAATTCTGATCGAATAAATCCACCATACCAAACCTGTTTACTTAATTCCAGTCCAGCCCATAATAATTAGCGATTAAATCTCTTTTAAAGTCGCCTAAAAATCAAACCCTAAAACTGCACTTGGCTGCACTTATTTTCCCGCCTCTTTCACATTTGAAATTTGAGAAGACGACCTCCCCCCTTATCAGGTCTGTTAGCAAGTGTCCAATAATAGTTGTCGGAAAGTGGATGCCCCTTAGTAATTAGGTCACCCTTATCCAAACCGGGAGGTCCGAATAGCAAGTGTCTTCCGAGGTGCCTTTAGCAACTTTTGCAAGCGTTTATAATAAGTATTACTCTAATTTGAGATTTCTCCAAAACGTTTATTGCCCAAAAATACCTACAAACACATAAAACACCATAATAAGCGCAAAATCGAGTACTAACATTATCAATTTTAGTACATTACTAAAGAATTGAGACTAATATAGACACATAAATGCGCCTATCCCCCAAACTTATTATTTGCTAGTCCCGTAAAAATTATGAGCAAATCAAATAAAATAAAAATCCTAACTCCACATACCTTGAGAACAACATCCCTTGAAGGTGGGACTTGAACCGTTCCACCAGTAATTATCGCTCGATTGCATTTAGCGTATGCACTACCAAGAATCGCGGTAAATAAGCCTTTAAACCCTAGGTGGTGAGCAAGGTCCTAGTGCATGCCTTTTGTTATATTACCGGGGAAAGAGTTTTTATAGTGTATACACAAGATCTGAGATCAAATAGCAGCCACTGAGCAGTTATAGACCAATGCCGGGTCCCGTGCCGTTAACCTAAAGAAAGAGAGAAAAGGTAAATAAATTAAATCATAAGATATTCAGGAGGGTTTACAAGTAAGATATACCCACAAAACCTTTACTCCGCACCCTAACTATCTACTATCATCCGTAGAAGAACATGAGAACCCTTCCGCTAAACTAGTGCAAGGAAAATAATAGTTGCAGTGGAAACCGGGAGGAGTTGTCAAAAAGGTGCCTTTAGCAACTTTTAAGGAGTGAGTGCAAGAGCAGAAAAATCGATTTCTGCAAAATCTTGAACGGAGTACAAATAACATTACGAGCAAAGAAAAGATCTCATATAATTTTCAATATTCAAAAATTGAGACTAATACAAGTGCATAAATTCAGGTTTTATATAATTAGAAATCATGTTTTTATTTGTTGATTATAAAAAATGCGAACCTCAAATGTTAGAAATACTATCCCCAAAAGGAGCAAATCAAATAAAAATACAAAGATAAACAAAATCCTGAAGAAACATGTAATAATGATTTGTTAAACTCACCGCATCAATCATTGAACATCGTCGATTGCATTTAGCGTATGCAATAAGCCTTTAAACCCCTAGAAGATAAACTAAATCAAAATTAAACAACACAACTAGTGGCTATGGATGAATTGATTTGGATTTCATGAACAAAATCATATTGGATTCACTAAAAATCTGGGAGGGTTTACAAGAGATATACCCACAAAACCTTTACTCCCAGACCCTAACCTACGCAAAACCTTGGAAGGCACTAAAAATTTGGTTGGCATACTTATTGACTATTGGGAGGAAGTACCCCGATGCGAAATTCCAATTGTTGTACACGAGTTTGCACTCAAGCATACTAAAATTCATATATAAGTCACAGAGCTCTACTCAGATAGTCGCACTATGGACATCAATACCCGGAGTCAAAACTAATCACATGGATAGATCAAGAGATGGATATAGAAAAAAAAACATAGATGGTTTTGATGTTTACTAAGTGAATGGTGTTTCCCATATCTGTCTGAAGGCCTCCGCCAAAATGAACCTATCCTAATGGACTGAGATACTAGTCTGACTAATATCAACACACTGGCATATACAAAGGGAACCGGTGGTCGATAATCCTAACTCTAGGTCAACACAACTGGCATATACAAGGGTTCCGGTGGTCGACTTTATTGAATTTATTCCGGTTGGTCTGATGGTCTGGTCTCAATTTTTTTTTTTTTTTTTTTTTTTTTGTAACTCAATCACTCTATTTCACATTAGCAGCGGTAACAACTTGAATCGTGAGCCCCACCCAATCACTTAGAGAAACATACTTTAAAAAGAAAACAAAATAAAAACAGAAGTGAAAAGGACTCAACGAGATATGGCGAAACTACCATGTTATTTCTAACACCTGAGCTTTGTGCTTTTATGAATAGACTCTTTAGATGTTTCCATATAATCAGATTGGTTCCTCAACTCCTATAACCAAAATGCTTCCATCCACTTAGATTGGTTAGTGCCATCCTTAATAAACATAAATTTCTAGGCTCTGGAGTTTATTTATTGCAACTAAAAAGTTTCTCCCACACCCCAAACTTAAATCTAACATTGTCCTCAATGTTCTAAAGATAAAATTAAAAGCATGAACAAGGAGAAACTGTTACCATTTGAAGCAAAAGAGTTAAGGAAAGATATTACCGTGTCGCATGAGCATGGGTTACCTCCCAAGAAGTGCTAAGTTTAACGTCTTCAGCCAGACATAAGAAAGAATTAATCCCTTCATATCATAAAGCAATAACCGAAACAATTGTGGATCATCTGCATCAAAAAAGTGTTAACACAGATAAAAGGAAACCGCAACAAACCAAGAATAAACATAGCACACCCTTGCCTAGTTTCTGTTTAAGACAACTACATCTAGTTGTGGTTCAAAGTTCAGTTCTATAAAGGGGTCTAAATAAAATATTTTCATGGGCTGCACCTCCTCATAAGTAAGATCCGAAATATCAGGTTCTAAGGTCTGGAAAAATGTAGAAGCAAATAATAACCTGAAAAATTGAGGATCCTCTAAGTCAATCAGATTTGACTTACACAGTTGACCATAATGAGAGTGGTGGTCATTCTTAAGTAAATGTGTCAATTCTATTTTCCTAAAATAATTAGGTTTAGTCTCAGAACTTAATAATTGACACATATGAAACATATACGTTCCCACAATTGGTTGAAAAATATTTGGTGGGAAAACAAAATCAATCTTGGTATCATAGCCTGGGTAAACCACATCAACCAGAGGATGGGTTTCTAACAACTGAACTTCATCCTGGACATCATTAGGTTCGGGAAAACGTGTCTGAAGATGATTTTTTAAAATGGTAGAGGTACATATGTCAAGTCCCAAGTGAGGGATCTCTGTAAGAGCTAAAGGTAAGGTACATGGAGAATGATAATCACCCCCAAACTTAGAGTTTTGGGTGTCTCTAGATAGACTAGTTACAATTTCCTAATTTCTAGATCATCGAATCCCGAAAATGGTCAATTGCTTCTTGTAGGTCATATTCAAAGTGACGCATCCTCATACATGTTTAAAAGCTCTACGAGTTCATCTTCTTCGTCTAAGACTGTTGTTTCTAAATCTGTAGACTCTAAAATATTATTCTTAGAATAAACTCGTTCCTCTAAACCAATATCGTCTTCGTAATCAAAAGGAAATACTACATCGTCTAAAACGGAGTATCTCTAGTCAAATCCTCGTCCTTTTGAATAGGTGAATAATTATTAAAATTATTTGGATTTGAAATAGAAATAACATTATCATTATAAAGCTCAATTGGAGTAACAAATTCGATTACTATGCCTACGTATTTGATTCTTCATCAACACTATCCTCATCAATTCTAACCTCGTCATCTTGATTATGCGAATAACTATTCTCATTTTTAAGGCTAAATTGGAAGTCAAGATTATTCCGAGCAATTCTTTTGTCCGTCTCTAAAACAAACCAATTTGTATTCTCAGCTATCAGCTTGAGAGACTCTTCTAGAGGAAGAATAGGACCAGAAGGAACACCCATCAGTTTGAGAGACTCTTCTAGGGGAAGAATAGGAATGGAAGGATCATAATAAGGACTAGTTTTCAACTGTTTAATTAAGTCGTCCAAAGACGAGGAACTAATCTTGTAATATTCCTTATTTTCTTGCTCGTATGACTTTGTGCGCGTGCGAATATTAATTGGGCTCACTATGATATGAACCATAACCCTGAAAAGGTTGGTGTTCCCAACCACTATGCACACTGTGGTCAAAGTAGTAGTGTCCATTTTGAAAATCAGTCGGATATTCATTGTATTGGCTATTGTAATACCAGTTCGACATTCTTTTGTGCAAATGCAAATGCAAGGTCGACTAAAATGGGTAGGCTCAGGTTACCATAGCAAAATATACCCAAAGGTACGAGGCTGAGGTTTGTGGACTTTCAGCTGGTAACTCCCATAAGGCCCAAGGCACGGGTTCAGCTTACTAATCCACGAGTTTTCCTAAAAATCCAGAGTCCGACGATGCAATTGGTGTGTGCACGTGTTATTTTTTTTTTATATTAATAAACTACTAAAAAAAATAAACAAACAATATATACAAGTCCAAAAATAAGGAAAATAAAAGCTAACAAAAATAAAAGCTTCGGCTTTCTCCTTTTATGGCAAGTCCAACGTTTCACCTTCACCTTCGTTTCAAGCAAAACCTGCACAACAAAAGCAAAAATACCCAAAGTAAAATCAAAGAAAATAAAAATATATATACAAAACCTAAAAAAAAAAATGCTAAACCTAAAACCTAAACCTAAATACAAGTCCGCGTCGGCGGCGCCAAAAACTGATGTAGTTTTAGATGTGGTAAGTAAGGGTTTGATTCTCGGACTTGGGAAGTTGTCGATTTTAGATTTAAATAAAATTAATCTAGCAAATATACTAAAAACAAAGAAAAGATTCTAACAATATTGAGAGATACTGGGACTCAGGATTTCACTGTTTCTCATATTCATGTGGTTCAGAAATTAATCCTAGGATATTTATGGCTCAAATAATAAAATTTATTGACTCTTAATATTTGCCAAGATAGATTTTTGAAAGCAATGACTGTAAATCTAAAGCATGGGACATCAAATCATTTAAGCTAAGCATGACCCATCAATTGAAATCACAACCATTCAATAAAAATCATAAAACAATTAATAAACAGCGATTGCAAAAAAGTAAATAAAGAATTAACTCAAGTTACCACATATATGAAATCCAGCTTCCTCATTTGTCCCAAAGTGTTGGGGTTTAGCTCATCATAGCGTAAAACACGCACAAAATAATAATCCATGGCTCAAAAAGGTGTTTTATTGAAGAAATTGTATAAAACAGAGATTTGTAACGCTGTAATGGTGTTACGACGCGTCATCATTACAAGTTTCTAAGAGATCAAAGAACGATAGTTGTTTGACTCTGTCGTTGTATTTAAGATGCTCGCGAGTCCTGTTTCTTCGTGTTCTTGAACGACACTTACAAGTGTCGCGCAACTCCTTCTCTTCTTCTTCTTCCTGCTGCTGCTACAACTCCTCATCACCGGATGCTTTTTTTTTTTTTTTGAAGCAACCAGATGCGATGAATTAATCCAAGTGAAACTATAATTTTCAGACTTCGAAAATTGGAATTTTCACAATATGCTAACAGGTGATAATTAGGTTTTGGCAAGACAATTGATTCCTATGGTGAAAATCGATGATCAATAAATTGTAAAACCAAGTTAAAAATTACAATTATCACTAAATTTGAAAAATAGAAGTTTAAATGAGCAAGCAATTTGTGTGAAAAATAAAGTTTTCATATGTGTTCTGGTTGATAAATTATTTTTCACCCTTGAATTTGTGATAACTATCATTTTCCAAAAAATACAAATCCGACAAATAAAAATTCCGATTAATACTAAATTGTGAAAAGAAATTGTAACTGCCGATAAGTGGTAATTGTGATTGATCTCAAGAAAGATTGATCACTAAATTTTTAAATCTTGGAATTTTCAATAAGCTAGTAATAACTGAAATTTTCCTTCGGGGACCTACTAATAATTGCAATTTTTTTCAATGACTTATAGTGATAATTATGACTTTCACAAAACACAAAAAATGGAATTTTTAAACCCTAAAATCCTAAAATTAGTTGCAACGAATTTCAAGGAGTTAATTAAGTGATTTATTTTAAGAAGAGGAAAAACGAATTTGAAACCTAAAATCCTAAAATTCGTTGCAACGAGAATTTTAAGGAATTAATTAAAGGGATTTGAAGTTAATTAATGGATTTATTTTAGGAAGAGGAATAGGAGAAGACGTGATAAAAGGTGGAGTAATTTTAGGAATTGATTTTAAGATAAAATCGTGGAATCAATTTAGGAAAATCAATTTTTTTTAAAATCCAATTAATAATTCGGGGCGGAAGGTTATTTCCGTAATCAAAGTACTATTTTAACTAATTATGGGTTAAAAAATTGGGCCACAAATAATTTCTCCCATTTGAATTTAGTACTTTACAAATAATATGGTTTTGTTGTAGGGCTTGTAGCCCATGGATGTGTGGCCCAATATATTTTTAGGGTTATCTTCCTACTTGTATATAAAGGAATATATTTATGTAATACCTGACTTGATGCTAATCAATGTAAAACTCTTTGCCTCTTTGTCTTCCCTACATTTCCACTACAAAACGTTATCATGCACTGAAGGCTGCGCGGAGCTAAGTTGAGTTTGTTGATTTTTTTTTTTCCTCCATGTCGATCATCTGAGTATCCGAAGGATTTTCATCTCATTTGGGATTTCAATTTTGATCAATTACGCTGTCGACACAGATCGTGAAAGCTAGGTTTCGGTTGATTCCCTAAAAAGAAAAAAAAAATCTGGTATGTTTTTGATACAATGTCTTGTTATAAAATTCACCACGAGGTATGCTTGTACGATCTTGATTTTCAATGAATACGTTCCCACCACTTGATTATCTATTTTGATTGGGTCATATGCCATCACTTGTTGTTTTTATCTATGGAATGAAGGTTTTGTTTATCTTCCATTTCCCATGATATACTTGCTCTTCTTTTTGTATGATAAGTACACCCATCCCGTAATTATTGATCTTTGATTTGATTTTGATTGAAGTTCATCAAATCTTGCCATAATTTTTTGTTTGTAGACAAAAGTTTTGATTAATTTAATATTATAATATTATTAAAAATCATGTGTAAAACTGAAATACTTGATTCACCTGTTCTCTCATTTTACCCCTGATCCTTGCTTCCTCTAGTCTCTTGGTGTTATTTAATAAAAATATAATTATTTTGATATAGGCTTGTATTACCTATCATCATATGTATGTGTGATTGTATTTCATTTGCCTGTATTTGCTAATAAAATAATCATATGATTTGTCATATATGATTTATCCTCTGCTGCCAAAATTATTCATAGTTCTTACTAACTAATCACATGAGTGTTTGTTTTCTTTTAATATTTTATCAAGAATTTTAGTAATTGTGACATATTCTCTGTTCACAATAGGTCTCCATCACATTAATGCATGATTTTCGTTTTATTAAACTTTTTTTCTATTTTCTTTTACTTTGTTCATCTTTAATAATCATTAATTATCCATATAATAAAAAAAAAAAATTCGTCATGTACGTTCGTGTGCTAATCTTGTATCTAAATCCTTTCGGATTCCTAAATAACTAGTATGCACAGTGATCCTTGCATACTTTGTCACAAGTATATTTGTGCATTTTTTTTTTAGTTTCTTTTTGGACTTCGAAGATTCCTTTCTATAACTTTAAATTGTGATTGGAATTTGTTCTATACCATAACTATTAACTATTGGAGTGATTATGTATTAATTTAATTTATTCTTATGTTAAAATTAAAATTAAAATATTC